>OU898281.1:117183531-117783531 GCA_918026665.1 Diabrotica balteata | reverse complement strand
CTTCAAGACTTACTTCATCATCTCCAAAAGGAATTATGTTAATAAATATTATAGTTTTTTTTCTGCTTTAATTTTAAAATGTGTCTCTTTTTTTTTAATCGCATGAGACTGTCCCCTTAATATTTTGCCCTATGTATTTTATGAGATTTTACGTCCTTACGTGCTACTTTGGTAATCTTTGACTGTTTCTTCCTTTGATCAGGAGAAAGCTATGTAATCATTTTTTGGACTCTAGAACTTTTCCTGTCAGAGTTTGCTCTTAGCGGGACAAACGAAACGATTTTAAGATTTCTTAATAAAACTGTCGGTATCCTAAACCTATTGAGCTAATACTACAAAAAGGACTTAGTTTTACCAAAATAATAGGAACAAAATTGTAGTAGCAAGAAATGCAGTTTTTAAATATCTACATGTTACGATACTCCTTAAGCTTCTGGTGATTGTTTATCATACCAATAGTTAAACAATCTTAAAACTTGATTTTATCAAAAAATAAAATGTTACATAGTTAACCAAGCTTAGAATAATAAAAAAAGGCTTGGCAAATAAAAATAAAATAAAAAGCATGCAGCTATAAAATATAAAAGTAATTTTACATATTGTAAAAATAATGCAAAATAAATCGAATTGTCTTAAAGATAAAAGAATTAGCAAATAAGTAAGCTGTTTCATGCGTAAGCAGTAAGAAAATGTAATTATTGAAATGTTTAATTTCGTTTCAAATAAAAATCAGTAATAAACGCTTAACCATAACGTAACTTATATTTTTTTCTAAATTCGAGCCCGTTTCCTTCTAAAACAAACTGCGTTCGCGTGCTGACAAACTTCAAATGCGGCATCTGAGAGTGGGCCTTCTGATTGTTATTTATTCTGTGGTAAGGATGTCGTATTTTCAGCTTTTTTTAGGGACTTTTCAACTCTAAGGTGGATGTTCTGGAAATTTTAAATACAAGTGACGTCACTTTGTATAAATTGTGTCGTAAAACGATTTTACTTTGAAATATCTTATACAAATAACTCTCACGTTCCAGTTAGATCATAATATTCTCATATTCTCAGAAGATATTCTCTCATTCGCTACTCCCCAGTTGTAAAGACTATATTCCACAATTTAAATATTTATTCTACAATTACTTCAACATCGAATTGATGCCTGATTCGACGAAAATTTATTAATCAGTAGACTTCGGCAAATATGCATATTGCATATTTTGCATATTGTGCATATTTTATGCAAATATTTCATATTTTGGCATATTTGTATAAAAGTTTGCATAAAATGCATAAAAGTTCAGATTTTTATATTGTATTTGAAAATTTTTAAACATACCAAATTATTTCAATTCTTGTATAAAATTTTTTAGTCATTTTAATCAAGAAATGATCTAAGTACGTAATCTCTACAGGTACAAAACATTTACAATTTCAAAGAAGATCAATTTAAGTAGACCTCAACATTCGAAAGTCTCGGTCACTGAGGCATTCAGTTATTGGATAATCGCTAAGGGTTCGCTCATTTGCATTTTATGATCTAATCCCCAAATCTATCTACAATTTATTGTATCTTAACAGCAGGTAAACGGCTAATAGTATTGTTCCTAATTTAGGGATTTTCCAAAATCTCCCAGATTATTGAATTAGGCACCTAAACATTTCTAATTTGATGCTCAATTTGTAAATCATTTTTGTTTTGATATTCAAAGCGTAAACACTCGTTGTGCGTAACAAAAAGGAAGATTGTGATTTTATAATGTCTAAAACAACCAGTGCTTCAACTTGGATTAAACCTTATAAAGAGCTGTCTATGGATATGGGAAAAATCTACTGTTCAGTCTGTGGCAAAATTGTAAGTATCTAATATTTTCTATTAAATATCTAATATTTCATACATACAGGGTGTTTCCAAATGACACTTACAACGTTTGACTGTAGATACTTCTCGAAAAATTGAACAAAACGATATAGTTAATGATGGGTCAAACTTATTTACTTTTCGAGATACAGGGTGTTAAAATTAAAAAAAAAATTAAATTCTTTTAGTTAATAACAACAATAACTTTAAAACCAATAAACGTATTTACTTGAAATTTAGTACTCGTAGGTTGTTTTTAAATGAAAAATAGCTTCCTAGTGAGAAAAAATTGTCCATGGTACAATACAATGGTGTGTATTTAGAAAAATTTTTCACCTTTACTTTTTTTTATGAAGTCAGCTAGTCTAAAACACAATTATTTTTATTGTAATTAAATTAACAAAAAAAAACTTTTGTTGAATTTTAAAATAAATTATATGATGTACTAATGGTTAGTAACAAAAACTAATTTGTGGATTAATACTGCATTTAAAACACTTAGCGAGTGTTTTTTTTTCCAAACCAGTTATTTGATTAACCAAAAACACCTTGTATATTTTTATATTTTAAAGGTTGGGTTAAAATAAAGGTTTTTATTTTTATTTATAGATAGCATGTGAGAAGAAATTTCAGATAGACCAACATGTGAGAACTGCTTCACACATTGCAAAAAAGGAAAAATAGGAGGAAAACATCAAACTTCAATGGCTAAATGTTTCCAATCTACTTCAAAAAAATTAGATGAGCAAGAAACTTTTAATGAAGACTTGTGTCGCGCATTAGTGTCTGCAAACATACCGCTTTCAAAATTAGCAAATGTAAATTTTAGTTCGTTTCTAAAAAAATATTGCAAACTTAATGTTCCAAGTAATCGGTCTCTAAGAAGAAATAATGTGAACGGGCTATACTCGTCGGTGTTAATTAATATTAAGGAAGAAATTGCAGATAATTATTTTTACATATTTGTAGACGAAACCACTGATTCCTCAGGAAAGTATATTGCTCATTTATTGATTGGTGTTCTTAAAGAAGATACCTTACCAAAATCTCATCTTATTTCATGCCAGCAACTTGAGAAAACAAATGCTTTAACAATTTCGCGTTTTATACAAGAAACATTAGCAACTTTTTTTCTTCCGACAACTATTCCTTCTAATAAATTACTGCTTATTTTATCGGATGCTGCTCCTTATATGGTGAAAGCAGGACAAAATTTAAAAATATTTTTCCCAGATTTAATACACATGTTACTTGTGTAGCGCATGGATTAAACAGAGTTGCAGAGGAAATACGAAAAAAGTTTCCTCTTGTAAATACCATGATATCCAGTGTCAAAAAAGTATTTCTTAAATCTCCTATAAGAATTCAACTTTATAAAGAAATGCTACCTAACATTCCTCTTCCACCACAACCTATTTTAACGCGATGGGGAACATGGTTAAAAGCAGCTAATTTTTATGCAGATTATTTTGTTAAAATAAAGAACATAATTGATACGTTAACAGATGAAAGTTCCCAATCTCTTTTGGATTCTAAACAAACTTTTCAGAGTAACTTACTTCAACAAGAACTTTCATTTATAAAATCAAATTTTAGTTTTGTTCAAAAAACAATTACTCAGTTAGAATCACCAAAACTGTCATTGTTCGAAAGTACAGCATTAATAAAAGAATTTGCGTCAGGTTGTCGGAACGTTAGAGGTAATATTGGAAAAGATATTTTAAAAAAATTTGAAGCTACTATGGAAAAAAATAAAGGTTACCATATTCTTTCTGAAGTAGTCAGTGTTCTAGCTGGAAATATTTCGGAAACAATTAATTTAGAACCAAATGTTTTGGTTAGTTTGAAAAATGCTCCCGTTACATCAGTTGATGTTGAACGAAGTTTTTCCATATATAAATATATGTACTCAGACAGAAGCCACAAGTTTTTGTTAGAAAATTTTGAACACCACTTGGTCATTTATTGTTACCATAATTCTAAATAAGTTTATTCATACTTAAAAATGATGTAGTTACTTAAAATAAATGTAAATCTTAATGAATAGTAGGAAATATTTAGTTATGTACACTTTTTTTTTAAATAAAATTGTTACTATTTTACGATTTTTTTTATTTATTTGTATGCATATTTTGTAAAATATTTGCATATTTTCGGGTAAACACGTTCATATTTATGCGCATATTTTCTACATTTTATTTGCATATTTGCCGAAGTCTATTAATCAGTCTTTATAATCATCAGCCACTTGGTTGAAGAAGTTTGGTTCTCGTATTGTTTTGAGGACAAGAGACATTAACAACAAAAGGTATTGCTCAATTCAATTTAACGGTTCATTTTTATTTGAGTTAGTTTGTTAATTTTGGTAACTGTACAAGTACAATAATTAAGATTCAATTTGCTACATGTTGTAGCACTGTTACAAAGTTACAAACTGTTACTTTTATTGGTTAATGTGCTAAATTTAATTTGCCAAATATCTTAAATTTTTAAGATAAAACTTGTGAAATGCAGGGTTAGATTAGTTTATGAGTTAACTTGTTAAATATAAGTTTGGGCAAATTCTTACTTATTACATTTTCCTACCACCAAAGCAAATCCATGGCTGTTAAAAGTTTTGTACCTACGAACAAATCATTACACTCACAAAATTTTTGTCCAGTATCGACAATCGTCGACGTAGAATAATTCTGTACTAGATCCTTAAGGTATTCCTGACGAGTTCTCGTCGCCATCGTGACAAATTTTTCGGATCGATGCGCAGCATTCTCCGCGTTCACCACTTTGGCGAGCAAAAATTCAGCGAAAACTTTGCCCTTCGGAAAGATGGCTCCTTCCTTAATGGGGGGTCCGAAGACTTCGACGTCCTTAGATCGACTTACAGCTACCTATAATGTAATTAAAATATACGATCACACATAGTATACACCAAGATATCCATAGGCACTCTAATCTTATATCAACACTGACATAGATATACAATTTAATATTATTTAATTATAATTACAATAAAGATTAAAGCCTAAAAAGTCCAATAACATATTATAATCATTTTTTAGTGTCTAAATCAATCAAAATTTTACAATAATTATCCTGAATAGTATCTAGGTTGTAGCATTGCAGCCAATGCCCACTGTAAAAGTGCCCACTTCTTAGTAAAAGTGGCCAAGAGAAATCGCTGGAAATAACTTTCAAGATTCTGGATTAACCGCTAGGGGGCGTAACCTGCGAAGAAAATTTTGAAAACCAGTTTTTTGAGAAATATGTCCAATTATACCAAGTGTTAAATAAGTAAACTAGAAAGAGGCGTAAATTCTGCACAAATTTGTTTAAGTACTTTTTTTTTTATTTTTTCAAATAAAGGGTGGGGGAGAGTGGGAAAGTATTTGTGGATAAATACCTATAACTTTGGTTTGGATCAACCGATTTTAACAAAATTAGTGTCATTAGAAAGAGTATAGATGAGTTAATTTACATCTACTGTAAAATAATTGCATTTAGTTTTAATTGTCGTAGGTAGAGGGTACTTTCGAATAGAAAAAATTAAAATTTGTTTTTCTTCAAAATTTTTAATGGAAACACCTATTTATTGTAAATTATATTGGAACTGGATTAAATTCGTAACAAAATGGCGCAAACCGCATGTTAATAGCTTTTATCGAACTCGAGATATGAATAAAAACACATAAACATAAGTAAGTATAGTATTGACACACCCTGTATTATAAAATAAATTAAAAAGTAAGTCAGTAGGTACTTTCAAATTTTTTTATAGCAGAAAACTCTTAATGTTGATACCTATTTTGATCATTGTTATTTCATATGATTAAAAATTGTTTTTTCGAAACTAAGTAGGCTACGACAATGAATTTGACAGGGAGTTCATATTGTTTATTTATTAACAGCAGTCAAAATATTGTTAAGAAGTGTTATATGTATTAAAATTCGAATCGAAAATTGCATTTTTTTCAATAGATATTAATATTGGTAATATTAGTAATTAATTATCAGTACTAATAATTCGTGATGAGTATATCAAATTGTATGATATGATTGGAGTTTATTTCGAATATCACCAAAATAGCGCTATTGCCTCACGTATATATTCTGTAAGATATCCTGGCAGGAGATATTGTGGCAAAGAAGTAGAGATTTCGGGCTACTTATATGTGGATTCTGTTGAATTAAAGCAAGAACATTGATTGAATTATCTTCGGTCATAACTCTACTACGTCGTTTAAAACAAGGACGAGAAAAACTACCAGTTTCTCTTAATCTTTTTGCCTTTCTTTCAAATACTTGTTTGCCATAATGTCTCCTGTCACGATATCTTACAAAATATATACGTGAGGCAATAGCGGCATTTTGGTGGCATTCGAAATAAACTCCAATCATATCATACAATTTGATATACTCATCACGAATTATTTGTACTGATAATTAATTACTAATATTACCAATATTAATATCTATTGAAAAAAGTGCAATCTTTAATTCGAATTATAATATAGCACTTCTTAACAATGTTTTGACTGCTGTCAATAAATAAACAATATGAACTCCCCGTCAAATTCATTGTCATAGCCTACTTAGTTTCGAAAAAACTATTTTTTACAAAATAGGTATCAACGTTAAGATTCTTCTGCTATAAAAAAAAATTTAAAATACCTACTGACTTATTCTTTAATGTAATTTATAATACAGGGTGTGTCAATACTATACTTACTTATGTTTATGAGTTTTTATTCATATCTCGAGTTCAACAAAAGCTATTAACATGCGGTTTGCTCCATTTTGTTACGAATTTATTCCAGTTCCATTATAATTTACAATAAATAGGTGTTTCCATTAAAAGTTTTTAAGAAAAACAAATTTTAATTTTTTTTATTTGAAAGTCCCCTCTACCTACGACTATGAAAACTAAATGCAAGTATTTTATAGTAGATGTGAATTAACTCATCCACACTCTTTCTAATGACACTAATTTCATTAAAATCGGTTGGACCAAACCAAAGTTATAGGTATTTATCCACAAATACTTTCCCACTCTCCCCCACCCTTTATTTGAAAAAATAAAAAAAAAGTACTTGAACAACTTTGTGCAGAATTTATGCCCCTTTCTAGTTTACTTATTTAACACTTGGTATAATTGGACATACTTCCCAAAAAACTGGTTTTTAAAATTTTCCTCGCAGGTTACGTCCCCTAGCGGTTAATCCAGAATCTTGAAAGTTATTTCCAGCGATTTCTCTTGGCCACTTTTACTAAGGAATTTTTTTTCCTAAAGTTATAACATGAATAGTTTCTGATATATAGCCGAGAGATCGGCTTATTGGACCACCCGGTACAGTTGGAGCCTAAAAAAAACTGATAGAAGCGTATTTTGTAGAAAATTGAGCAGTGTATTTCGAAAGCTAAATACTTAGTATGTACATACTGTCACTGTCACTACCAAATCTTAAAATTTATCAGATAACTTATTCCGTTCAACCTCAAAAAATAGCTGTACGTGCTAACAAAGAACTAAAAACAAGAAGTGCAATGAAATTAGAAGATGGTTGGTCGCTATCTGCCGTAGCGAACCATATTAACGTAAGCAAAACAACAGTTTTTAATATCAATAAAAGATGGAGTGAACAAAAAACTCTCGAAAGAAAGCAAGTTTCTGGAAGACCAAAAATATCTACCGCTCATGAAGATGCTTCTACGCTTTTGGAAATATTAGAAGAAAATCCTTGTGAAGATGCGGAAACTGCAAGAATTATGTCACAGTTTCCGGGAAGAAAGACAACGACTTGGCGCAGAATTAACTGCAGCAAAAAAATAAGGTCTTACACCACAACAGAAACAATCAAGACTTATATTTGCTTTTAACCATCAAAACAAAATCAAGATTTTTGGGACGGTAAAATCTACAGATGAGAAAATTTTTCAACCTTCTAAAAAGGGCAAAATTGGGGTGCATAGACCTGATAATAATAGATGTAATCCTCTATATCAACGGTTGGCAACAGGCGGACCGCGAAAGGTTGAACTGCGGAATATCGATTGCTGAGCCAATCAAGTTCAAAATAAAACTGCTGTTAATTTTTAAATAGGAAGTGAAATGATAAATAAACATAATAACAATTATGTATAACTGATGAAATATTGTTTTATAATAATATTGTATGTTTACAGTAACTGAAATATATAAATCTGGGGAATTCTGTTCAAAATCTAGCAACATTTAAAACACAATTTGGGAAAATAAAATTTATGAGTCTGGTAACGCAGCCAGCTGGCCATTGACTGACAGTCGTTCACTAGTTGGTGAGTGGCATGCACTTAGCGGACTACCGTTAATTTATTTTGTGATTACTCGCGTTTTCGTCGTTTTATAAAACATCTTTTTGTACCTACGTTAATATGGATCCGAAAAGGAGAAAAGTGGACACTGAAAATAGGAAGTTTCTGGCAGAATGAACTGAACAATATTATTTTACACTGCCTGATAGGCCGCAAACGGTTCCAGTGTGCCTTATATGCAATAAAACTGTCGCCTTGGTTAAAAGTAAAGATTTGAAGCGACAGTACGAAACAACTTATCAGCAGCTCCACAAAAACTTTTCTCTTTGCAGTCAGGCGCGTAAAGAAAAAACGGGTATATCTTAATTCTTACGAAAAAAAGCACGAAAATCCTAGTTCGCTGCATGAGCGACCAAGAAAAATCCACAGAGGCAGTGTTACGTGTGTGCTAGATACTTAATAAACACCAAAAACCATTTTCTGATTCTGAGATAGCGAAGGAATGTGTGCTGGCAGTAGCTAACTCACTTTTTTGAAGAAAAAAAAGATGTTTCGTCAGAAATTCAAAGAATTTCATTGTCAGCGCGAAGTAATACACGAAGAACGGAAATTTTTGCTGCAGATATTAAAAACTCTCTTCTTAATCTTTTGTAAAAAGATAACGCCATAGCACTTGACGAATCATCTGGCATTGTTGATGATGAACAAATGTCTGTTTTTGTAAGATTTTTTGATATTGAGTCAGATTTTTAGGGAAGAGTTGCTAACAATATTGCCGCTGAAAGGTAACACTCGAGGAGAAGATTTATTCAAGGTTATTGATGAATTAATTTCTAAATCTAACATCAGTTATAATAAAATGATTTTGCTTTCTACTGAAGGGGCTCCAGTAGTGATTGGCAAAGAAAAAGGTGTAGTAAAGAGGATCAGGGATAAAAATTCAAATTTAATAACATAGCAGTGCACAATACATCAGTCATCCCTTTGTAGAAAACTTAGTGCTAGACTTAAAGAAGTCATGGACAGTTTAGTGAAGTTGATTAATTTGATGAGATCTCATTCTGCTCTTCAGCACCGACATTTCAAGGAGTTTTTTTCTGAATGTGATTCAGCATATTCTGACTTACTACAACATAATAATGCTCGTTGGTTAAGTAAAGGTCAAGTTACGGAACGTTTCTGGCCAATAAAAGAACATGTGATCTCCATCTTACAAAATATAGATACGCAGGAAGCTAGAGCACATTTTGAGTATATAACAATCGGGCGCAACATGCAGATTGTGACTTTTCTAAAAGATAATTTAAAATATTTGAATGCGCTTAACATAGAGTTACAAGGAAATGGAAAATTAGTATGTGATCTGATACAAAGCGTGTCTGCTTTTCGTCGTAAGCTGAATATCTTTGAAAAAGACATTGCACAACAAGAATTTATTCATTTTCCATCTATTCTTGAATATAATAAAAATAAGGAGTACTCCGAAAAAGACATTGCAATGTTCGTAAAATTTCTGTGCGATCTTAGGAACGAATTTGCTTCAAGATGCCAAGACTTTGCACAGGTAAGCAAACTATCTTCATTTCTAAAATCACCATTTGAAGTCGATGCAGCGGCAGAATGGACAGATGTGGCTACTAAGCTGTTTAATCTGTCAAAAGCATTACTTCAAATGGAGATTATTGAATTACAAGAACATGGGCCAAACATGTGACTGCAAAATATGAAAATTGCAGACAACTTGCAATCAATTTGGCCACTATGTTGGGCTCAACGTACATGTGCGAAACGTCGAATTTGTTATTCTACTTGAGAACCAGAACACAAACAACTAGCTCAAGACCGTCGGTACAATTTTTCGCATTCATTTAAGGTCTTTTGTTTTATCATTAAAAATGTACCAAAATAATAAACATCTTGTCATTAAATGTTATCATTTGTTTGTTTTCTGGACCTTGTTCAAATTTTCTTCTGGTATCCGGACCCCACATAAAATTACTTGCCGACCCCTGCTCTCTATGTTGATAGCATGGACGTATAAACACAGATGGACTCAGTTATTTACATAAAAAATGTGAAGTCAAAATTATTTGAATAGGTCACATTCTCAGCACCTTCAACTGTTGTCACGTTTTGTTTTAAAATTTCTTATTCGCGAGTCGCTGAAAATATCACTCCGTATTTTATACTCTACAGGTGCTATCAAACCAAAATAATAATTTATTGGTTAGATTAATATATTTAATTGTAATCAAAATATAAAGTGTGCACATAGTGTGCATTATCATTTAATAATAACGTATAATTTAGATATCAATCAATTATTTTATATGTAGAAGCACTGAAACCTATTTATAAATGGCAACGGTTGTTTACATTTCTCTGTGTTATGGATCTACGTCAAACTTCAAATGCTGTTCCATGTTTGTTTACTTTTTAGTAAAAGTTGTTATTCGATATTTTGGCTGTATTTTGAGTGATATTTGTGAAAAGTGAAATAAAATAAACGAAATATTTACATCCCGATTTCTCATTTCATTTGTAAGTACATAAAATTTACATTATTTAAGATGAGGAAATGAGGAAGCGTGTTTGTTTACATTTTAATAGGCGTACCATTGAGTTTATTCATGTTCATTAATATATTAAATAACATATAAGTTCATGAAATTAGTAGACATTTTTAAATTGTAAATAGACATCATCTGATTAAAAAAGATCTATTTAGTACCTTTTTAATTTAATATTTCTCATGAATGCAAATAAATTAGTGAAATGAATAAAACTCATTTATTTTTCTATGTAGGTTTCCAAATAATATTGACGATCGAACTATTTTGGTAGCAAATTTAGGAGAAAACATAAAGATTTTTTATTGTAGCATTATTTTGATACCTATTAAAAATTAACCTAAATTCAACTATATTTTGTTGTATTAATTTTACAGCAAATAAAATTGTATTTTAATTTTTCTATAAAGACGTGATTTGTTAATAGTTAAACTATCGTTTTTTTTTAATTCTTTGAACGTGTTTTTATACATTATTACTACTTCCAATTTTTAAAATCTGAATAGTTACCCGCGAGTAAAAATTCAAGCACGCTTATGCTCATTGCGGAAGCATCACATTCTATCGAAGCTTCAAAACATTGTGTGTTAAAGGTATCTTATTGCTGTGTCCATCTATGTTTATACGTCCATGGTTGATAGATATCGAGCAGCTGGTCATTTTAGCGCCAATGTATGGAGATGGATTTCATCTAGAGGAATGGGAATGGTATGGCGTATTGGTGGCAGGTTTGTTGGGCAGGCTTATCTGAATATTCTAGAAAACATCATGTTTCTTAGTGTACAACAGTTATATCCAGAAAACACTTTTATCCTCCAACAAGATAATTGTCCTGTTCACACTTTACACTAATATAATAAATCAGTGGCTCCAGAATAACATCTTAACTATACCACCGCCCAGCTACAGTCCAGATTTAAACCCAATCGAGAATGTTTTGAGGGGTTATTATAAAACGGTTGTATCGGCGTAATTTTAAACCTCAAAATGCTGAAGAGCTGTGGCACGGTATACAACAGGTTTGGGAAGAGCTCTCTGAAGAAGACAACTACACTTCTTTTCCCTTGTGGATTTTAAAAATTAAGAGATTAGTTTGCATATATATGGTAAAAAGATTAAATTAAAATGAGGCAAAGATCTAAATTAGATCTAAAAAATTCACAACTTCACTCACCTATAAAATAAGAAAAGTTATACTCGTACTAAAGTACTAAAAACATTTTTGTTTTAACACTTTAAACACACAAGTAAAATCAGTTTTAATCGAATCTATATATAACACTTTATTTCACTAATTAAAATCTTACCTTATAATGAGTGTTTTCCGTACATGGGTTTATAGCATGTACGACGATAAAAACATGTTGAAACTGAGATCGAATACCTTTCGGAGTGAAAGGTAATGCACCGGGTTCTTGAAAGACAATGGTTACAATATCATTGCCAATGTGTCGTTTCCTGAGTAGCTGTTGACGGTTGTTCGGGGTGAATGGGAGCATGGTTGATACGTGGAACATAATCTCGCATTCTTGGTATTGTGCATATACGGAATATAGTCCGGTAGAATCAGCTAAAAATCAAAATTATATTAATTAAAATAAAGGTAAAACTAATCAAATAGTAACCAGTGCATGGTTTTGTTTTATATTCTTGCTATTCGCAATATATTCAAAATATGTCTCAAAGAAATTGAGCCATTTTGAATGCGATCACTAGGAGGATTTCTACAGATTTATATGTCTCTAAGATTTAAATTTAAGGTAAAACTTTTATCCCTTCGGGACTTTCACTTTGACGTGGTGAGAGGGTCAGTAACCTGAAGTGTACAGGGAGGTGCCGGAGATGCCGGAGGTAGCGTGCTACTGGTAGCGCCACCCATGCCGGTAAGGCCTCACCGTAAAGATGGTGAAGCCAAGAAAGTCCAAAAGTCTTGGCTTTACCAATGGTAATAATGCAATTACCATTATTATCAACAAAAGTGGAGAAATAACAAGTCTCGACAACTATAGGCCAATGTCACTTCTTTCCCATCTTTACAACCTTTACAACTTAAATCGTGTTAACCAAACTCCTGGACATCAAAGTGCACTTTTAAGAACCTAGCGATAGAGCTGATTTTAGAAGTGTATTCGGGACACACAATGGTTTGCAAACAATTAAGACTGTAAAAAAGAGATCAGTGGAATATAACAGACCACTTGTATAGTTTCCGTCAAGATATAAGAAATTTTGCCTAACGCTGTTGGAATCACCCTACCGATTTAGTATTATAATAACAAACAACAGAGACTCCAGGAGCGGATTCGCTAAAATTAACAGTACCGGGTGGTCCAATAAGCCGATCCCTCGGTTATATATCAGAAACTATTGATGCTATAACTTTACGAGAAAAAATTCCTCAGTAAAAGTGGCCAAGAGAAATCGCTGGAAATAACTTTCAAGTTTCTGATTAACCGATAGGGGGCGTAACCTGTAAAGAAAAATTTGAAAACCAGTTTTTTGGAAAATATGCCCAATTATACAAATTTTAAATAAGTAAACTAGAAAGAGGCCTAAATTCCGCACAAAGTTGGTCAAGTACTTTTTTTATTTTTTCATATAATGGGTGTGGAAGAGTGAGAAAGTATTTGTGGATAAATACCTATAACTTTGGTTTGGATCAACTGATTTTAACGAAATTAGTGTCATTAGAAAGAGTGTGGATGATTTCATGTACATGTACTATAAAACAATTGCATTTAGTTTTAATTGTGATGTGTACTTTGTGTAGAGGGTACTTTCAAATAGAAAAAATTAAAATTTGTTTTTCTTCGAAATGTTTAATGGAAACACCTATGCATTGTAAATTATAATGGAACTGAATTAAATTCGTAACAAAATGGCGCAAACCGCATGTTGATAGCTTTTATCGAACTCAAGATATGAATAAAATCGCATAAACATAAGTAAGTATAGTATTAACTCATCCTTTATTATAACTTAAAATTAAATATGTGAAAGATCGTACAAATATCTCGATCATTATCACTTAATGTCCAATTAAATGTTCAAATTGTTTTCCATCGTTGTCCACACAAAGATGTAATCTTTCGCGCGTAGACATAACAGCTGCTTTAATCTCAGCTGTTGATATACTATTTATTGCGTTTATAATGCGCGTTTCACACGCATGTCGTCTCGCGTGGTTTGTCGAGTTTGGTACACTCCTTTAAGTCCTTCAATCTTCCTCACAGATAAAAGTCCAGACATGTTAAGTAAGTCTGGAGATCTAGCTGGCCATGAAAATATACTTCCCCTTCCAATCCATTTATTTGGATAACTTGCATACAAATAATCTCGAACTCGCCTGGAAAAGTGCGCAGGACACCCGTCATGTTGTAATATCATATCTCTTCTTGTTTGTAAGGAAATACCTTCCAATAAAACAGGCAACTGATTTTCCTAAAAATCAGTTGCCTGTTGAATATGTTGCGCCATTTAAAGTTCTATCAAAGAAATATGGACCTACGATCTTTCCATCAACTATACCACACCAAACATTAAGACTCCATCTACCTTGAACCTGCACCTCATGTATCCAGTGCCGATTTTCTTCAGCCCAATAATGCATATTATGCAGATTAACACCACCCGCACTATTAAACGTGTTGGAGAACTACATGATAAAGATGCAGTCTAAAAAATAGAACAACAAATATTGGTGAAAAAAAAATCACTATATTTACTAAAACTCAAAAAATCTTGAAAAATCCACAATTGTTTCACAAGATAAATAGTGCATACAATAAGTATTTTTAAGAAACGGATAAAAGGATAAAAGCGCCGTGTTGCCGTTTTTATCGGAATATTAAAATAACAGTTAAATCTAAAGGGAATTCCAAGTTTCTGACCTAAACGTTCACTTTATAATATGAAAAACCAACCTGTGATGTTTTAAAATCCTTAGAACAGTAGTTTTGGGTATGTTTAATTCTATAGAGATTTGCCGATTACTTATTATGTGGATTCTGTTGAATTAAAGCAAGAACATTGCTTGAATTATCTTCGGTCATACCTCTACTACGTCGTTTAAAACAAGGACGATGAAAACTACCAGTTTCTCTTAATCTGCTTGCCTTTCTTTTAAATACTTTTTTTCCATAATGTCGTCTGTCAGAATATCTTACAGAATATATACGTGTAATATATGTATAATGTAATGTATATAAACCAAAGTTATAGGTATTTATCCACAAATACTTTCCCACTCTGCCCAACCCTTTATTTGAAAAAATAAAAAAAACTATTTGAACAACTTTGTGCAGAATTTAGGCCTCTTTCTAGTTCACTTGTTTAACACTTGTTATAATTGGACATATTTCCCAAAAAACTGGTTTTCAAATTTTTCTTCACAGGTTGCGCCCCCTAACGGTTAACCCAGAAACTTGAAAGTTATTTTCAGCGATTTCTCTTGGCCACTTTTACTAACGATTTTTTTCTCCTAAAGTTATAACATTAATAGTTTCTAATATATAGCCGAGAGATCGGCTTATTGGACCACCCGGTACATATAATATTTTGATAGGGTTGGAATAATAAATGTAAAATTAAATATCATATCATATATTTAATAATAACATAAAAAAATAAAATTTGAAGTTTAGATGGAAAAAAATAATTACAAATTACAACTCTAGGTCACTACCGCTGTCATCTTCTGTAGAATCGTCATCATCTAATGGTATAATTATTGGTTTACTATGTGAGGTTAATGTTCTGTAATGATCTTCCGTTTTTATAACATATGAAACACAATTTTGCCACAGTGTTGGGAAAATCTTTTTTATTTCTTCTACAACATTTGATACCGATTGGCTACTAAATTTGGGACAGCAGTTGTTTCGCCGTAATCTTCCCTTAAGTTGGCTCCAGATTAATTCAATAGGGTTGAAAACACAGTAATAAGGAGGTAATCGTAATATAATATGACCATCACGTTTGGCTAATTCGTCTATAACAAACTGTTTCTCAAATACTTTTGTGTGAAGAACTTCCAACATTTCTTTTTTTGTATATGTTTTTTTCAAAGTACAAATCATTTTCATACAAAAAACCGATATTTGTTTTTTCGTCGAGCCTACACTGGGGATTTTTCTAATTTGTTCGCTGTGATACGTCGCCTTATCCATTACAATGACACTTGTTGGAGGCAAATTTGGCAACCCTTTCTTTTCAAAACATTCCTTAAATAAGTTAATCGTCATATTTCCATGGTAATCCAGCTTTAAATCTTTAATGTTTTTTGTCGATAGTAAAAAACTTTCTTCTCCGAGCCAGCCATTGTTGGATCCAATGTTCAGAATAATTATTCGCTGACCTCTATTAATTGGATGCACACTTAATAGAGTCGTCTGTCCAAATATCAGTCTTCCTTCATCTCTAAATTTAGATACAGGATCCAAGTATTCGTTTCTCCAGTTGATAAGTCGAGGGGAATCCATTAATGATGATCGCTTATTAATTTTCTTGTATCGAAAACCAATGTGATTCAAAAACCTTGATAAAGTTGATGGCGAATACTTAATAGAATAGTATTTAACAAGTTAATCGTAGATCATACTAATCGTTGGAACTAGGTTCTTTGAATAGAAATTATAAACTGCTCTTCTAATTATGTCAGCGTCTTTCTTATTTACTGCTTTATATGTCGAAAAGTCACTCAGCTTTTTAACAGGTTGAATTCTTGAACAATTTTCTACACTGTTTTATATGGCATTCTTGTCAATCGAGATTATGCCTTGATGAAAAATTTACCGTCTTCTGGATTTGGATTATTTTCTTTTGCTGTTTGATAAACATTCCTAATAATTTCTTTGGCATCATCAGATAAATGTAAACGTGTTCTACACTTGGCACTAGCTTCACTGATTCCTGACATTTTACTTGAATAGTCGTGACCTAACCACCGATCGAAATGCAAGAAAACAACTGCCTGAATGTGCAAATGTCAAACTTAAATATGTTTGCCCCTTTTCTTAATGTTTCATAAATTATGTTTTCTAGATAAATACATGATACCTAATTATACCTAAAGACCTATTAGCACGAGAATTATACTGCGGTCTACTGGGTGATCCCACCAGCCTCAGGCCAAATATCTTGGACCAAACTTGTCAATTTCCAAAGAGCTTTCGACACTATTGAGCATCCTGCATTACATCAAATCAGTGTGAACTGCTTTTCGTCTTTCTAACAGACACCATACTCAAATGGTAAGTGTTATTTGTGCAAGATAACATTTATGACTTACGCCATATATTTTCTGTAATTTACATGCATACCTTTTTATTTTTAATCAAATGCTAATTCAAAGAAGCACCATATCGGTGCATATTTAAAAATAAAAGGAGTGTTTTTTTTCATATTTATCTTGAATGTGCACATGATAAGAACAATTATGTATATTTTATGAAATGTTGGAACGTTTTAATTTTTCGACGCTGATTGGCTAATAGCAGTATATATATATATATATATATATATATATATATATATATATATATATATATATATATATATATATGGCTTATATAGCAGTACCAACAAGATATAAAAACATGATAAAATCATCAAAAACGTACCCAGGTGCCGATGTTCATACGGACCACAATGTGTTGGTATGCAGAATGGTCATGAGAGTAAAACGGCTCGAGAAAAGATCTAATTTAAACACAATCGATATTAAAAAACTCACTAACCCAGAAACCGAAATAAAAGTACGAGAACAACTAGGAAAGAAAATAAAGGACATTAACGAGAACACGTCGGACATAATAGAGAGATGGGATAAATCGAGGGAAGCAATCCAAACAACATGCGCGACTCTATTAAAGCGTGACCGACGAAAAAAGAAAGAATGGATGTCTAATGAGATAATGGATATGATGGATGAAAGACGTAAATTCAAGAATAAAAATGCAGAAAAATACCAGCAGATCCACAAAAGCATAAGAACGAAAATTCGAGAAGCCAAACAAAAATGGTTATCCAACGAATGCAGGGAAATAGAACAATACGAACGAAAATACGACAGTTACAATATGCACAAAAAAATAAAATCGATGACAAACAAGAGGAAATTCAATAAGTCACCCAACAGCATAAAAGATAGCGATGGAAATCTTATCTCGGAGCCATCAACGATCTTAAAAACATGGAAATCATACATAGAAAAATTATTTGCATCTAACAGGACTGATGATCACCTATATGGAGAAGGAGAAACAGGACCTTCAATTCTTAAATCGGAGATAGAAGATGCCATTGCAGCACTAAAAAACAATAAGTCAGCAGGTCCGGACAATGTACCCTGCGAAATATTAAAGATCCTATGTAAATCAGACAAACAGTTCCTTGATAATCTAGTTGTACTTTTTAACAACATATATAATAGCGGTAAAATCCCGGAGAACTGGCTACAGTCAACATTTATTACAATCCCGAAGAAACCAAATGCCCAGATTTGTGATGACTACCGGCTTATAAGCTTGATCAATCATGTCACTAAAGCGTTCACTAAGATCATTCACAGAAGAATATATGATAAATGTGAGTCAAATATTGATAGATCGCAGTTTGGTTTTCGGAAAGCACTTGGAACTAGAGAAGCAATTTTCGCTCTCCAGGTGCTTATACAACGGTGTAGACGTTGATAAAGACGTGTATCTGTGCTTTGTAGATTTTAGAAAAGCATTTGACAATGTCAATCATGAACAATTGATAGGTATTCTGCGAAAGACAGGTATTGACGACAAGGACATTCGAATTGTGGCAAACCTATACTGGGGTCAAACAGCAAGAGCAAAAATTGGCAACGAACTCACTGAAAGCGTGCAGATCAAAAGAGGTGTCCGTCAGGGGTGTATATTATCCCCACTCCTATTCAATATGTATTCCGAGGAAATATTTAACAAATGTATGGAAAATGCAAATGAGGGCATTAAAATAAACGGCGAGTTAACGAACAATATAAGATACGCCGACGACACGGTGATCCTTGCCAGTACCTTAGACGAATTACAACAAGTAATGGAAAGACTTTATTCAGTTAGTGAGGAATACGGCCTGAGCCTCAACTTCAAGAAGACAAAGTGGATGCTGATAAGCAAAAAGCAACAACCTGCTCGACAATTACGGATAAGTAACATATTAATTGACCATGTAGAGTCTTATGTGTACCTTGGCACCAACGTAAATGCAAAATGGGAACAGACCATAGAAATTAAGGCGAGAATAGAACGAGCTAGAGCAGCATTTAGCAATATGAAAAAGCTCCTCATAAGCAAGGATTTGTCTCTTCCCCTAAAACTACGTATAGTTAAATGCTACATTTTTCCGATCTTGCTGTATGGCGTGGAGGCCTGGACGCTGACGGAGACGCTAACGAGAAAACTAGAAGCATTCGAAATGTGGGTGTACCGACGCATTCTTCGTATATCCTGGACCGAACATGTCACCAACATAGAGGTACTCCAAAGAATCGTAAAGGAGAAAGAAATCGTGAATACAATTAAACAAAGAAAGCTTGAATATCTAAGCCACATATTGAGACACGATAAGTACCGTCTGCTACAATTGATTGTCCAGGGAAAAAGAGACAGTAAGCGGGGGCCAGGCAGGAGAAGACACTCGTGGCTCCAAAATCTGCGGAAGTGGTTCGGGCTCACATCGGTCGAACTATTCAGAAGCGCCGCAAACAAGATCAAAATTGCCATGTTAATAGACAACGTTCGCAACGGACAGGGCACTTGAAGAAGAAGAAGATTGGCTAAGCGAAAAAAAAAACAAGTTTTGCTCCTTAATTTCAGTGTGATACAACAAAGTATTTATCTGGAATGTGCAGCTGATATATAATTTTTATATTGTAGTAATTTACCTACGTTTTACGAAATTTAGATAAGAGGTGTTGCAATGATGCTCTTTGCTTGGTCACTAAAAAGGTTTGTTCGCGTTAGATACCATATCGTTCGTGGCGATTGATACATAATAATGTTGACAAAATATAAAAGTCACCTTTATTAAAAGTTTTGAGTTGTGCAATAATATACCTGAAACACAAACAGTAGTCGACTGTAAGAGTTTACAATGTAAAAAAACAAAGAACCGTTATTTTTAAACGATACAGCACGATTTCTTTGTTACAAACGTTTACAGAAGTAAAATAAACCAACCGTCGAAGACGATCTATCCTCTACCACGACAACTTTACCGACCTTTTCAGATCGGCATAAACCTTTTGTCAGAGCACCAATCATCTTTGGAATTAGAATATCTGTTTGTTTACAGAGGGCAGCCTATATTTATGTTAACATGAGACATAAAATGAATTTCAGTCATCTCCCATTTTTCTTTCGATTACCTATCATTCGTTATTCTGAAACTTAAGCGTTTATATTGATATCGCCAACAGTAGTATCACCATTACAGTGACAATTCCTGTTATCAGTTGTCATTCGTTATCAAAGTAGTATCACCATTACACAAACAATTCCTGTTATCAGTTGTCATTCGTTATCACCAGAATAGAATTTAAATTTTAAATGCAGCATTGCCAAAGTTTATCAGTATGGGATAAAATGAGCCACATCTTCAACCAACTGTATCAATCAAAATAATCTTTACTATGGTAAAAGCATTTTAATTGAATTATATCTCTCTAGTTGCCGACAATTATTTTCCTTTGGAGTATATTTCAGATATCGTGTTGAATAATATTTTAATCAGCTTCTCATCTATATCGGTAATATTGCACATTTTTACTTGAAGTATTAAGATAAACGAAGCAGTAATAGAGAGAACTGAAGGACCTTGATCACGTAATGAAAGGAAACAAATAAACAATGTCAAGATTAATACCAGGAAAGATAAAAACGAAGGAGAGTGTTGGCAGGACAATTTCTGTAATTAATTTATTTATTACATAATATATATTATAAAACTTTATCAAGTGAGCCCACCACTCCATGCCCAATCATGCTCCTTGCCTACTAAATTGACTTTCTAGTCTCCTTCATTCACTCCTGTTTGTTACTCTTTCTTCCCAACCACCGATTCCCTCTTTTCTGCTGTCTTCCTGTAGGCTATCAAACCATCTTTGTCTAGGTCGTCCTTTCCATCTTTTTGTGGTTGGGTCACGTTTGACATCCTCTTCCTTTACACCCTTATCGTATGCCCTATCCATTTCACTCTCTGTGCCTTTATGATGCGACTGATACTTGATTCGTTATACAGTTCCTCTAGCTTCCTGTTTGTTCTTCGCACCCAACCTTCCATCGTGTTTTTGCTTTCATATATAATAGCTCTGAGCGTTTTCAATTTCCACCTGTCCAATCTTTTTGTATTTGCTTTTTTTTATTTTTATCGAGACGAGACGGAATGAGATTCTCGAAGTTTCAAATCTTGCCGACATCCCTATATATTTGTAATTGCCACAAAATAATGCCGTCTTTTTTTAAGTTATTTCAAGTTCTTTTACGAAATTGGGAAATTATGTAATTTAATAAAATATTTTTAATAAGTAAAAAATGTGGTACTTACTTTTATTGTCCAATCCTGCTTTGTATTTATCAAATCCGTTCAACCTTACTGTTTTTCCAATGGTTTCTAAAAATTCTAAAAATGCTGGGCCTGCCTCTTCGTTGTTGTACATTTCCTCTTCGGTGTTTTGGTCAGCCTTGCAGTACATTATACCAACCTAAAAAAATTATTATTTGTAGAAAACGATTATGAAACATTAAATAGACTATTCGCAGAAATCACACAATGTTATCTCCTCTACATGGGATGGCGATTTAAAGTTACGCCAATTACGTAATATTTTTTTAGCAATTCCTTAAATTATCCTAATACAAAGAATATCGCTTGAAATTTATTAGAAGAACCGTATTGAATTTGGGATCAACAGGTCCTTCGCATCTTGTTATACTTTTTGAATGACACTTTCTTTAAGTCTTGGTACTTACTACATAGGTTCTTCTCGATATAACGAAGAATACATCTTCATTCTCCTCAAACAAGACCTAGCGTCTTGTACGGAAGTTATTTTTGGTGCAAAGAACCCTATTGAACTTTTAATTAATAGTAACTAGTAGTAGTATAAGGGTAAAGTTTTTCATAATGTGCCATTATATATTAGAGTAGTGACCGTAGCTCAGGTGCCAAGATACTAACTCTAAGCCAGAGCTTTCGAGTTAGGTTCGGCACCGAGCAAAGGCATTTTTATTTCTAAAAATGATAACAAACCGTCACGGTTCGGAGGGCACGTAAAGCCATCGATCTCCTTTGGCTAGTGTGCATTGACACCTGGTAACTAAAGAAGGGTTAAAGATGCTCCCGGCAAAAATGCAGTACGATATTATTATTATACGTTGGAATACTGGAATATGGTCTTTTTTAACAGCTGAGTTAAAATAGTTCTATATACGATCTAATAATATGGAAACAATACTTACCTTATAGTGATTGGTAAGACCTTGTTCATCCAATTTTAAAATTTGTTCAGTGACGTGCTGATTGTGGATTCCGAGCTTTAAAGCGGTTAACTGGATTTCGGGGACTACGTATTCGAGAACTTCTTTGGTATTAAGTGTTTTGGGATTGCTGGAGGGTTTGATGTTTGGAATTGCGTCTTCCAAGACGGCGCCTCGGAGAGTTTGGAGTTCAGATGTTCGGACAACTAGCCTATAACAGAAAAAGAATATAAAACCTTAGGTCCACATTAAGAAAAGATATTGTCGAGAAACTTATAATCTTAAATAAAACTTAATAAAACTTAATAATCTATCCCCTATCGTTATCTATATTTGTCCTTAAATGAATCATCCTCTGAACCTTTAGTTATTATATCATGTATTATATAGATAGTTACAATGTGGTACTTTTAGCATATGATGCTTTCGGTCTATATTTATGTTTTGTTTTCGTCATTTTAACTTATAAACGGCATTTTCTGTACTTAATCAACCAACATCCGCGTTATATGTTCCAAGCCGTGAAAATAGTTGGTTGGTGTATGGATGACTGCACTAATAGCCTAATAGAAGTAAAATCACGATTTATGCAATAAAAAAGGAACAACGATCAAACTAAACAGAAAAAAGAATCGTTATCGGGTCGTTACAACACAACAAGAACAAATTAATTAATTAACTAATTAAGGGAGCATCCTTTCAATTGGACAAGGGAGGCAAAAGTCAAAATAAAATTTAATGGTTCAGTAACAACAGCATTACGAAGAATTAGAAACATTGGTCGGATAAACGTGCAGCTACCCGCCAATACAAACTTGGAAAACATAAACAAAGTACAGAATTATTAGTGCTATGACTTTCCATTATTTAAATTGCATTTTTGAGAATTTATCGAAAGAGCGTCACTGTAAACACTCAATAAAAACTCTTTATACGCCTCAGGGAGACGCATAATGCAATATCGATAGAACCAATCCTCGGGGAAACCCTGGAAATCATTCACTTGTCATCTGCCGGTACGTGTTACGCCGATTTCTTTTATAACATTCCAATTTATTTACAATTTGTAATATAATTACAATAAGTAAATTGTCTATATAACTTTTAAGAACCTTGTCGACCTGTGAATGTGCAATTACCTGTGAATTCTTGGCACTGAAACAGTGTCATATATGTCTTGGGGTTGGGATTCTGCTGCTAAATTCTGTTGAAGTTTTCCAATTTTTAGTTAACAGGTCGGCTGGGGACTTTCGTTTGAACCTTCGCCCGATTGGTTGTATTACTAAGTAAGGTTGATATGCTGAATTTGTGAGATTTAGTTGCGCGTTAGAGAAGAGTGGAACCAGTGTTACACGCAAAAGGATGAAAGCGTCGCATCATTATTACGAATCAAAAACAAAGTGAAACAACAAAATTTCATATCTCAATGTAATTCTTAAGAACATATATGCACAGAAATTATTAAAAGGATCGACTCTTCAATAACCTAATGAAGCACTTTCAAAGCTAAGCAAAGAACTTTTCATTCTGCAGAAAAGGCTAACGTGTGATAAGCAGTGGAGACTTTTCATGAAAAGTTGACAATTAAAGAACCTTTCAATACATCAATTGGTCACCGAATTTGTGACCTTACCATTCAATGCCGATAGAGAAGCGATGGTGGAATTTTGCTATGAACTGCAGACCATTATTACAGAAAATAATCTAATTTTCTCAAATTTATAATTCTGACGAAACAGGGTTTTACTGGCGAGCGACACCTACAAAAACCTGAGTTGCAAGTAATGAGATAATGCATCGGAGTATATACAAAGATATATAGACCAAAGCAGAATGCGAGTGGAAAGTCAAAAAATCCCCGCGCTTTTAAAAACATGAAACCTCAGAATCTTCTAGTTCACTACTATAATCAGCAAGATGCCTGGACAATTTTCACTAACGAAGATTCTTTCCATAAAAAGTCATTTCTGAAGAAAAGACTTCTTTGAAGAAAGAAAAGTTGACATAGAAGGCAGTTTTTCTTCTGGATAGTTTTGGTGTTCATCTCAACATGTAACATCAATTGAGCCAATTAATCAGGGTGTTATTGAGACAATAAAACATCTCTACAGAAGATAATTTATATTAAACTTTTTGAATGAAGCTGATCTGATGAAGTTTTGGAAATCGTTAATTCATGGATTGGAGTGAAAGAGAGTACTTTTAAAAGAGATATGATGATAAGGGAACTACCCATCGCTGAACTAACTGTATTAGTTCGCAACGCCCATGAGTTAGAAGAAATTGATAAAACAGATGTTGAGACGTGGACACGGTGTGAGAAAGATGAGCAAAGTTATCATCCCAGCAACGAAGATATTGAATTTGCCGGGTACGTTACAACCTGATTCATTCGAAAATGAGAGACAAGACTAAGAAAATGAGGGGATCAATCAGAAGAGTAACTAACCAGGAGGCTGAGGAAGCTGTCAATTTCTACTAAACTATTTTGAGCAACGAGAACCTTCGGACCTTGTCGAAGGTTCTCACCTTCAAAATGTACGTTATTTTTGAAATTGCGCAGAATAAGTCAGAAGATTCAAAATATTGAAGACTTTAAACATAGGCCAAAGTGACTGAGTTTTTTGAAAAGCATAACTACCTAAAGTATATAACCGCTGGAAATAGCACATAAGTAGAGGAGTGAGACAGGGCTGTGTATTTTCACCATTACTATTTAATATATATTCTGAAGAGTTATTTACTCAAGCACTTGAAAACTGTACAGAAGGGATCAAGATAAATAGTGAAAATATAGGTACCATCCGTTATGCTGATGATACAGTCATTATCGCTCAAAGTGAGACAGGCCTGCAGACGTTACTAAACACAATTTGTGATACTGGGAAACAATTTGGTTTAACAATAAACATAAAGAAAACAAAAACCATGGTTATCAGTAAGAGGGGCAAAGTCATTACAAGGATCCAGATAAAAAATGAAGATATTGAGCAAGTGGACAAAATGAAATACTTAGGGTCTGAATTCGCTCAAGAATAGAGCAATTAAGAGCAGCCCTTTTGAACATGAGGACATTTCTGGGTAACCAAAGACTCAATCTGCAAATCCAACATCTGATAGTAAAATGTTATATCCACTCTGTTATGACTGTTAATGTTGGCTTAATGAGAAAAGTGGAAGCTTTTGATATGTGGCTTTTTAGGAGAATTTTAAAGATACTATGGACCGATCATATTACGAACGAAATGGTGTTAGACAGAATGGGAAGGTACAGAGAACTTTTGACTACCATTAAAAGGCGAAAGACAGCATATTTGGAGCACATAAACACTGCATAGTGATATATTTTATTGTTCCACTTCTCCACAAAAAAATTTGTTCATATCGAATGCTTGTATATAAAATATGTATAATGTTGTAAACTGTACCCGTGTCAATGACCATAAGCTGTCGAGAAACATTAATTTTAAATAAAAAAAGTGGCTTAATTCCATATAAACATGGTATTTAACTTAGATCAACTCATTCGATCAAAAAAAGTTAGACCCAGTCAAACTTTTGTCGTTCAAGTGATCATCACGAATTGTTTTCAAGTTAAACATTGTCTTGAAACGTGTGAACTGGTCAATCAACATTTATTGACTCTGAAGCTGTTGTGGTGCCCAATAAACCTACATCATCGTCTACATCTGTTAGTACTGGCAATGATAAAACTGAGAACAAAACGGTATATTTAGAAAATACAAAAACTTCAAATCTGCCTAGTACAAAACAAAGTAATCTAAAACAACAGATATCTTTCATTATCGTCAGAATCGGAAACGAAAAATAGCAGAAAAAATAATGTTTAAGCTCCCCCCGGTACCCCGGTATATAAAAGAAATATATAAAGAATAGTCGGAAGGAAATCGTAACTTGTATATGTAAATGTTGAATGTATAAAGAAATAGGTATAAGATAACGGGAAGTACGGAGGGATAGAATAGTGTTCACAATTACATCCAAGCAATTAAAAATAAAGAAGAAAAAGAGAAACACCAACCGGGCCAACGACAGAGATAAGATCTAATTACTTTTTTAACGGGAATAAGATCGCAATTGAAGGTTAAAATAAGTTTATTGACAAATGAAATCGTAGGCTTCCACGGCCAGGGTCAGAATTATAGTTTATTCGTCTTCCGGGTTTGGACCGTGTCATTTGTGACCCAAAAGTGGGTTCATCTCGACGTCTCGCTACAATTGTATGTAGCTTCTTCAGGAGAACAAAGAAAAAGAAATCAAAAAGGGGGCAGGAAGATGGGTAGTTAGCAACGGTAACTCAGTTACTCAACGCAACCAGAGGCGAATACTAACTACCAAGATGGGCATTTAGTCACAGTAACTCAACTACTTAACGCAGCCAGAGGTGAAAACCAAATGCCAGGACAGGGATTCACGTCTAACAGCTCAGAACACTAACGCGTCGAGAGGCGGGGAGTGAATCCGACGATTACTCCGCTATCGCTCTATTTATAGTCGCGGTGACCTGTCGTGTCGGGACGTATCGGCACACTCCGTGGCGCGAACGTCAAGAAGCGCGCGCTGGCCAATCATGTGGCTGCATCGTGGTAGCGGGACCGGACGGCGGCTCTAGACTGAGATTCCAGATGGGAGACAAGTAGTATCCTTCCTCTCCATTGATATTATGTGGATTTTTTCGAATCTCTAGAGATTCGCGGATTTTCCTGGAATAAAAGAAGGGGCTCTTAGAAATAATATGGGTTTTTCGAACAATATGGAATGACCGGTTTCTTGGCAGTGTTCTGCAACTGCAGAATGGGAGAAAAGACCTGATCGAATGCATCTTTGATGCTCTTGAATCCGAGTTTTGACGGAACGACCAGTTTCGCCAATATACACATGTCCACATGAACAAGGAATAGAATAGACACCACAGGAAGATAGGGGCGGTAATGGGTCCTTAGGAGAAGGTAGATATTGTGAGATTTTCTTGGGTGGTCGAAAAGTAGTCCTGATACCTTCTTTGCGAAGAATTTTGCCAATCCTATCAGTGACACTTCGAATATACGGAAGAAAAGCCACAGGAGTATTACCCGAAGATTCTGAATTTGTCGTCCTAGGGTGTAAAGGGGGATGTAGATGTCGGTGTATAATATTTTGAATTGTGGACTTGGAGTAACCGTTAGCGACAAGGGTTTTTTGCAGATGGCCAAATTCTTCTCTAAGGTTGTCAGGTTCAGAAATCGAAATGGCCCGATGGATGAGAGAATTGATCACAGAATTCTTTTGGGCAGGATGGTGGTGTGATGAAGCATGTAGGTAACGATTCGTGTGAGTCTTTTTTCTATAAACAGAGTGACCCAATCGGTCATTGGGCTTGGAGGTGACTAACACATCGAGAAAGGGAAGGGACCGATTATTTTCTACTTCCATTGTGAATTTTATACTCGGATGTTGTGAGTTAAGATGATCTAGGAAGGGAGAAAGGGTATGTTGACCATGGGGCCAGATGATAAATGTATCATCAACGTAGCGGAACCAGACTTTTGGTTTTAAGGGGTAAGATTCTAGGGCTAAAGACCCAAAGGCTTCCATGAAAATGTCAGCAATGACAGGGGAAAGGGGAGAACTCATTGGTGTTCCAGATATTTGTTTGTAGTAATTGCCTCTAAAAGAAAAAATATGTTGAAAGGAGGCATTTTTCCGCAAGATCTGCCAAAACCAAAGACTTGTTATCATTGGTCAAGTGATCTCGCAGAACAACTAGAGAGTCATGTATGGGGATATTGGTAAATAGGGATGATACATCGAAACTGACGAGAATGTCTTGGGGATCGACTGTGAGGGAGGAGATTAAGGTGATGAAATGTGTGGAATTTCGGACATAAGAAGAGGTACGACCAGTATAGGTCTTAAACTGATTCGACAAGTACTTTGCGAGTTTGTAGGTAGGAGAGTTACTCGTAGTCACAATGGGACGAAGAGGTACGTTGTCTTTATGGATCAAACAATCCGATTTTTCCGATGATGTTAAGAAGTCCATAGTTCCGAGAAAAACTCCATCTGCCCCAGAATTTACGGTCTTCCCAAAAAGATAACCCATGAACTTTGCGGATAACCAAGTCGTCCTCGCTCAAGATTCTTATGATCTAGAATGTATGATAATTTAATATATAAAGTGTCTTTACAGAGAATATGTAAAATGAGGGTTACAAGTCGGCATGAAGAAAACAGAATATTAAGTTATCAATTCAGATGCAAGGTTTGAAGTGTTGATAGAAAAGGACGTGGAGATCAAACAAGTGGAAAAAATTAAATATTTAAGTACACTCATTGCTAAAAACGGGTTGGGAGAAACCGAAAGTCAACACCGAATTAATCAGTGACGTAAAATTGTAGGATAGGGCAGACCATGGTTGAATCAGTCCTTTGTTGTGGCTCTGAAGTATAGACAATTAATGCAGATCTGAAGAGAAAATTGTTGGCAGTTGAAATGGATTATTTGAGAAGAAGTGCTAGAACATCAAGGCAAGAAAGGAAGACCAACGAATCTATAAGATATAACATAATTGCTACAGAAACGGTCATAGACAGAATAGAAAGAAGAGGTTTGAAATGGTTTGGACATATATTGAGAATGCCTGACGAACGTTGGTCTCAAAAACTTCACAAATGGAAAAATCTGGAAGAAGAAAAAGAGGTAGACCTCGACGCTCATGGAATGAAGGAATTAGAAGACTGATGGAATCTAGAGGTCTGAAGGAGCATGCCTTGGACCGGGAGGATTGGCGGAGTAGAACGGAAATACGGCGATAGCCGTCTCCAAAATGCATTGTATTTACAAGTTGGAATAATGTCAAACGTCAATAAACTTATTTTAACCTTCGATTGTGGCTTATTCCCATTAAAATAGTAATTACTTAATACCACAAGAAAATAGATCCAGAACAATAGATCTAGATTAAAGAAGGGAGTGTTCCAAAAATTTCGTCAGCCTTACAGCGGCCACCCCACTTTCAGAGTACGGTACGTGCCACAAGTAAGAGAGGGTGGTTTTAGTTGGCACGAAAATAGATACCTGAATATTTGGTACTGCTATCTTTAGTACTTTGAATTAAACTAAAACCCAAATTTTAGGGACTCAAAATGGAGGTAGCATAAAAAAATTTCAAACCCACCCCCTCAGACAAATTTTGGGTGCGCCACTGGATTGTTTTATAACAAAACTGCAACAATTTCTTCATATTCACGCACAACGTCGTTAGACGCCATTTTTAGGTTGACATATTGATTCAATTTTAATTGAAATATGTGAACAATAATTAATTTAAGTTGTTTTCAACTTTTGTTGATCAACTAAAATTTGTCCAACTAAACTTGACTCGTGAGAACGCGCCTTAACACTAGAATAAATCAATCAATCAAGTTTCATCCACTAACACTAGAATAAATCAAGTTCTTATGAATTTCCGTAAACATAAACGTTATATTTACCTGTAATACTGTATTCATTTCTGTACTTATTAATATTAGTGCATGCAATTCTCCGACGGTCTCTTAATTTCAATACAATTTTCTCTCACATCACGCAATCTGTTATAAATACTACTGAGAAATTGCAGGAAATGATTATAATATTAAATAACAGAATTAATCAGATTTGTAGAACATGTTCATCGGAAGATAACTTCAAAATCAGGTTACGCACTTATATAATAATAGAATTTATCTATTGTGTGCTTCTCGGGTGAGGAAATTTATCTATAATTATTTCAACTGTACCAAGCAACGTCGATTAAAAATATTAATTGTATTTAAGTAGTATCTAGACTTGACAGTTGAGCAACACGTTATTGTTAACAGCTAATAACAGTTTAGAAATGGCAACTGCACTATATTCATTATAGTAACAAATAGTCTGCTAAAGTTAAGGACCACGTTTATCTTCTAGAGAACCGCTAAATCCCAAGGACTAAAAAACGAAATGAACTAACTCTTCTCTTTTTAATTCAGATAAGACACGTTTATCTCTGACAGTTGGTCATAAGACCTTTGTACCACGCCCTGTTTTTTTATTAAACCCCAATGAGTCATGTGACTTGAATGAAGACCAACAGTTTCATCATTGGTAGTTTTAAGATCTCTTTTGGTTCAAAAGAGATCCTGTCATTCGTCAAACCCTGCCTCCTTTCGGGTCGTCGCCTTTCTTCTTGTTCCTTTCTCTCCCACGTCCTCTTCACATATCTCTGAACTGCTCTTAACCGATCTGACGACCTAAGCATCTCCTACACCAATTCCGTCGTAACTGATTACTTCCTAGCTCCCTCTCAAGCAGACTCTTCTCGGCTATCCATTTATCGCATACCAGTAGAGTGTGTGAGACAGTGTCCGATATTTCACAAGCATTTATCATTTTCTGCCTTTCTCAATCTGTAAAGATATGAATTAACCATGTTCTGTGAGCATCTGCGTCAGGAAATAATCCAAATACGATATCCGCAGTTCACCCATCTTTGCAGATTAGGAATCAGCAACTTCGCCACTGCGCCACTCTTATCATCTCGTCCCATTCCTGTTACCACACCATAAAGGACCTCTCCATTTCTTCTGTTTTTAAAAATTCTCTAGCTATGTCTTCATTTATTCTCTCGTATACACCCGGTGATAACTTCCAGCGTCTCAGCAGAGACTGTTCGGCATTCACATGCCACCCTTAAAAGACTCTTCCTATCTGCTCGGGTGAGCTGCCTTCTGTACGCCTTTGTTAAAACTGCAGTACCGCAGACGAAACCGCGAAGAGGACGATCGAGGGCATGATCCTCCAACGCGGCGCATCTCACCGCAGCTCTTTGATTCCCCGCCTTTACATACTCCCCCCACCTTCAGTTTTGGCTCAGACTTACACTTATAAATCTCACGCATTTCTTTGAAACCACTGTCTTTTCTGCACATTCAATTGTTATCCCGTCCCTTTTCCTTGCTCCCTTGAGAACTGTAGCCTCAGTCTTACTCGCCGCCAGTTCTAGTCCATGCATTTTCATCCATTTCTCGACTTGGTCGCATGTACGCTGTGCACCGAAGATAAGGTCCTGCCTGTTGCGCGCCACTAGCAGTATAGCGAGGTCGTCCGTAAATTCGAAAGGGGTTACACCTTCCCGGTACTGTTGGCTCACCACCCCGTCGTATGCCAGGTTGGACAGCTTGGGTCCTAGGACCGACCCCTGCGGCACTTCTGCCGTCACGTCAAACACCACTTCTTTTTCTACCCCAATTTTCCTCTCTGACAGATAGTGCGAGACGAAATTTATCAAGTACTTCGGACACCGTCTCTCTCGTAAAGCCTTCGTTACCTCTTTCCATTTTAATGTGTTAAAAGCATTCCGGACGTCAAACAACAGCAGGATCGCCCACTTTTCGTCGCGTCCACCGTACTCCTGTTCTTTCTGAAACCGTACTGCCTGGGTGACAGCCCGCTTGACTCTTCAATGACTGTATTGATTCGCCCTCTTAAACCTCTCGTATAATATACCTATGCACGATAGACTGCAAACAGCTCGATACTTGTCTTCTCCCTTCGGGAGGAGCACGAGCCTCGAGATCTTCCAATTTGCCGGAAATTGCTGAGTTTCAAGCAGTGCATTCATGATTTCCAAAAGCCACATCAGCTCCCGACTGCCAATGCGTTTCACCGCTTCTGGTGGTATCCCATCAAGTCCCGGAGCCTTTCGTGTCTTTAGGACACTCAACACTTGGGTAAACGGTAACTCGGGTAAATTCAAGATTAACAGTCGAGTAACTGCGACTGTCCAGTCGCATCTCATACAGAGGGTACAGCTTGAACTGGTTCATTACTATTTTGTACCCGTGATCCCAATCGTTCTCATCCAACTTGTCACACAGTTCTCTCCAGTGCCTCTTATTCTCGGCTCGGATCTTCCTATTCAGTTCCTTCTTTCGCCCATTGTATACTATATCCAGTCTACTAGCTTCGATTACTTCTTTACTTTTTACCCTCGTAGCCTGTCTTCTGATAGCTATGCATTTCTTCCTTTTATTGTCGAAATTCATCGATTATCGATTCAATATCGATTCAAGAAACCTTGAAAATCGAAATATAATGACTTTAAAACGCTCATATGAACAAACTTCTGACAAAAGTTTTAAAAACGTAAACATTAAGTCGTTTTAACGGAACGGTTTTTTTTAACTCTAGAGCGAACGAGGCCTAAAAAGCTGATGATTAGGTTAATTTACTTTTTATTAATTTTATTCATATACTTTTGGTGTCAATAAGCTGAGAAATAAATGTCAGTATAATCGGTTTTTATTCGCGGAACAATTTATTTTCAAGGGTATCTACCTATAATTTTATAAGTGCTAGATATTTAATGTTACTGTCTTTTTACTACAATTAAAATGCCTACTATTTGTTTTTTGATTTCCCAGAGAAATTAAAAGTAATGACGGGAAATGGCGAGTAAATCATTTCGATTTTTAATCTCTACTTACCTATATTGATATTGCATAAGTGTAGTCGTTAATTGATTCTCCGGATGTACAACTTTTTCTCGTTTTATGGATATAACCACAGGACCAAGCTGCTCATCCATTCCAAACCAGTTCTGGTGCTCTGAAAGGAAATGGTAACGGATATGTAATCACATAGGCGTAACAGTGAGATGAATAAAAAAAATAAAAATAAAAAATATATTAACTAGCTAAAACAGGGGCTTTTGTTTTAACTGGTGTTTAGTGAAAGGAAACGTTAAATATTTATATTTACCTAAATACTTGCACTTTTCGTGTTCTATTAGAAATGTTTGTTTTATACTATTATGAATTACTCGTAATATAAAATTATCTTTATATTGTATTTACATGGGATTAAACCACAATTTAGTGTAATGAAAAAGTAAATTTGACATTTTTTTGGACGTTTCGATTTCCACTCCAAAAATCATTTAAAAAAAAATTAATAAGGAGTTATTTTAACCTGTAGTTGTTTATTAATGGACAGCAGGAGTGTGACGTCACATCTGTCATAACTTTCCAAACAAAAGTTGAAATGTCAAATCTCAAGAGTTTTTAATTTGTATAAAGTTAACATTATGTTTCCTCTGCTACTTTTTCTTTTAAGTTTAGTGTTTTTTACGATAATATCATCTCAATAATCAAGAACAATTCAGTGTTCTATTTCTATGAAATATAGTTTAAAAGTATACATTAAAGAAAGTCCAACCTTACTTTATTGATGCATTCATTTTATTGCTATTTTTATAAAAAAAACATGCTATATTATTTACACAACCTTGTAAAATTGTTGTAGTAACTATTAGAATACTTAAATATTAAAAAAAAACGGAAAGATTATGTAAAAAAAATTAAAAATAACGAAAAATACAAATTATCCACATTAAACAACGTTTATTTCGAAAGTGAAACTGACAGATGTCAATCAAATCTACGTCATCACTCCGGCGGTCCATTGGAGCTTTGTTTAGCCAATTGACAGGTGACTGATTTGGCCTCGATCTTAGAGCCAAGCAGCCTTGTTTTGAGTTAAAAATTCTGAAGGTGATATCAAATTCTGCTTTTTGTATGTTCACCTGTTAGTATTATGTGTTTATGTGATATGTGTATTCTTGTTGCTGACTTCTTGTTTTAGTATTGGTAAACAGGAGTCTGCTTTATTTATTCTGTTGATGGATTTGCTATACATTTTTCTTCATTGAGTACCTAAGATAAGGGGCGCTTCCTTGATTTTTCTCTTTTTTTTGACTGTTTCTTTCATGGTTATTAAGGCATCGTTCCATTGTACTGCTCTAGACATGTTTGCATATCTGGGAAACCTACCGAGGTCTCTGTTTTTGATGTATGGCTCATGCTCGTTTATGCTGACACTTAGTGGTCTAGCGGTTTCTCCCACAAAAAAATTGTTACATTTACAAAGTATTTTATAGTTCTTTGATCATTTCTGAGTTTGGTGTGGATTTGGGCAGAATAGATCTCAGTGTATTGGCTTTTGGAATGTCGTTGTGATGTTGCAGTTATTTCATATCCTTTTTAATTTTTCTGGTGAGCCTTTTACTATGGTGTTGTTTATGGTCTTATGTTGTTTCCTTTTTTCAATATTGCGAAATTCCTTGTTTATGAATGACAATATATAATCATTTTTTGTTAAAACCTTTGTTAAGTGTGTGCTAAGCTTGTGTCAAGTCTCCTAATGGCGAAACAGAAAATAAATACATCGTAAAGACATTTGTTGTGAGACTCTGCAATGTATCGAAAGTGACCCCTCTTTTTGGTCAAGGGTGATAACTTGTGAGGAAAAATGGATTTTTCAATATAACCTTAAAGCCAGTGAGTTGTCGTTCCATCGTTTTCGTGATCTTCCTACTGATCGTCTTCCTATGGGGGAACCGTCTCTTGTCGTCTTTTCCGCTCTATTTGTTGTCATTCGGCTTATATGATTGTTCCTTTCTACTCTTCTATTTCTTACCAGTTCTTGATGTTTTCCACTTTGCATCTACGTCGTATATCTGTACTTGTAGCTCTGTTCCATAGTGCGTTACCATCAATGTTTCTAAGTGTTTTAATCTCTGCTTTTTCTAACATCATTTTTGTCCTGTCTGTGTCAGGTCTTGTCTCTGCCGCGTGTCATTATTGGTCTGATGACCGTTTTGTAAATTCTGCCTTTCATTTCTTTCCCGATATTTTTATTTCTCCCTACTGTTTCATTCAGGCAGCCAGCGGCTCTGTTTGCTCTATTCACTTGATCTTCTACTTCAGTTTCGAGCTTTCCGTAGCTAGATAATGAGTTTATAAAGTTAAATCTTCTTCTTCTTAGAGTGCCATATCCCTACGGAACGTCGACGACTACCATGCTTATAATATTGTTATACTGATCTCGGTCTTGCGCTACGTGTAGCAATTGGTCCGCTGTCAAACCTGTCCACTGCCGCAAATTCCTCAACCAAGAGAGTTTCTTCCGTCCTATCCATTTCTTTCGTTCGATTTTACCGTTGAGAATTAGCCGAAGGAACTCATATTTTGGTCCTCTGATTATATGTCCAAGATATTCTAGTTTACGCCTCTTAATAATATTTAATAGAGTTCGTTGATGTCCCATTCTTCGAAGAACTTCTTCGTTTCTGGTTCTGCTAGTCCATGGAATTTTTAGTATCCTTCGATACAACCACATCTCAAACGCCTCGATTTTATTCATGATATCGACGTTTAAAGTCCAAGTTTCACATCCATACTAGTGATGTAACGAATATTCGCATTCGCATTCGCATTCGCGAATATTCGCATATTTTTGCATATTCGCATTTGCATTCGCATTCGCAAAAGTTGTGCGAATGTTTTGCGAATATTACACAGCTTGCATTTAGCTCGTTCAGTATCGAAAAGTGGTAAAAAATAAGTCCATATTTCACTATAATTTGATTTACTCATAGTAATAAATCGCTAATCACACTTTAACTAAAAATTCACTTGTATTTGTGCACGAGCAGAGCAGGGCAAGTGGAGTGACTTGTGTCCCGTGAAATTTTTATTGGAACTATAACCAGAGAACTTAGTTCTCTGCTATAACTTTCTCTCTATAACAAGTCATATTTGATTATAACAAGAGAAAATAAGATCGAAAAACGTGCTTTCTACGTTTTTGGCCCGGACGTGACTATAAATAAATACCTTTTTAAACGACCCCTCGATAAACTTAACCGCCTACAATAAACTTCTTTACAATAAATACAACTGTTTCACATCTTTACCTTAGCAAATATGATAGAATGATACTGGACAATTTATAGCAGTTAAAAATGACAGACTTTTTCCAATTGCCTACACACCTCGCGCAAATGAGACTGCCGGCAGTACCGGAGACAATTAAAATTGCCAAATTAAAAAAAAAACTGAATATTCGCATTCGCATTCGCATTCGCGAATGTCGGTGGCATATATTCGCATTCGCATTCGCATTCGCGAATGTTTAAAAAATGACATTTGTTACATCACTAATCCATACAAAAGTACAGACCACACGTAACATCTTGTAAACTTTTCACGGATTTCCAAATTTAATGAGTTATTGGATAATAGAGGCTTAAATTTTTGAAATGAGTTTGTTGCCTGTTCAATTCTACATCGAATTTCGAAGGATGGATCTAGATTTTGGGTAATCCAACATCCAAGGTATTTGAATCTCTGAACTCTCTGCAGCGGTTGTTGATTTAATATCAGTTGGGTTGCGCCGATATCCACTTTACTGGTCACCATGTATTTAGTTTTATCGATATTTATCGACAGTCCCCAATTTGTGCATTTCATGTCAACTCTATTGATTCGCTCCTGCAGATCGTCGATGTTTTCAGCTAGAATCACAGTATCGTCGGCGTACCGTATATTGTTAATTATTTCTCCTCCTATGATAATTCCTTTTTGATCTTTTAAAGCTTCCCTAAAGTTAAATAATGTAACTCAAAGTTAATTTAACAACATTTAAAGGGTTTTTATCCATGTATTTAGTGGCTTAAAACATGCACGTCCAGTAAGCATTAACCACATGTTTGTAATAACCTTAGTCAAAATGTTAAATTTCTTGTTTGCTTCAATTAAAGTGGTTATACTTTTAGTATAGCACTGATGATGAAATATTAATTTCGAAAACGTTCTGTGATGCAGGGTTTTTTAATATTATAAATAAGCTCTGATAGGGTTTTTTTAATATTATACCTTTTAGAAAGAAAAAAAAATTATTGGACTCCTATAACGAATTAGTCCTTTGTAATGAACAACGAGCAATTAAACTTGGTTGTGTTTGTAAGAGGAGTTTAGATAAGCAAAATATCGATAGTGTGTACTTTACCTAACTACTACTAAAGCACATTTTAAATATGTGGATATATCGTCATAATTTTCGTGCAAAATTAATAGAAAAACCATAAAATAAATCCAACCACAAAAACGTGTATTTTACTTTAGAAGTTAGGCTAAGTTAAACCAATACTTGTAAAATGAAACCAATTAGTTATTTTGTTATGATTTTTTTAATTAAGTAATACTTTCTCCGCCCATGGAATGTTATTGATACCTGATGGTGTAATGTGTTCAAGACATTGACATTGATACTATGTCAAGTAAAAGTTATTTTCATATAAATCAAAGGCATCTCGTCTTCGAGTTTCTGCCAAGGTTCCATGCGTGAGTTGGTTTATTTTTTGCTACCTGGATTAGTTAAATATTCTTGAGATACTGACACAAATTTAGAAACTGGAATTTGTCGAGATTCGTTGTAAATTCTTGGCGAACGAATATGTGTTTTCTATTATGAAACGAAGCTATGTTGTTTGAAAGACTTTAAATAAATACAGATTGAAGTTGTTATTGAATTACATACAGATATGGCTGTTTTTGCGAAAACTTTTATAATTGCTTTTAGAACGTATACAACTTTTCATATAAACCGTAGTGACGTAAATAAATCGTTGCTAGTTCCATTCCAATTGGTCTATATTAGTTTCTTAAACTTTATTAGAGAACAGCCTCTTCCAATATTGTTCCCAGACAGCTGCAATATCTCTTCAGTGGTTAGTCTAGTTTTTCCACAACAATCTTTCATGATCTGTGTCTGCGATTTAAATTCTTTGATTATTGTCGGTCTGTATGTTCTTCTAGCTGTATCATTGATGTGATTTTGTCTAGGTTAGATTAGATTAGATTAAGAGAGGTGGCTTTCGGCCTATTCCACTGCGACCTTTTTAAAGCTATTGTGGTCCTTTAGTCCTAGTTAACATTCTCTAGCCTGACCCTTTTTATAAAGTCTAGTAGCTTCGAGACTGTATCTTCCATGTAGCTATTTGCCGGTGGATTTTCTTCTCCTAATGCAAAGAACCGCATATTTGCCAGACTGCCACACTGACATAAAATGTGTTCTGCTGTTTCTTCTTCGAGGTGACAGAATCTGCACAGGTCATCATCTGATAATCCCATCAGCTTCAAGTGCTTATTCAGCTTACAGTGCCCTGTTAGAAGACGTATTAAGGCTTTGACTGTTTTCCTGTCTTTGTCCTGGTGAATTCCTCCACCATTCAAGAGATTTGTGAGCTACCCACTTCCTTGTAGCCGTTCTTGTTACTGACTTTGCAATGCCGCAGAAGGGTTCCGGTCCAATGAATGGCATTGATGAGCCTTGTTTGGCCTTTTCATCTACTTTTTCATTGCCCTTATGACCCTCGTACCCCGGTACCCAAGCTACCGTAACCTTGTTACGGTCTCCTAGTTTATTCAGGGGAATACACGCAATCCCATACTAGCTTAGAATTGACCTCTACAGAATTGAATGCCTTAAGATGACTATCTGTGAAGATGGCAACTGAATAGAACGTCTTTTCCTGCCTTTCTATTTCTTCTACGCAATGATGGATTGTAGTTATTTCTGTCTAGGTGTTTTATAAAAAAGTTTATTAAAAACTTATAAAAAAGTTTATTTATATTGGCTCTTTTCTCTTTTTTCTTCTAGTTTTAAGATCAGTCTAATTTTGTAAGTTCATTTAAAATACACTTGCGTGCATAGAAATCGACCCGCTGTAATCTTTTGACTTTAACTATATTTTTTTAAGAAATATTCATCATCAATATCAGATCACAAAAACAAATATACCGTTTGAAAGACAATTTAATATGCTTTAATGTGAGTATAAATTTATCAAGAAGGCTTATCGTTTACATGCGTAGTAACCGGTAAACAAATGAAACGTGTTTATGTGGTGATTGTCACGAAAATAACAAATTTGTCTAATTGTAAAAGTATTGCCTTTGCAAGTGAAATTTGCATATTATTCGTTTTTCATAATCTCAGCAGTATTCAAGTGTGTTAGTTTAATGCATACTACACCACAAAAAGCCGCCCAAGTTATTGCTCTAATCGAAAATGGACTTAGTCAGCGAGCTGTTGCTAGACAATTGGATATGACACTCGCAGCGGTTCGAAGAGTGTGCCAACGTTATGAGGAGACTGGATCCTTTCATAGGCGACCTGGAACAGGCAGACGGCGATTTACAACGGCTTTATTGTGTCAACAACATTAAGAAATCGTCACCTTAATGCCATTCAGGTGCAACGACAGCTCCTTGAGGTGCGAAGAGTGGCTGTTAGTCAGTGGACAGTGAGACGAAGACTGCGGGAAAATAACCTGACCCCTAACACACCTTGCGATTGGTCCAAAACTTACTCCAGCTCATCGGCAAGCTCGCCTGCGTTTTGCACAGGATCATCGGAATTGGACGTTGGAACAATGGGTATCTATTCTGTTCTCAGATGAGACCAAAATATGCCTCTATGGTAGCGACCGAAGAAGGAAAGTGTATCGGAGACCAGGAGAGAGATTTTCAGAATGCTGCTTTGAAGAGCAGAGTGCTTATGGGGGTGGTTCCTGCATGATCTGGGGTGAAATTTCTATAGGAGCACGAACCGATCTTGAGTTCATTCGTAGGGACGACGGGGTTCACGGAAGAAGAGGTTTAACGGCTGCCAGATATATCGAGGAGATTTTAGCAATTCATGTGGTACCTTACGTCGACTACATTGGAGACGAATTTATCTTTATGCACGACAATGCAAGGGCACACACCGCAAGAATCGTGCAAGATTACATTGCAGTAAGTCGGTTTTTAGGTTATAGACTGGCCAGCAAACAGTCATGACCTAAATCCGATCGAACATTTATGGGATAAGCTAAAACGAAGAATTCGAGCTAGACTTCATACCCCAGACTCGATCCCAGAGCTTATTCTTGCAGCAGAAGAAGAGTGGCTTAACATCCCACAAGCAACAATAGCAAACTCGATTAGATCTATGCCTAATCGTATCAGAGATCTTATTAGGGCAAGAGGAGGTCATACCCATTAATAAAAAATTAAGTGTTAAGTTTTAAATTGTCAATAACCCTATTTATGTTAATAATAAAAAAGCTTAATTTGCTTAATGAATTCATTTCACTATGTTAAACATAGGAAGCCGAAATAAGTTTTCATAAATTTATACTCACATTAAAGCATACTAAATTGTCTTTCAAACAGTATATTTGTTTTTGTGATCTGATGAATATTTCTTGAAAAAAATATAGTTAAAGTCAAAAGTTTACAGCGGGCCGATTTCTATGCACGCAAGTTTATAATTTCATAAATTCAGTTTAGCTCAAAATTTAATAATGAAATTGGTCTAAAAAAAATGTTCTTTTATGTTGTTTCAACTGGTTATGAATGTAAAACAAACCCTTATCGCCTTCCTAATATGTGGACCGCATCGTTTTGTAAAACACAGACCTGCTACCTAAACTTTACCGATAAAAAAAACAATAAATTTTAATTCACGTATTTCAAATTCCAACCATATATAGTTTTAATTTGCGTTTTAGAATTTCGAACGAAAATACATAATATGTATTAAACGCGTAGATTGGAATAAACAAAATTGAATCATTTATTTGCGTTGGAAACATTCGCAAAGAAAATTATTAAAAGTGGTTGTAGGCATTTGAAAGCTGTTTCCTGACAAATTCCTCTGAACGCGACCAATCGCTCGCTAGACAGATATCATGAGAACGGTGTGCGGCTTGAGATCCAAAGTTGTGTGAATAAAATTGCGCAGACGAATTTTTAATTTTATTAAAGTAAACAATTTCTTCATGTCACCACCTCTAAGAATATGCCATTTTAACGCCGAGTTGCAAGCAGAGTATCCTTTTTTGAAACAAAAATCAAATGTAGTTTATTCGTCTTCCGGGTTTGGACCGTGTCATTTGTGAGTGACCCAAAAGTGGGTTCATCTCGACGTTTCGCTACAATTATATGTAGCTTCTTCAGGAGAACAAAGAAAAGGAAAAAAGAAAACAAAAGAACAGGAAGATGGGTAGTTAGCAACGGTAACTCAGTTACTCAACGCAACCAGAGGCGAATACTAACTACCAAGATGGGCATTTGGTCACAGTAACTCAACTACTCAACGCAGCCAGAGGTGAAAACCAAATGCCAGGACAGGGATTCACGTCCAACAGCTCAGAACACTAACGCGTCGAGAGGCGGGGAGTGAATCCCTCCCCGCCTCTCGACGCGTTAGTGTTCTGAGCTGTTGGACGTGAATCCCTGTCCTGGCATTTGGTTTTCACCTCTGGCTGCGTTGAGTAGTTGAGTTACTGTGACCAAATGCCCATCTTGGTAGTTAGTATTCGCCTCTGGTTGCGTTGAGTAACTGAGTTACCGTTGCTAACTACCCATCTTCCTGTTCTTTTGTTTTCTTTTTTCCTTTTCTTTGTTCTCCTGAAGAAGCTACATATAATTGTAGCGAAACGTCGAGATGAACCCACTTTTGGGTCACTCACAAATGACACGGTCCAAACCCGGAAGACGAATAAACTATAATTCTGACTCTGGCCGTGGAAGCCTACGATTTCAAAAATCAAATGTTTCACCGCATATTGTGTTTTGCCAAGTTTGTAGAAGTGGTGTTGATACTTCTAACAGCGGTCGCAGTAATATCAAACAATATTTGTCAAATAAAAAACACATGTTAGCTGCAAATGCGAACTCGAAGAACAGTGAAACAGAACACGTTTGAACCTAAATGTGCGCCAGCGCGAACCAAGACTGAGGCGATTGTAAAAAATGTTTTAGCTCAAGAAGCTTAATCCCAATTAGAAATTGACCATCGAAAAGCAAATTTTGTTAGCATCACGATAGATTCGTCGAATCATAGAAAAATTAAAGTTGTGCCATTAGTGGTAAGGTATTCAGATGAAGAAACGGGTATCCAAGTAAAATTACATTCAGCTGCGCGACTTACCTAGTGAAACATCAGAGAAGTTGAAAGATTACGTGGTCAATGTTTTGAATCACCATAATCTACTTCAAAAATGCATCGGAATGTCTGCTGATAATACAAATACAAATTTTGGTGGAATTATTAGAAAAGGACTGAACAATCAATTCAGCAAATCAAATGCTTCTCGTAGCAAACCCGTGATTGGAATTGATTGTGTGGCACACATTTTTAACAAAACTGTTTACAAAATGCGAAGGATGAATGAGGTTATTGCGATCAAGCAATATTTTTAAGTATTTCTATATTTTTACAGGCAGAAGTAGAGAAACTAAAATGTATCAAGATTTTTGAGCCTAATTCCAGCCATTGAACGTATATTTTCTATCGATTGATAATTGTCCTACAGTTCTAAAACAGTTTTTTCAAAACCCAATCAGTGAAGAATGGATGGGGTTTGTACATAACATTGCGTATCTCCTACACAAAGTGATTTTAGATGTGAAAGATGACAAAATATGCGCAACAGAACACGCTTTGGAGTATGTAGAACTCCGGGATATCAATTCATGATATCATGTCAAGCAGTTCTATTCAAATTTAGTAACATATTTGAAAAACTGGAATGAAAATTTAAGTGAACTAAAGCTATTTGGATGGGTTAACTTGAAAAAGAAGTTTCTTGGGCTGAAATTTTGTCGTCGTGTGAGGCTTTCAAGGATTACATAGGTCCGATATTGAATCAGGACGAACTGTTCGATAAAGTTAGTCTAATATGAACCTACGTTACAGAAGATAAAATCGCAGACTTTAATTTGAAAAATATTTCTACCGAAGATCGATATCGAAATCTTAAAAAAGGAAGTGCTTTGAAAAATCTCAAAATTCTATGTAAGTTTGTTTCTTGCCTGCCTGGGACCAGAGCGTCGCTTGAGCGGTTGTTCTCAAATATCAATAACTATTGGAGTCCCAACAAATCGCAGTTGAAAATATATATCTAATTGAATATAACGTTCGACTTCAGGTATGAAACGATGAGCAAACCAATTCTCAAAAAGGAAATGTGTCACCCAAGCTTTACGATTAGACTTCCAAATCATAGCAAGCCAGTTTTAGCTCATCTACATTGAATATCATTTGGATAGTGTTGCCATATTCATTCATCATAACTTTTAATTTCTTTGGACATCTATGCCAATTACAGCGACTTTTGAATCGGCTAAACCAATCTTTACTAGTTTTAAACTCTTCATCTTTAGTGATCTCTTCAGGCTTCTCTTTTAATGTCTCAGACATCAGTGTAGCTTGGGGGTACACTGTGTTCTAATCAATAGGAACATTTTAGGACCTGATTATGACACCATAATTTTAACATTGTTTCCATCTCGGCAATAATAACGTAACCCTTAGGAACGATGGTTGAATTTAAAGACTGTATACTTTTAATAGCTTTTTGGCAAATTGTTATCACTTTTCTTTGTTTGATTTATTCAACATTTCTGGTTTAACTCTGCTCTATATAGTAGCTATCATCTTATATTTTTAAAATGTTTCTTCTCTCCAATTTTATTTTTTGTGTACTATAGAAATGTCTTAAGAACCACCCCATATATCTTAAGACTATGAGCAACGCGTCCTCATTCATTTTGTGTATTTCAAATACTGTAAATCGTTTGTTGAGTTACAACACTAGTAGGTTCTTCAAAAGTTGGGGTTGACTGTTGTTCACGGTAACTTAAGAACACTTAAGAGTAGGAATGACGTTGAAAATTTTACAATCACGTCCACTAGATGCGCACCAAAATTACCGGAAATATTTTAGTAAAAGAAGTAAACTCGACTTGTAACTTCCGTATCGTTACGTATATGAGGGCCGGCATGTTCCAGCTCTTTCTTTCCGAATATTTTCTTTCAAAATTTCTTTCTAAAGTCATTCCTAGTCTTGAAGATTATACTCAAAATATCCAGTGACGAAAACCAAGATCCGGGGAAGGGGTTCACGCACAATAACTCAAATACTTAACGTATCTAGCACTAAGATTTATTAAGATTGTTTTCATTTGTTTTTTGAAATAAATCCTGATTATTTAAGTTTAAGACTTTTGCATTATTGTATTTACTATAGAATTTTAATTGTGTTACCACCTGCATAATATTAATTACCGATTAAATACTACTAGTTACAGGAAGTTTTCGTAGTCTCTGTAACAATCGGCGCAACATGTATAAAATATTCAAACATTAAATTGAAATAAGACATTGATTGTCAACAATGTAGGCGTTCCTCCTACAAACCAGGTTGTTACTGTTGACAAAATCAAGACAAGATCGATAATGGTCATTGATAAGTCAATGTACCAGAAATATTTCATGAAATACACAACGAAAATAGTATGCGTAGGAAGTGGTTATGACATATGACAACGTTATTTTTAGAATAAGAGCATTGGGTTTTAACACATTCAAAATCAGAAAATCCGTCTTGTTTTCAAAAACTTATTCAACCGTGGATCTTTCTGCGCTCACATCCTGTGGAATGATTCAAAATAGTGTAAAAATAGTTGGTGTTTGTAATAATTTGTTTTCTAGAGAGAAAAAGATTTATGTAGCAAGGTTGACATTGAATTTATTTTCGAAAAATATTAAGTAAGTTCTGCTATAACTAGCATGTTATTAATACATTTCAAATTGTTAATAAAATAAGATAGAAGAATTTCAGATTTGATTAAGAACTATTAAGGTTCAGATTTGATTTGATTCTAATATCTTATCTAAATAAAGTTGCCTTCACATATGAAAGAAGGTACATATATTCTTCTTCTTCAAGTGCCCTGCCCGTTGCGTACGTTGGCTATTAACATGGCAATTCTGATCTTGTTCGACCGATGTGAGCCCGAACCACTTCCGCAGATTTTGGAGCCACGAGTGTCTTTTTCTGCCTGGCCATCGCTTACTGTATATTTTTCCCTGGACAATCAATTGCAGCAAACCGTACTTATCGTGTCTCTAATATGTGGCCTAGATGTACATATATTGGTACTTTAAAAAAAAATACGGTAAAATTGAAAATAATCGGAAAAGCAGTTGGTGTACATCAAATACCGACAAAGGTAATAAAAACTTCTTCCATAGAGTGGAGTGAATAACCATAATTTATTAACTTTTTGAATGCAGTATATAACACTAGCAAAAATCGAAACGATTTGCCAAGTCCACTTTTCTAAATGATCCGATGCTTGAAACTGAATCCACAGGTTTCTATTGGTGTAAGGAAGAAAATTTTTGACTTTTGAAATTTTGGACATGTGGTCTCCTTCTTCGTCTCATTTTATTATGCCTTCTACTTTTGTTAAAGGTAAAGTCCCAGAATATTGAAACTTTGTATTTATTTTCTTCTTGGGGTAAAGGAACGATAGGGGTAGATTGACGACGAATACCAGTCGAAAGAACAAGCAGGTTTTAGAAAGGGATTCAGCACAAGTGACCATTTAATAAGTATGAAAATACTTATAGAACGAGCAAATGAATACCACATTAATCTATATATAGCGTTCATAGATTTCGAAAAGGCTTTCGACAGTGTCGAACATTGGGCAGTGAAAAGTTCTTTGATTAACAGCAGAATTAACCATAGATACACGGAACGAATAGCCAAAGGAAGCCAAAATAACAATTAAAGTATATGAAGGAACAAAAGCAATACAAATAAATAGAGGCGTGAGACAGGGTGACACAATATCACTGAAACTTTTCAATCATGCTCTGGAAGATATTTTTAAAAGATCAGAATGACAACCAGATGACAGTGTCTTAAGACCAAGTCTTTACAAGGCTATGAATGAGTTAGGAATTCCAAAAAAACTCATGTTTGATAAAAGTGACAATGGCAAAGATGCTATCAGCAGTAAAAATTCAATACGACTCGTCAACACCATTTGAAATACATAGGGGGTTGAGGCAGGGAGATGCACTGGCGTGTCAGCTTTTTAATGCCGCTTTAGAAAAAGTTGTATGAGACGCTAATTTAGATAGCAGGGGAGCAATATTTAATAGATCAGTCCAAATTCTAGCATATGCAGACGACGTGGACATTACAACAAGGACCAGGGCGAGAACTGTGGAAATCCTAACCGAGCTAGCAGCAGCAGCAGAACGAATGGGGTTAAATATAAATCAAAATAAAATCAAATTCATGGCGACTAACACAAACACAAGAGCTGGAAATGTTGACGCAGATTTAATCATCAACGACCAAAACTTCGAAGCAATCAAGGAGTTCATATATCTAGAGACATCGGTTAACCCCAATAATAACATCTTAGGAAATAAAACGGCGAATAATAATTGCAAACAGCTGTTATAATGGTTTATCAAAGTACGTAGCTAACAAACGTCTGTCTCAAAAACTCGTATAAGGCTGTATAGAACACTGATAGTCCCTGTTTTCACATATGGATCAGAGGCATGGACGCTAACTAAAACAGATGAATTCGCTCTATCGAGTTGTGAAAGAAATCTGCTACACAAGATATTTGGAGCGGTCTGTGAGAACGGAATATAGAGGCGTAGATATAACTTTGAACTGCAGAATATCTACAAGCATACGTTTGGTTATAAGGATATTAACACTATAATTAAGCAAAACCGCCTGCAGTAGGCAGGACATGTAGCCCGGGCCCCTGAATCGAACATGATAAAAAATATTCTAACAGCGCAACCCGTGGGAATGAGAAGACCAAAGCTGAGGTGGATGGACGGGGTAACATAAGATGCCATGAAGATCGGAGTCGGCAACTGGAAAATGCAAGCAAGGGACAGAACAGAATGGCGTATAAAGCTTGAGAAGGTCGAGGGTATAGCCCTCTAAGGGCTGTAGCACCATATTGATGATGATGATAATTTTAATTCTTCCATTATTATTATTGTGTTCATAGTTGTTTTCATTAAAACAACTATGAACATAAGTTTCTTATTTTCCTTCTGTGTGTATCAATAATATACATATTATGTAGATGAAAGTACAGAAAGTATTTTAGTTTCCTAACGAGAAATACAGCTACTGGAATATCTAATAATATTCTTTAATCTTGAAATGAATACAAGTAACCTTGAGTTCATACATAAACGATTATTAAGTTTTAACCATGTTTTAAAGCCCCTCTTTTCAATAAGACATGATAATTTGTTTACTCAATGTGCGACGAATTCCTACTTCAACACGTCACACAGCTTACGGTGTCAAAATGCCAATTTAAATTCTCATTTCACAGCGTGTGGTATGAATGAATTTGGGCTACAGTTTGCAGTTACAGTGAGTCATTTAAAATATCCGTTTCAAACGTCCAGTGCTGCTACATGTTCCGCATACAAATTAGTTTGTTTATATATGCATAAACTTCCAAGAAATAAAAACCTGAAATAATTTAATCGAGTCTGTGATCATGGTCGAATTGTTTTCCTATCATTTCATAGTAGTCATAAGTGCATTTAGAATATATTTTAGATTAAATCGGGATTCTCAAACTTTATTAACTTGTGTCTAATGTATGGTATTCCTACATATTTAAAAAAATAAATAAACATTTACTCAATATTAAATAAAACCTTCTATATAATTAAATATTATCAAAAAATCAAGGTTAACTATTGAATATTGAATTTGTCGACACGACGTTGCAAAAAATTTTATGAAGACTGAAATGCACTATACAGGGTGTTTCAAAAAGGTATGTCATAAATTAAATCACGCATTCCGGGGACAAAAATAAATTGATTGAATCCAACTTACCTTAGTACAAAAGTGTACACAAAAAAAGTTACAGCCCTTTGAAGTTACAAAATAAAAATTATTTATTTGCATTATCTCCTAAACTACTTGACATTATGTAATAAAAATGGACACGTTGCTTTCTTGTTCTGAAAGCATTTTTCATAAAAAAAAACAACAAAATCTAAGCGCACAGAAAAATTTTAAGGGGGCGTGCAGCCCTCTTCTTTGGGTGCCGTACTGCCGTGTCCGTATTCAGACGTTGGCCGTCATCATGTTTACAATTTCCTGAAACCTTTCTCTGTCGGCTGCTTCACGAAATAATTCTTCTACTGTGGAACCACACCATTGTCTAATATTACGCAGCCATGGAGGTTTCTTTCGACCAATCCATCTCTTTCCTTCCATTTTTCCTTGTATTATAGGGTGAAGTAGATGGTATTTACGTCCTCTAATTATATGGCCGAAGTATTCTGTTTTTCTCCTCTTTATGGTGTTTATGAGCCGACGTTCTGAATTGATCATTTGAAGAACATTTTGATTGGAAGTGTGCAAAACCCACGATATCTTTAGGATTCGTCTATAGCACCACAATTCGAATGCTTTTAACTTGTTTAGCATTGTGGTTTTTAACGTCCATGTCTCACAACCATACAATAGGATGGACCATACATAACATTTCCGGACCTTTTTACGAATATTCATCGACGATTCACTCTTTCGATCTCCTCTCCATTAAGAGAAATCAGACCTTGATCTATATTGATATTTCCAACTGCCATCCACTTTGTCCCTAAATGTTTTGCAGCCCTAAATCCCCCCAAACTTTTGAGTACGTTCAAATCAAATGAATTTTGTGGCATCATTAGTTTAACACATTATTTTTAAAAAAAATTTGCCTCCTATCACTTTTTTCAAAAAACAGTTTTTATTGAGTTACGGCCCATTTTATTAACACATTAAATGCGCATGACCCCGATGTGGACCACGTCGGTTAACTTCCAGGTGCGCGTGGTCCCGTTCGGGGTACCTCGTGTCGTAGTATTAAAGACGCTGTACAAATTCAGCAAGACAGTAAATCACACCGTCTCTTTGTGAGCTTGTTGGTTAAGTATCGAGAATTGATAATTTCTTCGTCGTTTGCACAGTTTCTGATTTGCGTAGTTTCAAGATGGCGGAGAGTGACCAGGTAGTTTCAACGTCCAAAAAACGCAAAGTGACATATAAAATCCCAACAAACTAACTGAAGAAGAACTTTTAGCAGAATTACTGCCCAGAACAGTCAGGAATCTGCGTTGGTGAGTGTTTTGAGAGTGTCCATACGAGTGTCCTCCATAAGAGAGGACGGCCATAGGATAGATAGGTAGGATTTTTCAGAACATTTATTTTGGTTTCCATTTTCCGGATTTTTTTGTAACAAATAAATAATAAATAACAGTTATGTGTTTGACTAAATTTATCCTTTTCAAGTTTTTGCGCGATCCTGTTTGGTGCCGTTAGCACAGGACCTGAAATTTTAGGCCGTGTGCGCGTAGCCCATATTGGAGCCAGGCATCAAAAATCAGTAAAACGCCCTGTGTACACACTTTATTATAAACGAAGTTTAATTTAACTCACAAAAATAGTAATAATGTAGCAAAGAACGTTGCCGATTCTTATGCGCAATACACTCTAAAATTCGCAGTGAAAGTGTTAACCTTTAAAACATTACGTGCAACTGAATAAATGACTTAAATGAATTAACAAGTACAAAAAATGTACTATAACATCTATAAATATGATAAATGACCCCCATTTTCTTCAATACACATTCGGTATCGTTTTAATAAGAAAAATCGAATGCGCTGAAAAATTATATGTTTGTGACGAAATTGCAGCTTCAATTATTCTAACCCTCAATTGTTGTTCGTTCTCTATTGTTACAGAATACGCTTTCTCTTTCATAAACCCCCAAAAGCAAAAGCCCATGTGGTTAAGACCTGGACTTCTGGGTGACCAAGAAATAGGTGAGTCACGACCCCTTTCAATCCACCGACCAGGATACTGCCTGCAAAGGTATTCCCGGACTTCATTACTGTAATGCGGTGGAGCGCCATCTTGTAGAAACCGCATATTTTGCCTTATTACAATATTTACTTATTCCAAATACTGTTGTAAATCGTTTGCAAAGAACTGCAAATAATTATCACCATTTAAATTATTGGGAAGAAATAATTGGCCTATTAGATTGTTATCCACAATTCCTGCCCAAACACTCACTTTGAAAGTCCTTTGGTGATGAGTCGTTTTTGTGGTTTGTTGTTCCATTTCTACTGAAGGTAGCGTCGTCGGTATACAAAATATTTCTAATAAATTTAACATTTAGAATGTTTTCCATTAACAACCAATCGCAAAATCTAATCCTTTTAGGATAATCTTCAACCAATAACTCTTGAACCGTTGTTAAGTGATAGCGTTTAAACAGCTGATCCTTCAAACGCCTCCAAATCCTTACGTGAGGAACATTTAGTTGAGCAGCTACCCTTATACTTGTTCCAGGGACTTCTTCAATGATTTCTAAAATGTCTTCATCAGTTGCATCCATTATTGGAAGACCACTATTGCCAGCAACTTGCGGTTGGAATGTACCCGTTTCCCGTAAACGACGATCAATGGTCAGAAATAATCGTCTATCGGGTGTATTTCGATTGGGGTATTTTACTGCATAACGCCTTGCGGCTGCTGCAGTATTTCCTTGACAATCACCTACGATATTCTCGATAGTTTATTGAAATCATAATTCAATCTGATCCAACTTACCCAAAGTTAAATGCATATCTGCCATTTCCTGGAATGTGTAGGCCATTGTAATATCAAAATTTTTAATATTAATCTTATTCACACAATAAATGATAGCTTCAAATTATTGACTATTATTGATGGAACACATGATGGATGGGCTGGACACAATGAACGTCTCCAAGACGGACGATGGAACAATGCCATCGGAAAGTGGCGTCCATACAATGCAAAGAGATCAAGAGGCAGACCACAGATGAGGTGGAAAGATGACATCAGGAAACAAGGAGGTCCCACATGGCAGAGAACAGCTCAAGATAGGGAAAGATGGAGAGAACTGGGGAGACCTATATCTAACAATGGAAGGATAGAGAATAGGTTCAAAAAAAATTGATGGAACTGTTTGTAATTATTGTATCCGTAGAAACTAATTGTAATTTTATGGCCAACTAGGAAACAACTAGTTTTTCGAAAAAGTAATACGAGGCAAAAAGTTTTAAAAATAATGTGTTTTCTGTGGGCTTATGCAGGCCATTCACGTTCCGACTTGCGGTCCCACTTATTAGGACCACTAGTTGTATTCGTCTCCACTCACGCTCCGACTTGCTATCCAACTAGCGGTCCAACTTCAGTTCAACGTCAAATAAATTTAATTTCTAACTAATATTCAGGCTTATTTCCAATTAAAATAGTAAATTTGCATAATATGCCACAAGAAAATAAATTCAGAAAAATATAAGGAAACAGTTAGGTCTAATTTCAGTACAACTATGATTTAATTTTCTTTGTTTGTTGATAATTCTTCCGTAGCCAATCCGGAGTGTTGGAAATTGTACCTGTGTGGGAGTGTCCGAAATAGATCTACAGAAAGGAAAATGATTTGTCCTAACAAAAAGTAGATGGTGATTAAGAATCGTGTATTTTTATAATGGTAATTTTCGTGCAATGGAAAGTTTATTTTCTATTAATAATATGCGAATTAGGCATCTTTGGATGAAGTAATTCATTGAAATCTTATACGTAACAGGTGCCGAAGGTCAACTGACTGAGGAAATTTTTGATCCGACCTGTGATCCGACTTCCAACTTCACCATTCACGCTCCGACTTCGTCGCCAGTCGGAAGTCGGACCTTCAAGTCGTCCCACTAGATGTTCCGACTCGTACCACTAGTTGTCCAACTAATCCAACTAGCCCACTCACGGTCCGATTTCAGATCCAACTGCAGAAGTTGGACCACTAGTCGGACTACAAGTCGGAACGTGAATGGCCTGTCTTAGATTTTGTTGTTTGTTTTTTATGAAAAAACAAACAGAACAAGAAAGTAAACTGTCCATTTTTATTACAAAATGTCAAGTAGTTTAGGAGATAATGCAAAAAAATAATTTTTATTTTGTAACTTCAAAGGGCTGTAACTTTTTTGTGTACACTTTTGTATTAAGGTAAGTTGGATTCAATCAATTTATTTTTGTCCCCGGAATGCGTGATTTAATTTATGACATACCTTTTTGAAACACCCTGTATATTGTCATTATTTGGACCATAAACACATTATTTTTCAATAAAAAACCACCAAATTTAGAATGATAAAAAGATATAAATACCGGTTTCATTACCAATTATGATATACACATAAAATACAATACAATAAAGTTAACATATTATAAAAATATAAATAATATGAAATTATGAATAAAGATTATTATTATTATTAGAATAAAGTAAAAATGAAATACTGGTATTAAATCATTGATAAATGCTACAGAAGTTAGAGTTTGTATAAAAGTTTCCCTTAAACCGAAACAAAATTGAGAATAAGATGTTCTTGAAAAACGAAAGTAAGAAAGGAATTTTGGAGTATAAAGGGGTTCTGGAGATCTGATTTTTCTAAACCTCTCCAAGAATTTTTCTACGTACCGTTACTTACGGCACTTCTTCGTTTTATTTCGCTTAAAAAAAAACTCTACCACGGCTAAGGTTGTTCGGACACCATCGCCGTCAATGCCAGAGACCTACCTGCTAAAAAAACACCCTCCTCAGCGGTGAATTACCGGCCGGATCGCCCTGATTGGGACTCAACATCGGCACGGCATTCACCCGAACTTTCATTCACGCACAATTCTCACGCATTCTAGCACTTTCTCACTAAGACGGAATTCTTCTGTCCCTCTATACCTCCCTATTCATGTTAAATCTCGCTCCTTCTCATTCTGCACCCTTCTCATTGGTCCTGGCCACCCTGCCTATCTTCGGGTCGCCTTTATTTCCAATGTTTTCCTCACATATCTCTGAACTGCTCTCCACCAATCTGACAACCTAAGTATCTCCTCCACCAGTTCCGTGACTGATTGTACCCTACCTCCTAGCTCTATCTCAAGCAGGCTCCTCTTAACTATCCATCTATCGCATACCAATAGAGTCTGTGAGACAGTGTCCGATATTTCACAATAAAGGCATTTGTCATTTTCTGCCTTTCCAAATCTGTAAAGGTATGCTCTGAAGCAACCATGTCCTGTGAGCATCTGCGTCAGGAAATAATCCAAACGCCGGTGCTCGCAATCCATCTATCTTTTCAGATTAGGAATCAACGACTTTGTCCACTGCGCCACCCTTCTCATCTCATCTCTTGCTACACCATTATGGACCTTTCCCGTTCTTATTTTTTAAACGTTCTGTTGCTATGTCTTCATTTCTTCTCTCGTATATTTTTCCTCTTTCCTTCACTAGCACGTACATCGAAATACACTCAGTGATAACTCCTAACGCCCCAGCAGAGACTATTCTGTATGCACACGCCACCCTCGATAGACTCTTCCTATCTGCTCGGGTGTGCTGTTTTCTGTACGCCTTTGTTAAAACTGCAGAACTTCAGACCGGCGCAGCGTAGAGGACGATCGATTGCACGACAGAATGAAGGGCCCTCCTCCTCTCAGTTTTGGGCCCTCCGATGTTGGGCATGATCCCTCCCAATGCAGCGGATCTCACCGCAGCTCTTTGAGTCACCGCTTTTACGTGCTCCCCCCACTTTCCGTTTTCACTCAGAGTCGCCCCTAAATACCTCACGCATTTCTTTGGAACCACTCCCTTTCCTGCACATTCAAATGTTATCCCGTCCCTTTTCCTTGGCCCCTTGAGAATTATAGCGTCGGTCTTACCCGCAGCCACTTTTAGCTCATACATTTGCATCCATTCCTCAACTTGGTTGCATGTGCGCTGTGCACCAAAGATAAGGTCCTCCCTGTCCCGAGCAACTACCAGCATAGCGACGTCGGAAAATGCGAAAGGGGTTACACCCTGTCCATATTGTTGGCTCACATATCCCAAGTTCCATAGCGTGGGTCCTAGGACCGACCCCTGCGGCACTCCAGCCGTCAAGTCAACCACTACTCCTTTTTCTACCACAATTTTCCTCTCTGACAAATAGTCGGAGACCAAATTCATCAAGTACCTCGGACACCTTCTCTCTCGTAGAGCCTTCATTACCTCTTTCCATTTTAATGTAATGAAAGCATTCCGGACGTCAAACAACAGTAAGATTGCCCACCTCTGGTTAACACCCCGCGTAACTCCCGGAAGACTTCCATCAGCGCATCCAACGTGCTCCTGTTCATTGTGAAACCGTACTGCCTGGGTGACAGCCGCCTGACTCTTCAATCACTGTGTCTATTCGCCCTCTTAACAGCCTCTCGTATAATTTACCTATGCACGACAGAAGGCAAACAGGCCGATACTTGTCTTCCCCCTTTGGGAGTACCACGAGCTTCGAGATCTTCCAATTTGCCGGAAATCGCAAGTTTCAAGCAGTACATTGATGTGGTCCAAAAGCCACGTCGGCTCCATACTGCCAATGCGTTTCACCGCTTCTGGTGGTATTCTATCGAGTCCCGGAGCCTTTCTTATCTCTAGGGCACTCAACGCTTCGTTGAGTACGTCTACGGTAAAAGGTACTCTTGAGTTACTCTCGGGTAACCTCAAGCTTCCTGTCCAGTGGCATCTGATAGAGAGGATACAGCTTGAACTGGTTCATTATGATTTTGTACCCCTGACCCCAAACGTCTTCATCCAACTTGGATTAGACAAGATTGGAGCTCTTGACAGCTATATTGCAGGCTGATATAGTCACATCTGTCAAAAAGTTTTTCGTCCGATCTTCATATTTGGTCTGATTCGGCGATTGCTTTCCATCGAGCTAACTCGAAAACATGTTTTTTTGCGAAAAGTATTTGTTCAAGTGCAAATAACTCAAAAACTATTATCAAGAACTACTATCAAGAACTACCAAGAAAACATTATATGACATTTTTTGCTTGAAATTTGATTTTGTATCAATTCCCGGGGTTATTTTGAGTGTAAAAAATTTCAATCCCTTAGATGTGGTGACAACCACACTAGGGGTAGAAGCGCACATCGACACAATTTAACATTTAACTGTTTTTTGAGTAATTTCCCACCAACTGTAAAAATTTTAGACAAATCGGTGCAATTATAAACAAAATTAGAGGGAAAATGACACAGTAACTGGACTATAATGTAATTCAGAAATTCTATTATGAACGAGGTATATGATTTTCCTAAAATATCGCGTATGATAAACACCACGAATTTCTTTACATTTCAACACTCGTTAACTAAGAAAACAATTAAAAAATATCTATTATTTTAAAATTTTATTCTTAGACTCGTTTCTGATCCATCATTAAAAACTAAATATCAAAACATATTGGCTTTTGTTTTTTGGCAATTTTCTTTGATAAAACTTTTATTGCATCCACAAACGTCAATCCGTGGCAAAAAAACAATTATAAATCTATTTTTGTCTTTTAATATCCTATTAACGAATCTGCGAATCTAATTTGAGATATAACGGAAGTATTTTTTACAGAGATTTCTCCTGTTCTTTATTTGCGTAAACCAAATAAACAAGGAGTTGTGTGTGAACAATTCTCACAGCCACAAAGGAGCCACAGTGGGACCAAAAGTAGCATGATTTTATATAGACCGGTATAGACCACATGTAATCAATATCGAAGCAGGGTCGGAATAGGTAATAAGTTTTGATAGATAAATAAAATAAGAATTTTAATTAGTACAGACCAGACAGCATAGTTAAACTAGCTCCAAAGTCCTGACAAGCCATGTAGAGTAAACAGGAAGTTTTACATCTATAAGACAAAATAATTGTTAGTCAAGGAGTTTACCATACTCGTACCACTTTTCCAGATTTCAATTATTTTATACGAGTAGTAATTTCAAATACAAGTAATAGTGACAAAGCATTGATTTGTAAATTGACAAAGCTGCTAATACTGATGCACTTGTAACGTAGGATTTATACACGAACGTAATAGGAAAATTTTGTCGAAAGATTCTATACTGTGAAAAATATTTTAAGTTGCAACTATTTTAAGATGTTCGTTGTTTTAGGTAATTAGAGCTGCTTTTTCGTCATAAACGACCACGAATATTGTATCAATGTAGGTCGGTAAGTTCTCAATTTAGTCAGATAGGTATTGGAATCATAGGAAATAGGTATAGGAAAAATCAAGAATGGTGGTCGGAGAATATGCAAACGTTAGTCAACAAGAAGAAAACTGCTTATCAGAAATGGATGTCAACGAGAAATAAGGAAAATTACAAGATATATCAAAAATTAAATCGAGATGTTAAAAGAGAAGTAGTGAAAAGTAAAAATGAGATGTGGGATCGAAGATGTGCAGAGGTGGATAGGTACATGGGTGGAACAAGAGTTGGGCAAGCTTGGAAGGTGATAAAGTCTCTCTGGAGAGAAGGAAAGGAAAATCTAACTTACAGTTAATAGATCTGAAACAGAGGAAACACCATTATGAGGTCTTACTGACAGAGGATAGATGTAAATTCCAAGAGATCGAAATGGAAGAAATATCCGAATACACACAAATAATTGAAATAACAACCATAGAGTTAAACGATGCCCTCAAAAGATCGAAAAATGGTAAAACAGCAGGACCTGGAGAAATTCCAATTGAGTTGGTAAAGTATGGACCAATAATATTACATGAGATGTTAGTTCAACTATTTAACAAATGCTTAAAAGGACAAAATATCCCTGACGATTGGAATATTGGATACATCAGCTCAATATTTAAGAAAGGGGATAAACGCAAATGCTCTAATTATAGGGAAATAACTGTTACCAGCTCAGTGGGGAGGTTGTACGGTCGAATAATAAAAGAAAGAATAGAATCAGAATATAAAGACATAGAAGACAAAATGGATTTCGTGCACTGATGGTATATTCGTTCTGCAGCAGGTAATCGAAAAACGGAAGGCAAGGAATCTATCTACCCACCTACTGTTTGTAGATTTAGAGAAGGCATACGATACGGTACCTTTGAAAAAACTGTTTCAAACATTGACGAAAGTAGGTCTCAGTAGAGAGTATGTGAATGCTATCGCAAATATATACAAAAATGCAAGAAGTGTCGTTAAAGAAGGAAACTTTATATCTGAGTCATTTCCAATAACAAAGGGGCTTAAGCAAGGATGTTGTCTATCTCCGACCTTATTTAAAATATATATTCAATCATCACTAGAGCAGTGGAGGAAACAAGTATCGGGAATCGGAATATACATAGGCAATGGTAAATGTCTAACAACTTTATTTTTCGCAGATGATCAGGTAGTCATAGCGAATGATGAGGAAGACATAGACTACATGTTTAGAAAACTAAAGAAAGAATATGAAAAATGGGGACTCAATATGAATACTTATGTCAAAGACAGAGTATCTTAAAATTGGAGATGACGAAGAAGATCCAGAGTTAGAAATTAGAAACACAAAAACATGCAATGAATATAAATATCTCGGATCTATAATATCTAAGGAAGGCACTACCAAAAGAGACATCGAAAACAGGGCGCAGTAGGGAAAAAAGAGGTTAACATTCTGAACTCTCTACTATGGTCTAAAGATATTAGACAAGAAACACAATTGACAATCTATCGAACCTTGGTAGAGCCTATTATGACTTATGGGGCAGAAGTTTGGCAGATCACGAAAAAAGATAGAAAAAGAATAGAAGTAATAGAAATGGATTTTCTAAGAAGAGCGTGTGGTGTATCCAAAAAGATCATATCAGGAATGATGATATTAGAAGGAGGACAAATACTGTATACTCAGGTGTGGACAGAATTGAAACGAGACAACTAGTGTGGTATGATCATATGACCTGAGCATCTGATAGAGATTATAGAAATCAAGATGTTTGTTACACTCTTTGTTGACCTAAGAGAAATTAAGGAAACCTTTTTGAGCTATACGCTTTTTATTCAAAATTAGTTCTAGCCATGAATTTCAATACAACCAAATTCATACCCATGAGTTTAGTATCAAGTGAATATCTGATTATCCAAGAAAGATAAGGAGAACAAGTTTAAAACACATACCTAGGTCTCAAAATCAAACTTGACAGAGACAATCAAGTATACGAAATATACGGGTTATTTTAAAAGACATGCTTTTATCCAATCCAATGAAGACTTCCAGAATAAGACCGGTTTATAAAACTTCAAAGACAACAAAGAATAGTAAGGTTTTTGAAGTACGGAGTTTAGGGTGCTGTAAGTTTTTCGAAGTTATGGTTATTGAATTTTTGAATGTTAAGAATTTTTGATAGTAGGGACCGATTTTCTGGGGTTGCTAGTTTTTGTAAGCGGTATTTCAAGAAGCGCTCTCAGACTCAATTGAAGGTATATCTATCAATGGAGAAGTATTGAATAACTTACGTTTTGCTGACGATACAGTAATAATTACGGATAACAACAATGATTTACAGAACGTAATGCAACGCCTTAATGAACGCTGTCATGAGTACGGACTGAAGATAAATTTAAAGAAAACTAAATGCATGATCATGACTAAATCTGCACATGCAAATATCCAATTGACTATTGAAGATACTGCAATTGAGAGTGTTAATAACTATAAATACTTAGGAACATGGATAACATCAGATGTAGACCAAACCAAAGAAATTAAGACACGTATTGAAATAGCACGTACATCATTTATTAAACTTAAAAAGTTTCTTTGTTATCGGGATATAAGGTTAGAACTACGCCTGAGAATGCTTCGATGTTACGTGTTCTCTACTCTTCTTTATGGTCTGGAAGCTTGGACACTAAAACAAGTTCATCTAAATAAGTTGGCCGCCTTTGAATTTTGATGTTACAGAAATATCCTACGAATATCATGGATTCAAAGAATGTCAAACATGGAAGTAACTAGAAGGATAGGAAATGAGGCGGAAATAATATTAACTATTAAAAGACGAAAACTTGAGTACTTGGGACATGTGATGAGAGGGCAAAAATACGCATTATTACAACTTATTATGCAGGGCAAAATCCGAGGAAAGCGAAATGTGGGAAGACGAAGAATATCCTGGCTTAAGAACTTAAGGGAATGGTTTGAATGCAGTAGTGCAGAACTTTTTAGAGCGGCAGTCAACAGAGTCCGCATAGCCATGATGATTTCCAACCTTCGATAGAAGATGGAACTTAAAGAAGAAGAAGTTTTTGTAAGTTGTCAATTGTTGAAAATTGTGATGCCTTGGTATCTGAAAGTTTTTTGGAGTTTAGTTTTTGTAAGTTGATGTTTTTATGAATTATGATTTTTTGAAAGATACTAATTTAGGAAGTTGCAAATTTTGGAGGAGCGGTTGTTGCAAGTTATAAGATAGGATTTGCAAGTTTTTGTAGTATTTGGATTGACTGCGTTTTATTTATTTGTAATTTGGCATACAACCTTATCTTGGCAAATACAATAAATCACAGAATTTCAGCTATAGCAGTTAGGTTTTCGTTTTTTATTCATTATTTTTTTCAAATCTTGGCATAATTAAAGATTGGCTTGTGACCAGGACTGGAATGGGGTTGTCTCCTTAGTAATGAATCTCGATTCTGTTTAGAGATGCATGATAGCCGAGCCGGGGTCAGAAGACGACTGGTTTAAGGTTATCTCTAATCTTTTGTCAGGAAACATAACAGCTTAGCGATACGTAGAAGAAATTCTGGAACCTTATGTCGTACTCTACTTTCAGACGATCCCAATTTTGCAGACGGATAACGCAATACACACTGCTAGAGTCACCATGGACCTCTTTGAATAGGCTACACCGGCAACTTTTTGTTCTGGCCCTCGAGATCCCCGGGTTTATTCTTAATTGAACACGTGTGGGACATGATGGGTCGGAAACCTCTTTAATTTAGACCATCTTCCCCAAACTTTGTAAGCACTTAGGGAGGAGTTAATTAGGGTATGGAACGAGGTACCCAGAAGAGTGTTGACCACCTAATCAGAAGCGAGCCAGGTCGCGTCGCCGTATCAACACATTAATTGATTTATCTCTGTATTAGTTGTTTATCATATTAAAATTTAGATTGTTTTCTTTATTTTGATACCTGATAATTGTACAACACATTTTAAAAAATAATTATTTATAATGTGTGTTCGGATTTCCATATTGCTTATTATAATAATACAGGTCTTCTTTTATATATGTTAACAAAATAAAATAATATATTTCTTCGCAATATGTTTCAAATAATTCAACCAAAACACATTCCTCTTATTAAATCGTTTTAAATCGCAAATTTTTTCAGGTCAGTTCTTAAAATACCACATCTTATATTTCTGTATCAGGGTGTTGTTCGTTATAACAATAAAATTTAGCCAGAAATGCAAATCCAATTATTTTGTAAATAGATTTTGAGAAAAATAACTTGAGTTGCTGCAGAAGGTTTCAAGTGCATACCATCTGGAAACTATTTTTACTGCAGAATATAAACACGTTCAATGGAAAATGTTTATTGCGTCAATAAATATTTTATGCTATTTAGATTTACTTTTACCGGAACAACCAAATCGTAAAGCTATTTCGACTCGTGTTTTATGCGAAAAGTAATATTTATGTAATCGAAAACGTAATTTTCAATCAAAATCTAAGAATAAAATGAGATTGCACTCAGTTCTAAATTTTCATCAAGTTTATTAATAAACTCCCCTTCAGCTGATTCTGATATAAAAACAACAAACAAGGAATGTTCACAATGCGAAGTATATAAATTTATTCGTGCATATTATACTGGCTATGCAGATTAAAATAACGTAAAACTCTGACCATTTTAAAATTTTAGGTACTTCCTCATTTATGTACATAAATATTCATTTGTTACTTATGCAGATACAGATAAAGATTACCATGATGATCGCCAACATTCGTCACGGATAAGCATAGAAAGAAGGAAGACTTATCCTGAGATAAAATTCTGCTCAATCTTTTCGAAAGACGTCACATTTTCCATTTTCTTACGTATTCTTTTTGTATTTATCAAGCCTTGTACTATCTTTCACTCTTCTGAGAACTACCATTTAGCTAGCTTGGATTGTAGAGTATATCTTTGTTTAACCAGCTTTCATATCCATATAACATTATAGACGTGAATTATGTTGTTCTTCAATGTTTTGTGAATTGTTCCGTGCAATTCCAAATTGTTGATTATAATTTTTTTATCGTTTAGCAATGAGATCGGAGAACGGCCAACTAAGAACCAATAATGAATAAAATAGTAAAGAGACAAATGGTAGGGGCATATGATGAGAGTGTAACCCAACAGAATTACATGAAATGGATATAGCATGTAAAGTTAAACAATCACTTGAGGAATTAAAAATAATGGCAGGAAATAGCAAAGAATGGACGCGATGGGTGAATGGAAATTAAAATAGCTGGCCCAAATCCGAGAGCCTGATAGGGTAAAAGGAAGGGGGGAAAGAAAGAAAGAAAGCATAAAAAATGTGATCCTACATAAAAATATAATTGACCAAAAAGAGAATCCGTTTAAAATTAGATCGCTATGTTTTAGAAAAAAAGTTAGGTCCTATAAAATGTATATAAATTTAAAAAAAATTATAAATAATTAAACGTATCTCAAAAGATAATTGACCATTGATAATTCAATGAGCTCCAACATAATCCAACATAATGCATAATAATCTAAAAACACCGTTTTTTACACCTTAAAAGTGCCATAAAAAAATTATAACCAACAGTTTGGAGTTACCAACACTTGGAGGTTCATAATAAGGCAGCTAATGGAAAATACAGTATTAACGAAACAATAAGTTACAAGTAATAACAACAGAATTGCCAGATATAGCAAAAATTCCACCGAGCGATAACCAACAGTTTGGAGTTTCCAACACTTGGAGGTTCATAATAAGGCAGCTAATGGAAAATACAGTATTAACGAAACAATAAGTTACAAGTAATAACAACAGAATTGCCAGATATGGCAAAAATTCCACCGAGCGATTGCTGGTATAAGCAATCCGACACTTACTGACCAATGTCTTTGAGCGGATGAGTTGGTAAGTGGAAGGGCACTCTTATGTCCTTTCGCTAAGAAATTTGCACTAAAGGCGAATGAATCGAGTAAATGGCCAACGGCATAAGGATACGGAAGGCAAGAAGAAACCACTGCATGAAATATTCAATTGGATATCTCTAGTACTATCATCATGGCAAGGAGTACTAAAAGAAAAAAAAAACTGATCATGGGAATCGGAGTCCAAGATGCGGCAGGGGAAGAACAGACAAGGACTCCCAGGTCATTAACCAGCGAAACCCTTCTCAAACATCGAAACGAGACAAAGTAAATTTATCTAAAGCAAAAATAGATACGTGAAACGTCAAAAGCATGTATTAACCTGGTGAAATGTATAACACCCTTCAAGAAATAAGAAGAATATATAAATAATATATTATGTGTAAGTACAACATGGTGGCCTAACTCAGGATACCTTTCGACAGAAACCGATACCTTATTTCTTCTTAGAGTGCCATATCCCTACGGAACGTCGGCGACTACCATGTTTATAATATTGTTATACTGATCTCGGTCTTGCGCTACGTGTAGCAATTGGTCCGCTGTCAAACCTGTCCACTGCCGCAAATTCCTCTTCCAAGAGAGTTTCTTCCATCCTATCCATTTCTTTCCTTCGATTTTACCGTTGAGAGTTAGCCGAAGGAACTCATATCTTGGTCCTCTGATTATATGTCCAAGATATTCTAGTTGACGCCTCTTAATAAGATTTAATAGAGTTCGTTGATGTCCCATTCTTCGAAGAACTTCTTCGTTTTTACTTCTGCTAGTCCATGGAATTTTTAGTATCCTTCGATACAACCACATCTCAAACGCCTCGATTTTATTCATGATATCGGCGTATAGAGTCCAAGTTTCACATCCATACAAAAGTACAGACCACACGTAACATCTTGTAAACTTTTCACGGATTTCCAAATTTAATGAGTTATTGGATAATAGAGGCTTAAATTTTTGAAATGAGTTTCTTGCCTGTTAAATTCTACATGAAATTTCGAAGGAAGGATCTAGATTTTGGGTAATCCAACATCCAAGGAATCTCTGAACTCTCTGCAGCGGTTGTTGGTTTAATATCAGTTGGGTTGCGCCGATATCCACTTTACTGGTCACCATGTATTTAGTTTTATCGATATTTATCGACAGTCCCCAATTTGTGCATTCCATGTCAACTCTATTGATTAGCTCCTGCAGATCGTCGATGTTTTCAGCTAGAATCACAGTATCATCGGCGTACCGTATATTGTTAATTATTTCTCCTCCTATGATAATTCCTTTTTGATCTTTTAAAGCTTCCCTAAATAGATTCTCAGAATACACGTTAAAGAGGGTGGGAGATAGTAGACAGCCTAGTCTTACGCCTCGTTCAATACTGATTGGCTTTGATTCTCTGTTGTTGGTATTAATAATGGCTGTTTGGTTCCAGTAAAGTTTGGCAATAAGTTTGATGTCTTTCTCATCTAGTTGGATGCTCTGCAAGGCGGTAATTAGTCTGGTATGCTGAACGCGATCAAATGCCTTATCAAAATCAATGAAGCACATATATACGGGTTTTCTTACCTCCCAACATCGTTGAAGGAGTGTTTGCATAGAAAATAGTGCTTCTCTAGTTCCAAGGCATCTCCGGAACCCGAACTGCTCTTGACTAATTATTTCTTCGCACTTGTTAATTCGGTTTAGAAAATATGCAACAGTATTTTAACGGCATGGCTCATTAAACTAATGAGTGTACAATCGCTACATTTCTTAACGTTTGGTTTCTTAGGTAGAGGAATAAAGATCGATTTTAACCAGTCCGATGGAATTTTACCTGTATCATATATGTGATTGAAAAGTACAGTGAGTTCTTTTATATTGTCATTTGAGAGTAATTTTAGCCATTCGCTGTATATTTGATCTGGTCCACTGGCTTTGTAGTTTTTGTATACCTGGTATTTTATATTACTCGGGAAACATTGACAACCAGCATAGACGTGGAGTAACAATTATTGTCGATACAGAGGTCAACAAGTCAATAGAGGGTTTTGTCCCAATCTCAGAAAGAGTGATGCTACTACAAATAAGGACATCACAAACAAAACTAAATTTGATCCAAGTTTTTTAACATCTAATTTTGGAGTTTTTTGGGGTTTTCTAATACGTTTAAGCTTAAGCGTGACATTAGCGAGTGGGTTATAGTCTGATGTGACATCTGCTCCTGGATATGTTTTAACTGATTTGATGGTAATATGATGATATCTCTCTTTAATCATTATATAATCGATTTGGTTTCTTACCACTTTTTCTGGTTTATTTGCTGGTGAATGCCATGTATATAACCGTCTCATAGGTAATTTAAACAACGTGTTTGTGATTATTACACTTTGTTCTTGGCAGAATTGTATTACACGATCTCGTCTATCGTTACGTTCCCCTAGTCCGTGATCTCCCATTATTGTACCAGATCTGCGCTTGCCGACTTTTGCATTGAAATCGAACTATTCAGAGCGACAAGATCTAAGATCAGAGTCTTCTTCTTCTTCCCATGGCACCGTCGCCTTTCGAAGGTTGGCGATCCAAATGGCAATTGTAATTTTGGAAACTGATGCGCGAAAGATTTCTGCGGATGAGCGGTCGAACCATCTCCTCAGGCCTTTCAGCCACGAGTTCTAGCGTCTTCCTACTGTACTTTTCCTTCCACTATAACTTGAAGTAGTTCATATCTTTCGCCTCTCAACACATGACCCAAGTATTGCATTTTCCTCTCTTTGATTATTCTTAGATCAAATCACAATAGGCATGATGATTGCTAACCTCCGTCGCGAAAAGAAGAGAAGATTCTCATTATTGTTGGATCAGCTAACAGAGAAACTACAGTGTAACATTTCCTGGTGCTTAATTTATGCTGATGATGTAGTGTTGGGAGTAGTAGTAGGAAATACTGGAAGAGACTTATCTAATATTCATCAATATGTGCTTACACCAGCAACCCCTTCATCATTCAAAAATATTATGTTGTGTATGATATTGTTACATTCAACCCTTTATAAAATCGTATATATTCAGGCTTAGCCCGGACCACCTAACTTAATTTTTTCATTGGGCCATATACTTTTATTTCTCATAGCATTTCTACTCAAACGTGAAGCGATTCTATGCAGCATGGCTTTGAGTAAAAGATAAAATGCGAGGCATAAGTGTACGGCGCGGCCTGTTGAGTTACACCCGTGCGAGGCACACTTGGCCATCACTGTGTTAAGTAACATTTTGAAAATGATTTTCAATGTGAAAACCGAAACCTTAATAATATAAAAAAAATTATTTTGCAATTTACGAGCGGATTATCTTTTAAAATGACGATGAAATTTCGAAATCTCCACAAATATAGATTTTTGTAAAAAAATATCACAGATCGTGTGAGTAATAGTTTTTTTTTTCTATATAACTCGACATCATAGACTTATCTTATGACTTATCGACAATACTAAAATAAAACTCACCTTTTCCAACAAAATATTTTCTGTAATAGAGAGCTCCTTGGTCGACATTTTCTATCGGCCTAGGAAATCGCTGGTACGGACAAGTCGAATGTCTCCAATGGGTCTCCCCGGAAGAAAATTCCAAAACGGCCACTCCATAAGCCAGGGGAGGTCTGTGAAGAGGTTTTCTGTTGTGTCCATTTTGTAGCCTGTAAATAAACCGATTTATTTGTAAAAAATTGTTACTCATTTGATAATTGAATATGTTTTTAAATGCAATTACATACTACTTTTATTGGGAATAAGCCACAATTTAAGTTTAAAAGAAGTTTATTTTAAAATGTTTTTTTTTTATTTATTTGCTTTCATGAAAATTTGTTTAATTTATTATTGTTTTGTATTTTAAAAACGATTTCCGAAGTGAAAATTGAAACGTCAAAAATTTCAATTGTGGCATATTTCCAATAAAAGTAGTAATTACATTAAGATGCCACAAGAAAATAGCTTCAGAACAATATGTTTTTAAATAAAATAACTTTTAATTTATTACGAATTAAATATCTTGTGTTTATCATTAAATATTTAAATTAGCTGTTAAATAAATAAATATTTTACTAACCTGGACAAACTTACTATCCTCTCTTCTTCACCTCCTATTTCATTCCTAAAGAATGGGCAGTTCTCTACTAAATCGTTACTCTGTCCATCTCCAGTGTCGTCTTCGTTTTCGCCGTCAGGTGTAGAAGATCGAACCATCACAGAAGCAGCAGAAGCACCTGTAGCTGTTTGTTTTAGAACAATATCTTTTCATTTAGTGCTTCACCAAATTTATTGGTGCCGCATGCAAAAGAAGTGCAAGCAAAAGAGGAGAATTTCTAAGACGTACAAAGATTAAAAAATTATCAATCGACGGCAAAAAGTTAGAATACGGACAAAAAACAATGATCTATGTAGAGGTGCAAGGACCGATACAGAGGAGTCAGGTATTATGGTTATATAGAAAGCAGTGCTGGATGGTGACTTACATGCGATATCCAACTACCAAAGATCTGGGTTATATAAAAAAAACTTTACATTTTATTGTAGATAAATATAAGGAATGTAAACTCTATAGGGACAAGTCCACATGAACTAAATAAAAGGTAGCATTCACAAGAGGCGTACAGATATCTAATGGTTACAGGACACTATCAACTAAAGAAACACATCAACACATTTTGACTTTGCAAGGACCAATACAGAGGAGTCAGGTGTTAGGTTTTATATATATAGGTGCTGGATGGTGACACATGCGATATTCAACTAACAAAGATCTACATTATATAAAAAAAACTTAACATTCTATCCACTAAAGTATAATTATTAAAAATACGCAAACTATGATCTAAAAACACGGTAGCTGAGTTTCGGATAATCAAATGCTTGCAGGCCACTATCAACTAAAGAAACACATCGACAAATATTGACAGCAGAAATCCTATCTTCCCATACAAAATTTATTCACTTTCACTAAGAACATGGGACTTATGATGGAGTTTAATGAATTTACAGTGTTTGATAAAAAGGTTGACCATAAAGTGTCATATACAAGTAGTGTATTGTTGCCTGTTTTCAAAAGAAAAAGAAAACACCAATACTGGGAAAATTAAACAGAGGAGTTCGAAAAAAAAACAAAAGGATGTATGTTCTATTATAATGCATATAAGAAATCCACTGAACACCATTTTCATCATCAACACTACGTTACTACAATGATTGTTCTAGGTTACAGCAAAGCATTTGGGTCTTTGTTGGCGATACTGACAGTAGCTTATTAGAAAGCCGAAAATTATATAAAGGTATAGTACAAAAAGTGTTAGTATTTGACTTGGAGAGACAGAAATTAGGTATACAAACAACTTAATACCTTGAAGGTATGTGGAAACGCATCCACCAGAAAGAGTAATGAGTGAACAATAGGAAACTATTGCGATGATGATATAAGGCAAATTAACTCAATTTTCTACACTAGGTCATTAGGTGACACGGGAACAATGCCGTCAATTGACAGAAACTACACCAATAAACAAATTTACCTGTATTTCGTCTCTTCGCCAACAGATTCCTCCTCAACCTAACGGCGTAGTTTAAATTCGTCGTCAACGATTGACAATCGTAATGCGCAAACGCACGCCTCCTCGCGATTTCTTCACTCTCGGCGGAAATACACACCGAAGTACTACTACACACTACACTGTCATCCATAGTCTGTTTTGAGATCTTCGAATTGCTGGATGGGGCACTACCGTTAGCCCAAAAGTGTTTTTTCACTTTGTTTTTATGTTTAGGACTTTGCGCTGATTGGTCGTCAGCATTGCCGTCAACTTTGCCTCTGAGATACTCCGAAGGTCCAGGGGAACGCTGGTCAGTACTTACTAGACCTGAAAAGAATTATAAATTAGGGAAATAAAATACTATGTAAGTACAATAGCATTTAACACCATCAGAATAGTTTAGGGGTTATAACAGTGAGTAATAATAATATCGTATGGCATTTTTGCCAGGGAGATCCTTTCGGATAGGATCAGGCTCTTTAATCCTATTTGAAGTAGCTATAGTCCAGCAAAGAAATAATGAAATAAGTCACACGCGTGATATCGTAAGTTATTGTATAATTTAGCTACCCTTATGAGTTTTACCAAGAAGAGTATCAGTTGCGGATAATTTATTTTTTATTTATTATGTGGCATATTAAGAACAAATAATTAAAAGCAATTAGCGGACAAATAGAACAATAAAACAAATGGAGAACAAGCTAGAAGAAAAAGTACAAATGGGCTGTACAGAGAGGAGCAATATCTAAAAAAGAAAAGGAAAACTTATAAAAATAGATATGAAAAACACGAACTGTAAAGTTAAGTAAAGTCAGATGAATAAGTTGTAGGTAATGTGAAAAATACTTTCTAAAGAGCATGCATATTATTATCAAGCTTAAGGTTCATTTTCTTTACTCGTTTTATGCATAATAAGGTTACTGATGTTATTTTATGATTTGAAGTGGACTTTTAGTTTAAAATGGTTTAAATAAAATGTTCAATGTTTATGACTGATCAGTAAGTAGTTCATCATCGTTCAATATATTATATTGATTTCGGATCATGCATATAATTTTGCTTGAATTGGTTAAATATAAGTCCAATAAATATTTACCAACACTTGGAATATGTTTTAAAAAATCATCACTGTGGTAAAACTAGAAGCACTGAATATTCACTCACTTTCAGTAACTGAGAGTACAATAATTTTAATAATAAGAAGAAAAAAACGATTCATTTAAACACACAATATCTGAATATTGACGTTATTATAGCAGAGATTAGTTGTGGAAGATACAACCGCAATAATATGGCAACAAAAAGTGACGTTCTTATCTAACATTATTCACTAACCATAAGATTTCAGATCAAATCGACAGATGTAAATAGTAAATACGACATTTAAAGAACAGGTATATATTATTAGTTTATTTTTAGCCTAGATGCGCTTTTATTATTTTATTTTATCCGATTTATAATTTTTTTATTGTTTGACATTGATATTATGTAAGATATTGTGAAAATAAAGGAATGGTAAAAGAAGTAAGATTAAAAAGGAGGCAAAAGAAAAATGGTTAACGGATCCATTCACTGAAAGAGAACAATATGGTAGAAAATATAACTCTTAATGGGCGACTACGTTAACTCTCATATTTAATAGCATATTTCGTGTTCTACCGACCACCATTACCTTCGTCTTGTCTATATTAATCTGCAAGCCCAGTCGTTCTCCTTCAGTGTTTATTCTATCCATTAGTCGTTGTAGCGCATCTTGGCTATCAGCTATTATGACTGTATCATCAGCATAGCGAAGATTACTAATAGTATGTCCGTTGATTTTGATTCCGTCTTCAGTGTCACTTAAGGCTCTATCTAAAATCGTTTAAGACTAAAGATTAAAAGGAGGGGTGACAGAACACAACCATGTCGTACACCTTTTTCGATTGAGAAATATGGTGAAGATTCAGTCCTACTCTCACAGATGCCACTTGATTCATATAAAGGTTCTTTATGATTTTAAGGTCATTCTCATCTATCGAACGTTCCTGGAGCAATATTACTAATTCTGAATGATTAACACAATCGAACGCTTTCTGGTAATCTATAAAGCATAGGATGACATATTTTTGCTGATCTCTGCATTTCTGAAGTAGGACAGTTAAGCTATAAAGTGCTTCTCTTGTGCCAAATCCTTGTCTGACACCGAACTGTGTGGGGCTAATGTCTCTTTCACATCTGTTGTATATTCTTGTGTGAATTATCTTTAAGAAGAGTTTTAGGACCTGGTTCAATAAGCTGATCATTCGGAATTGGTCGCAACTATTAGCGTTTGGCTTTTTGGGATTGGTATAAAGGTTAATTGAAGCCAATCCTGTGGTATTTGACCGGACCCATAAATGTCATTAAAAAGATCTACCAAGGCGTATATATTGTCTTCACTCAACATTGTTAGAACCTCGATAATAGCCTTATTTTCAAAGCTCTATGTATATGTCGTCTGGACCTGGTGCTTTTCCCCAAACAATAACAATGCTTAATTCTAATCTCTGATTAGTTATTAAGATAAGTAAGAGTGAACACTATATTTTAGATTTTAAAAGTTAGCTGCATAATAATTGGAAACTGACTTATGAAGTCTAATTTAGTAATGTTTTGATTAACGTAATATTCATTTATCCTATTTTCAATAAAATCAACTTTTCTTTTTGCCGTTTTCTCAAGTTTTTTTTCGAATCTATGTGCAGTTCTAATTTTCACATATACTTCTGCTTGAACATTTAACAAAATGTCTGTAAATTTAAATATGTCATGTGATTTATAAAAACATTCGTTAACTTTCGAGTGAAATGATTCACATGCGTTTATAGTAAATATAAGGCATGATGAATTTGAAGCCCACATGTAAGATGGAAATGTTGAATCTTCTGTTAAATAATTATCAACTAGGTAATCACCAAATTGCAAAACTCTGTCATCTTCTGGCATAATATTAAAAAGTTCATCAGAAAAAAGTTACCAACATCATTTGGATCTAAATAAGTAATACCGAAAAACAATTTTAAATATTTTTCAATAACATTTTGATTTTTATATTCCGAGGACAAACCTAAATTTTGAATTTTTCGATACCAATTTTGTGTTAAATGAAATTTGCAATAAAAAATAATAATGTCGGGCCACACTAACTTGGCTGAATTGCTATTTAAAAATCAGAAATTATTCTCTTCGGCTTGAAATTTAAATTCACATCTGTACATTGTATTATTGTATTGTATAATTATTAATGTATCAAAAGTACTTTTGTACGATTGCTGTGATTTATTTGTTAACAAAAAATACTAGAGGAACATAAAAACTATTTTTGTAGCCATGTATAGTAAACATTTGACAAAAATATTAAATAACAGTATTGAAAAGTTCCATCTACATACAAAGAATCTACATTACACAAAAAGTAAAGATTTGTGAAACAACTAAAAATTGTGGAATTATTTTTTGTAGATAATAAAGTTTTCACCTGTATTTGTTTTTAAATTTAAGTTCACTAACACTTAAAACTTTTTCCTGTTACTTGGTCAATGATAGTGTGGATTTTCGTCTTGCAGCATAGATATTTCTTCGAACGCAAGAAATGTCTTTCGTCGTCAGCCTTAAATTGCTGAAATTTTCCTTCCTCAATTCCTTGTGGACAATTTTAAAAGGTCTTTCACATATATCTTCTACTCTACAGCTTTCCTCTTTGTAGAATTACTAAAAATTTGCCGGTCAACGTGGATATCTGCTCCATATATTTAACCCATAATCATGCTCCACCGATGCTTTTTCAAGAATAACCCAATTTTCATCACCTTCCTTTGTGTACACTTTTTGTTGACACCCTTTTTTGATGCATCGCCATCTAATTTTTCCATCTTTGGAGAGATGGGCCTTTGAATATTTATATTCATTAATTATTAATAAAAGTTCTTCCCTTTGACTAAACATGGTCATTAAAAATTTATTCGCCATTTAAAAGTTAAACACTAACGGACAAAACTATATCGTAATACTTGCAACTGAAGTGAATAAGTGAAAATATTTATATTCTTACTTTCAACTATAATCAAATTTGGAATTTCCAGTCATTAAGTCATAATCCTCAACTTTCTCGGCGATGGGGTAGCAAGTACTTAGGATTAATGGGCCCAGGTAGTTCGTGGGGCAGTTAGATAACGCCGGTCTTAATATGCAAAAAAAAAAGAATTAACAAATACCAAAAAGGTGCCTATGGAATACTCAAAGATGATGACTTGTGGAAGGAATGCATAACAAGATTGTTTGACGATGATAGATTATTGCAAGATCCTGCAGGAATAGACAAGGGCGAATATTAAAATGGCAGGATTGGAACAAGCTATTACGAATCCAAATAACGGGAAAGCAGTAGTCTTAGATGGAATATCTGCTGAATTAATCAAATGCATAGTTATGATACAACATAATTTATATAGCAGGTATAATGGCTAAGTTTGGTAAGTTCAACAAGCATCTAAGTTTTTAGAATAAAAGCGTTGTCAAAGAAATATAAATTAAGGTTAAGATTTTCACAACTAATATGAATCTGAATACACAAGCTCTCATTTGTCGTCATCTTTTCAATTTAAAATTATTTGTTTATTTGGTTTATTATTATCTTGTAAACTTGCAGTTTGGTTACCTGATAAACTTGCAGTTTGCTGATATATCATTTTCGCTCAATGGAAGAATCATCACTATCTTCTCTAAATTCATAAATGTATTCGTCAGGCCGCAATATTTTTTCATTTCATGTTTTATTGAATCTATCTATCTATACAGCACTTGCTGTCCAATTTTGGACATAGGCCTCCTCTTCCTTTTCCCACGACTCTCTATTGTGGGCAGTTTGTATCCACTTCGGGTCTGTATGTTTTTTTAAGTCATCTGGCCATCTCATTTGTGGCCTTCTTCTTTTTTGTTTGTAACTATATGGTCTCCAGTGTATAATCATCTTATTCCATCTGTCGTCTTTCTGTCTTATGGTATGTCCAGCGAACTTCCACTTAAGCTTTGCTATCTGCGTTGATACATCGGTCACTTTTGTTTTGTTGCGGATCCAAGTATTTCTTTTCTTGTCTGATAGCCTGATGTTCAGCATTTGCCTTTCCATATCGCTTTGGGTCTTTGCTATGTTTTCCATGTTTTCCTTTGTAAACGTCCAAGTTTGAGAACCACAGGTGAGAACAGGAAGTATACATTGGTTGAAGACTCTGTTAAATATTGGGGGTATTTTCTATTTTTTAGTATAATGTTTTAATGAATACTAAACAAATAAACAAAAAACCGCTATAAGACTTTTGTTCATTTGTTTTTATATACTCACTACATACAACCACTGCATGTTCCGTGTCCATACATGGAAACACAGTTTGTGATTAAATATTGACTGTTATATGCACAGTTTGTGAAGAAAACATCGTAGAGAAGGCATATCGAAGATTGTAGGCTTTCATAGCTGGTGTTTGGATGTTTAGCATGGTCTAGAATTGTTCTTTCCTGACTTCAGTCTGTAACTGCAGCACACATTTTCAAAGGTGATAATAGTGGACATAACCTCCTGTCGCTCTTGTCAGTGATTGATAGATAAAATTTACCATTACATACAAACATTGTATGAGTTTTTTATGAAAAGATGTAAAATATTTGTTCGGTAATAAATAACAAATCGCTAGAAAGGTTTTCCGTATTATACTACAGATTTTGTATTTAAATATTATTTAGTTAATCGAATTAAAGCTCAAGAAATTTAGTAAGTTTTCATAAAACACATACTTTTTAAATAAACGTAAATCGTATTTCGCATTGGCTGATACCAATGTTATAAAGTTTGTACCATAATGTTCAAAAGGACCACAACTTATTATTTGGAATTGTTCGGAAGTAGCTAATGATAATTTACCTGCAGGTCTGTAGTCCTGCAGCATCTTGAAAAACTCATTATTAACAGTTATCACTTGCGGTCTATCAATAACATCTATCGATCCGTGGCTTCCATATTCCCTCTTCAATAGAGGAGAATTGGAATTCGACGGTCGGCCGTTGTGCTCGAGGAGTTCTAGACTGGAATTGCTGCGGCAGAGATGATCCGGGGCGTAGAGTTGTGGCCTCCTGGGGGCTGGATGGTGGTGGTGTCGGTCGTTGAAAGAAGACCTATAAAGACAAAGATGACATAAGTGAATAAATATGTAAAGACAAACTGGTTGATAACATAATACGTTAATTAACTTATTAACTAACAGACTAAAAGTTCACAGACTTTCATAAAAGACTCAGCAGCTTAGAAGACTCTTAACAACCAAAAAGGACGCAAAACTTATGATACCGACCGTCGCAGTGTAGACAATAATTATTTTTTTATTTGTTACAAGTTTAATGACACAAAAGAACTAAATATTTTCATTATATAGGAAGGAACATAATATAATGATAAAAAAATAAACGCACTTTAAGGCATGAGAAAATTGTCATTTTTCCATAAAAAATAGTGCTACGGTCTAACAATGACATGTTTCGCCCTGTATTGAGGCTCATCAAATACTTTTAGATTGAATACAAAATCAGAGGGAGCATGGCAGTCTTATCAAAATTTCTTGGAACTGTGCACCAACAGCCACTTGATTCACGATTATCTTGGTCCGCTCGGTCTCCCGATCTGTCAGCGACTTCTTTTTGTGGTGAATAGAGTCAAAAGTGTTTTGAAAGTGATCCACCCTGGACAATAATAGCTCTAAAAAAACGGATTCGTGACGAGATTGCAGCAATACCCGTCGATATGCTGAAAAGAGTTGTTCAAAACTTTCAGGCTCGACTCCATAAATAACAACTAAAACCGTTGGGCGATTTGGTGGCCAAAATTTTTTTTTACATTGAAATTCAAATGGCTATTTATTCTCTGACTTCCTTTTAGCAATATAATAATTCTTTATTAATAAAATTTAGGTACTAAATCTTCCCATTTCATTAGCTAACTCAGTATATTATGTACACGATAGAAACCTAATAATCATCTATTTTTTAAGCCCTTTTCTATATTCGGAATGCCGAATATAGGCCTCTCCTAATTCTCGCCATTCATCTCTGTTGTTTGTAAGACTCTGTTGTTGTTTCCACATTGGCCCTGCAGTTCTTTTAATATCGTCGCTCCATCGCATTTGCGGTCTTCCTCGTGGTCTTTTGGCTTCATATGGCCGCCAATCATCTATAATATCTACTAAATCAATGCTAAAAAGTAGATGACCTATTGACAAAGGCAATCTTGGTAAATGGAGGAGTCAGTCAAGGATGCATGCTGCCCCCGCTGTTATTTAACATAAAATTTGCACATATTTTCGCAAAAACGCTGGAAGAATAAGATGAAAGCATTGTAATGTACCTACCTACTCACATGTAAGATAATTAAAGTATCTATGTATTTCTATATAGTTTTTAGTCACCTGGTATATGTTATTTACAATTATGAAAAGTTCTCATGTATAATCACTAATAATTATTTGCTGTTAGAAATCAGAATCAATACTCTTCATAAATATTTTCCTATTTAGAATAAATAAGTTTCGCTAGTTTATTCGCCTAATACTTCGTATCTATGGAATAATAATAATTTATTTCTCTTATTTCTTTGTTCGATAAGCTATCCGTATTTGCTATTTTAATATTAATATTTGAGTCCAATCTCTTGTACTCAAATCCATCCAGAAACATCGTTAAATAATTGTAGATAACAGAACTTATAAATTTATAGTTTTAAGAAATAACAGGCAGTGTAATTTTCATCCTCTAATATAATAAATTTATACATGTCAATATATTCTGTTTAATTCCAAAACAAAGAGTTAGTCCGGAGAAGAAATAAACGCATAGTATTCCATAACAAAATTTGGTGTCAGAACGTGGGATATTAGTAGCAGAGTTCCTCTGATTGCTGATAGAAGGAGAGCTGAGGAATTTTTGAATTGACTTGTTTCCTTCGAGGAATCATTCAAAAAAAACTGTCAGTGTGGAAAAATCGCCACTACAACTAATTACATTGGGGTCCAGTACATCCAGTTCGAAATCCAGTTCCAGTCATAACCCAATTGTAGTTCCATCGGAAGTAGAGGTGAACCCGTGGAATAATAGACTATGCGACCAACAACAATATTCTACTTGTAAGTACATTCTATCTTAAATTCTGTCTCATATTTTAAAAATCTTGTAAACGTATGTCTACTTTATATCCTGATATAAGTAACTTATTTGACGAACAAATACCTTCTCCCGACTCAAATTCTCTTTCAAATTCTTCTACTTCTAATTCAAATAAAATGTCAGTATCAATTGAAATAGCTGAAAAACTTCTCATTAGATTTGATGGTACAAAATCAAAATTATACGAATTCATAGACAATTGTGATAAAGCATACAATTTAGTAAATCCGCAATCCAAACCCATCTTATTAGCCATTATAGAAACTAAATTAACCGATAAAGCTAGGGCCATAACTAGAAACAGAACATTTGACGAATGGAAAGATTTAAAAGACTTCTTATTAGATGCTTATTCTGAACGCCGAACTGAAGGTCAGTGGCAATTGGAATTACATTCCTTACGTCAGATGCCCAGTGAAAATGTAATGTCATTTGCAAATAAAGTTGAAAATTGCTATATAAAATTAATAAATACACTTGATCCAGACTTATCTCCAGATGCAAGAAATGCATGTACTAAACTCTTAAAAACTCAAGCACTAAATGTCTTTATTAGAGGATTAAACAAAGACCTCTCTATTTTAATCAAAGCCCGAAATCCAGATTCCTTAGAAAGAGCTGTTGCTATAGCAATTGCCGAAGAACAAGAACAGTTATCAAGACAAGAAATTTTCAAACCATTCTGTAATATTTGCAAACGAAATAACCATTCCTCAAATAACTGTCGATATAAAAACAATTCAGATAGAAATGTTAGATATCTTCAAAATTCTAGTTTTCAAAACCCAAAATATCCTAATTCAAATCTTCAAAGGTCAAATTCTCAAAATCAAAATTATAAACCTTCAAATTCAAATTCCAATTCTGATTTTCCTCCAAACTTAAGAAAAGAAAATACCAACACTTCCCAACGTTTTTGCAGATACTGCAAAAAACCAGGTCACGTTATAGAAGAATGTAGAAAACGCGAATTTAACAATAAAAACAAAAATCCAACAAATTCTTTAAACTTCCAGAATCCTCGACAACCAACGGTCGATTCTCGAGGAGTTCGTTCAGTTCAGGCCGTATCACAACCATCAACTTCTCAGTCACTTCCTATGTAGATTTACCCTTAGTAAATAATTCTAATCCATCCTCTTGCAAGTTTCTAATCGATACAGGCGCAGATATTTCTTTAATTAAATATTCAAAAATACTAAACATTCCAAAAATTTATTCTAAGTCTATTACTCTACGAGGCATTGATAAAAATGTCTTAAATCCAAATAAAACTATATGTAGTTGTAACGTAAATTTCAAGATAAAAGATTTTGTCCAAACTCATGTTTTCTATGTCGTAGAAGACGATTTTCCTCTTCATTTCGACGGTATATTAGGTAGCGATTTTTTTGAAATAAATAAATGCCAAATTGATTATAAAGAAAATAAATTAAACTTTAAAAATTGTTCTATTCCAATTGAATATATAAAATTTCCATTAAACAATGACAATGACGAATTTCTGAGAGATCAAAATATCGAGACAAGTTCTAATATCGATGAAATATTTCCTTATGATGCTAAATCCATAGAGGATCATTCTTATTTAGAAACCAATGATATCCAAATAACCTTAAGTAGTGAAGAACTACTATCCAATCCAATTCAATCTAAATCTAACTCTAAATCCAAAGAAAATTCAAGTCCAAAATGTGTTAAATCCACTGAGATATGCACAAATAAAACTTGTAACTCTTCACGAAATCATAAATCAAAATCCTGTTCAGAAGAAAAATCCTGTTCAGACGATCTTATACTAAATCAAAACTCTAATTCTAACTCAAGAAGTAATAAAACTATTCTATCCGCAAGAACTGAAACAATTGTTCAAATTAAAGTAATAAATAATGAATTAAGCGAAGGATTATGTCCCGAACGCGAAATCTTTAAAGGTGTATTTTTATGTCCTAGTGTTGTTAAAGTAAAAAATGATTTCTTTTTAACCTCAATCGTAAACACTACTGAAACGGATGTTGAATTAAACGATATTCAAGTAGCAATAGAAAAAATTCCAAATTTACAAAACAATGCAAATATACGAAAAATGTCTTCTTATAAAGATAATACGAATTCTAACAGAATTGCTAAATTAAAAAATGCCTTGAGAACAGATCATTTAAATAGTGAAGAAAAATCATCTTTAATTTCTATTTGCAAGGAGTACAATCATATCTTTTATCTGGAAGGAGATCAACTTACCAGTACAAATGCCGTAACTTGCAAAATTCCTTTAAATTCTAATGTACCTATTAGCACTAAATCATACAGGTATCCTGAAGTACACAAACATGAAGTCGAAACTCAAATAAAAGGTATGCTAGATCAAGGTATTATCGAAGAATCAACTTCGCCATGGAATTCGCCCCTTTGGGTTGTGCCAAAAAAGGCCGATGCTTCAGCAAAGAAGAAATGGCGAATTGTTATAGACTATCGACGACTAAATGATATTACTATAGGAGATTCATTTCCACTTCCGAATATAGTCGATATATTAGACCAATTGGGTCATTCAAAATATTTTTCAACAATAGATTTAACATCAGGATTTCACCAGATCAAAATGGATCCTGAGGATTCTCCAAAGACTGCTTTCTCAACTCCGTCTGGACATTATCAATATTCACGAATGCCATTTGGATTAAAAAATGCTCCCAGTATTTTTCAAAGGCTAATGAATACTGTCCTCTCAGGAATACAAAATTACAGATGTTTTGTCTATCTCGACGATATAGTCATTCATGCCGATACATTAGAAAATCATAATAAAAGATTAAAAGAAGTATTCGAAAAATTGTCTACATTCAACTTAAAAATACAACCAGATAAGTGCGAATTTTTTCGTCGCGAAGTAATGTATTTAGGACATTTAATAACTGAATTTGGTGTCAAACCGGACGAAAAAAAGGTATGTGCTGTTACAGATTTTCCTATACCCAGAACACAAAAAGATATTAAGAGCTTTTTGGGTCTCACTGGTTATTATAGACGCTTTATAAAAAATTTCAGTGCTTTAACACAACCTTTAACAAAACTGCTGAGGAAAAATGTTGAATTTAATTGGACAAGCATTCAACAACAGTCATTTGAGAACCTGAAATCAATACTTTGTTCAGAACCAATACTTCAGTATCCAGATTTTACCAAACCCTTTGTCTTAACAACGGATGCTAGTAATTATGCAATAGGGTCCATACTTTCTCAAGGTAAAGTACCAGATGATTTACCTATTGCTTATGCTAGTCGTACCTTGAACAAAGCGGAATCAAACTATAGCACAACAGAAAAAGAATTACTTGCAATTGTATGGAGTGTTAAACACTTTAGACCATATTTGTACGGAAATAAATTTTTCATTTATACGGATCATAAACCACTCACATGGCTATTTAATGTAAAAGATCCCGGATCAAGACTCGTTAGGTGGAGATTAGCATTAGAAGAATATAGCTATGAAATTATTTATAAACCAGGTAAATTAAATCAAAATGCTGATTGTTTAAGTCGTCCTCCTTTAACCATATCTGAAACAAATATTTGCGAAGAAAACAAAAACCCGGCAACAATCACCTTACAAATAAACAAAATGAGTAAAGAAAATAATGACACTTATTCACAGTTCTTATCTAAATCCGAAACTATATTAATAACAAATGATAATATAAAAGAAACAAATGAAAAGATTACATCATTTTCACAAAATTTAGCATTGTTTGTTTCCGTAGATTTAAATTTTAATGAGATCGTTCAGAAACAAATAAATAAACAATTCAGTCATATAGAAAAATTGAAAGCCAAAAATCCAAGACTAAATGACATTATATATATTTCTGATCAAAATAAAAACTTTTATTACATATTTATAAAAAATAATTATTGGGACAATACCTCTTATGAAGATATATTTAATTCCCTAATAAAATTAAGAGACTGGTTATTAAACGATAAAATATTAAAAATTTGCCTACCCAGAATAACTTTTAGCTACGATAAATTAAGTTGGGGAAAAATTAGATCTATGATTAGATTTATTTTTAGAAAAACTGATATATCTATTATCATTTATCATGATATACTAACAAATCCTGAACCTGAGGAAATAACTACAATATTACAAGAGAATCACACTAGTCCTACGGCTGGACACTCTGGTTTTCATCGGACATACAATCGTATAAAAAAACATTTCAAATGGAATAATATGAAAAATGATATTAAAAACTTTATAAAAACCTGTGAATCTTGTCAGAAAAATAAACTCGTTAGAAAAAAATTCGTAAAGCCCATGGAGATAACAACAACAAGCTCAAATCCATTAGAAAAAATATTTTTAGATATAGTAGGTCCTTTACCTTTAACCGAGTCAGGTAATAAGTTCATATTAACATTACAAGATGACTTAACAAAATTTTCTCAAGCTTACGCAATTCCGAATCATGAAACCAAGACTATCGCTGAAAATCTGGTTCGTGGATTTATTTGCAAGTTTGGAAAACCCGATATAATAGTTACTGATCAAGGCCGAGATTTTACTTCCAAATTATTTTCTCAAATCGCCAAGCTTTTTAAAATCAGACATATAAATTGTACTGCTTATCATCCAGAATCAAATGCTGCATTAGAAAGGAGTCACGCTACTTTAGCAGACTACCTTAAACATTATATTAAAGCTGATCAATCCGATTGGGACGAATGGCTAGATTTTGCTATGTTTTCATATAATACAACTAATCATACTTCAACCAAATTCACACCATATGAACTAATATTTGGATATACACCTAATCTACCTAGCAGTATAATACGACCAGTAGAACTCAAATATACATATGAAGATTATTTAGATAATTTAACACTTAAACTTAGAAAATCTCATGAGTTAGCAAAAACGAATCTATTAGAATCTAAAGTAGTCAGTAAAAAATATTATGACCAAAAGATTAATGACACCGTTTTCTTAGAAGGACAATTAGTATATCTCCAAAATGAGCAAACAAAGAAGGGTCAAACCAAAAAACTTACACAAAATTATAATGGACCTTATAAAATTCTAGAGATAAATTCTCCTGTCAATTGTACAATTTTAGTAAATAAAAAACCAATAAAAGTTCACATGAATAGATTGAAACATGCTTTTGTTTCAGGTATGCAATAATATGGCTGACAAATAGTGAACAAATTCACAAGAAATATACCAATACTCCTATCAACAAATCACCTGGAATCTATTACGAACACATAAAAAATGTTCAATTTATTGAAACTCATTGGAACATATTAAGTCATATTCCTTTACAACCTTTTACAGACAAATTAAATTTTGTAGATCTCACCTATCAAAAAACATTAAGACTGTGTCAAAACAAACCAGTTCTTATTGAATTACGATTATGTGATACTTCACTAAAACTCTTAGGACAAATCATACCTAGACTCTTTCAAGATGAACAAACTTTAAAAAACATAATTCTGCATGAACATTTTAGACCAAAACGCGCTCTATTTAATGCAATTGGATCTGTTTTCAGGACCTTATTCGGTACTTTAGACAGTGATGATGCTGAAAATTTCAATAATGCTATTAACAAAGCTGAAAGTAACGAAAATCATCTTCTTGATTTACTAAAACAACAAATTCATGTAGTAAAAGCCACGATTGCAAATTTTAATAACTCTATTACAAATCTAGACCGAAACAAAGTGATTTTTGATAAAAATTTTGAATCAATTACCAATTACACAGATAAAATGAATAATAAATATTTTAATTTAGATTTAAAACAAAAAATTGAAGAACATTTTACTTTACTAACTTTCTTTATAACAGAATTACAACAAGAATATTCTACTTTAATAAACGTTATTCTATTTGCAAGAAATAATAACCTTCATCCTTCTGTTATAACACCTGAGCAACTAATTCAAGAATTATCTAAAACGGTAACGCATTTACCTAGTACATCGACTTATCCATTTCCATTGACTATCGATTATGCTCATAAATATTTCGATATCATTTTACTTAAATATATATATTTTGATAACAAGATTTTAATTACGGTTAGTATACCTTTGGTTAGTAATACTCCTTATTCTCTTTTTAAACTAATATCTCTTCCTATAATTCATCCAACATTAAAGAGACTTACCTTTATTCTTCCATCTGTCAAATATCTTGTTCTTTCAGAAAATAGAAACATTTATGTTACTATTGATACATTAGAAGACTGTTATTCATTAGATGAAGAAAAACTTATTTGCAAAAATCCTGATACTTTCCGATTTACACACACTAATCCAATTTGTGAAACTGAATTGTTAACTTCAATAACAAACATACCATCTAGTTGCGATACTCGTATAATTCAAACAGAATATGAAATTTGGCATAAATTAAACAAACCAAATTCTTGGATATATGTTTTACCCAAACCAACAGATTTAACTTTAAGCTGTCAGACTAGTACGCCAATATCTATTGTTCTTTCAAACACAGGTATTTTTTTCTACTTCGAATAATTGCAAAACTTACACCGGATCAACTATTTTGATATCTGTCTCAAATCCAAAAGAAAGTAATTTTCAGTCTATCATTCCAGATTTATCCCTTCCAGAAGTCTGTTGTGATGATATTAAGATAAATAATGAATCCAAATTACACCTTGTTCCCTTACAATTAAATAATCTCGATCGAGATGCATTAAATTTAGCAAGCCATAAACTAGATAATTTAGAGAAAATGACCTCAGAAACAAATATTAATTTTTCAGACACAATAAAAAATAGTTCTTATTTCACTTATGCAATCTTATTTTTGATAAAATGTATGTTACTTTATATTTTATACAGGATAATTAAATATTTTTACCGACGATTTCGTAGAAATCCGTCACATAGTTGTCAACAAATTACAAATTGTTTAACACTAAATATATGTCAAAGTAAACGAAAACATGTACATGAGACAGATTTAAGTATAGATTGTAAACATAATAAAGACAATAATTATAGTGAATCCAAAAAGTGTGAAGAGACTAGTTTCACAGAGACTACACCGATAAGACGAAGTGAAAGACTATCGAGACTAAAAGAAACTATTTAAATGTGTTAAAATAAAATAATAATGTATACAAATGTTTTATACCATTTAAATGAAAATTCATTTTACAATTATTTTCATTCTTACAAAAGGAGGTGTAATGTACCTACCTACTCACATGTAAGATAATTAAAGTATCTATGTATTTCTATATAGTTTTTAGTCACCTGGTATATGTTATTTACAATTATGAAAAGTTCTCATGTATAATCACTAATAATTATTTGCTGTTAGAAATCAGAATCAATACTCTTCATAAATATTTTCCTATTTAGAATAAATAAGTTTCGCTAGTTTATTCGCCTAATACTTCGTATCTATGGAATAATAATAATTTATTTCTCTTATTTCTTTGTTCGATAAGCTATCCGTATTTGCTATTTTAATATTAATATTTGAGTCCAATCTCTTGTACTCAAATCCATCCAGAAACATCGTTAAATAATTGTAGATAACAGAACTTATAAATTTATAGTTTTAAGAAATAACAGGCAGTGTAATTTTCATCCTCTAATATAATAAATTTATACATGTCAATATATTCTGTTTAATTCCAAAACAAAGAGTTAGTCCGGAGAAGAAATAAACGCATAGTATTCCATAACAGCATATTAGACAAGGTAGTGTTTCTAAATATCATTAGATATGATGATGACGCAGCAGTTTTGGCAACCAGTTTAGAGAAACTAAAAAAAACAAATAACAAGTGAATATGTAAAAGTAAAAGATAAAGAATCGTCATATATGCAAAAGAACTGAAGCAACATAAAAAATGTACCGCATTAATGGTGATGTCACACTATCAAGTTTCCAATAGATATAGATTATAAACAAACAATAATATCTACATATAATTTACACGGAGGACTGGGACTTAATAAGTCCTAACAAGGCTGCATGGACTACGTATGGAAGGGAACCCATAGAGACACTTGCCTTAAATCTGACAAGACAAGTAATAGTTGACACCTACATAAAAATGCACCATACCTTAAGAAGAATTTGAATATATAGTAATTTTAAACTCCTTGTAAATTTATTTTAATTACATTCTTAAAAGTTACCGGGGGTTTATCGGGGGTTTTCAAAAGAGAAAAACAAGTTTCACAAAGGGTATCATACTGTGTGACGTGATAATGAAGATTCAACACCTATTTTCTTCTTCGCGGTGCCTATCCGTTCCGGACATTGGCAATTAACATAGCTATTATTATTTTGCCAGCAGCCAGTCGGCATAGGCTTGTTGTTGAACCATTTTCTCAGACTCCAAGGAGTCAAGACTTTGGAGAGTCTTTGGAGCCAAGAAGTTCTTCTTCTCAATGGTTCTCTTTTTAAGAATGAGTTATAACAAGCCCTATATCTGCTCATTTTTTGCACGAACGATTGTACGATCGCAACACCTATGAAACATCAAAATATGTTCTTATAGTTTTGTACTTAAAATGGCAAGTACATTTTTTGGACAATACGAACCCAATATTCGTATTAGGTATTAGTATTAGGCCAGGAAGTTAAGCCAAACTACTACCAATCATGTCCTTGCATATTAAATGAGTCAGGAGATGTAATTAGCTAGGAAAGAACGGTTAGTTAAGAGTCACGAGGGAACATGGTAAGCTGTTCCTGTATGAAATCTGAGATTAACCTGTTGGAAAATTAGGATTTCTAGTAGTTGAAGATACGGTGTAACAACTGGTTCTAGAACGTTGTGATTGTGTGGTTAGCATTCCAGTTATTTTAAATAATACTACCAGTAATCTGCTTCTATATGAAATTGCATCGTATACCATAACCCTTTGAGAAAACATTGTCACATGCATTCGTTGTTCCTCTTTTTTTAACTGTCCAACATTCAGTTCACAGTGTCATAGAATTTTCCCTGTTTTTTCATTCTTTGTCACCCAACACATCACTCGCTTCTTTCCACTTCCTATTTCCTAATTCCTCTGTAATACCGATCCTAGGTACTTAAAACTATTACCTATCACATCATTTCACCATCCCTTCTTCTTTAGGTGCTGGAGGTTGGCGATGACTTCTACAAATTCGTCTCTATCATCCCAAATTATCATTTTGTAAGTAGTAACTCCATCCTCCATCGATCGTTAAATCAACATTCCAAATACTCTGTGTTTGTCCTACTGAGTTTTAAACTAAAGCGCTTGTCTCTAGTGTTCCGGTTTTTGTATTAAATTCCTTTCACTATTCCCTACTAACACTACATCCTCAGCATACATTAAGCACCACGGATTTTCAAATAAAATATGCTTAAATTGCGTTAAGATTCGTTATGTTCTACTGGGAGTTACAGGAGGTCTACATTATCAATGTCGCACTCTATAAAAAAATTGGTACGTAATTGTATAAACATTGTTTTGCGATATGTACCAGCCCTCATTTTAATCATTATTCATGGATAAAAACTAAAAAGTGAGCGCTAGATATAAATGTCAACATAAGAAGTATGAGGAACGAGTCTAAGTTTAAACAACTATAAAAACAGTAAAAAAACTTAAATCGTCCTCTTACAAGAGAACTAAATTGTTCTGATTCTACGCCAGACTTAGAAGTAATAATAATACATACAAAACTTGATGGTTAGTGATACCAACCTATTGTTGGTGGATAGTCCTGCGTTGGTCCAAGCTCGATGGACATGAGTGTTGTAATAGTCGACGGCTATGGCAGTTCTTTCCCGGATGCGGTTACTATTTCCGGCTAAGGGCGCTGTGGTCGAGAGCGGCGCTCTAGGCGGCGCGGGCCCACATTCTTGCAGGCCGATCATCCCATCACGCTGCAACAAAAACCAATATTAATTATCGTCAAGCAAACAAGTAGGATTGAAAATTAATTTAGTATGTATAACGATGAATAATTACAGAAACTTTAAACTGCGAATCGTGTTACATAAGCATAACCTTGTTATCATTCTAAATACAGGCGCCTGTCGTTAGCCACTATACAACGTAAAGGCCATGAGTGTGTTTAAGACACTATATGTAAACCATTATTAGCGCTAATTCATATTAATCAACTGAGTTAATTCCATAGCGATAAGGTGTTAAACGGAAAACAATTCCTTTTCTGCAGGGTTTCTGTGGTCAACTCAACAAGAGTTTCTTGCAAATACTAGACTTGAAGAATACTTCTCTATATTTGGTTATACCGATACAATGATATTTGTTTCATACGTGTGAAAAAAGAAGCAGTCATTTCGTTAACAACGCAATTTGATGTTGCAGACCCAACAAGAAGTCAGTCATACATCTGCATCACAATGCTAATAAAGCTGCTGTGGATAATGAGGACAAAATAACACGCAAGTATTTCTGTGTTCGAGCTAGAAAAATAAGGTCTATCGCATTTTTTTATATCGGTAGCATGGTAGTACTAAACGTATTTAGAATATTTTCACAAAAATTTTCTAACTGAGATTGTGGGATTAAATAAAACGCCAATATGAAAAATATAGAACGAACTAAATATACATACAAAAATCTATTGTGGGTGCAATTAAACTATTTTGGTTAGAAAATGGGAAAAGAAAAATGAATGAATAACCAAATAGCTTAGCCTTTATCGGGGGTCTGGAGACACAACACTTTGTTGCTTAAAGTGCTCAATGAAAAAATGAAATTAAATCAAGAAACATTCCTTTTTATAAAAAGAAATAATCAAAGAGGGAGATAGCGTTCTTTGCGTGTGGTCTTAAATTAGACTGAAACGTTAGAGTATGTCATAACGGGATATTTTTCAGTCAAACTTCTAATAATGTAATAATGCGTATTTTTGCCCTCTCATCACATGTCCCAAGTACTCAAGTTTTCGTCTTTTAATAGTTAATATTATTTCCGTCTCATTTCATATCCTTCTAGTTACTTCCATGTTTGACATTCTTTGAATCCATGATATTCGTAGGATTCTTCTGTAACACCAAAATTCAAAGGCGGCCAACTTATTCAGATAAACTTGTTTTAGTGTCCAAGCTTCCAAACCATAAAGAAGAGTAGAGAACACGTAACATCGAAGCATTCTCAGGCGTAGTTCTACGTGTCTTAATTTCTTTGGTTTGTTCTACATCTGATGTTATCCATGTTCCTAAGTATTTATAGTTATTAACACTCTCACTTGCAGTATCTTCAATAGTCAATTGGATATTTGCATGTGTAGATTTAGTCATGATCATGCATTTAGTTTTCTTTAAATTTATCTTCAGTCCGTACTCATGACAGCGTTCATTAAGGCGTTGCATTACGTTCTGTAAATCATTGTTGTTATCCGTAATTATTACTGTATCGTCTGCAAAACGTCAGTTATTCAAAACTTCTCCATTGATAGATATACCTTCTATTGAGTCTGAGAGCGCTTCTTGAAATACCGCTTCACTGTAGACATTGAAAAGTAGTGGGGACAGCACGCAACCCTGGCGGACTCCTCTCTGTATTTTGATATTTTCTGTGTACTGGCTGTCAACTCTTACCTTGGCAGTTTGATTCCAATATAAATTAGATATAATTTTCAGATCACGACTGTCAATATTTTTGCTTTTTAATATATCTACAAGCTTTTTATGTTGAACTTTATCAAATGCCTTTTCAAAGTCTACAAAACATAAGTACATATCCTGATTCATGTCCATGCATCTCTGAGCCAGCACATTCAAGCCGAACAAAACATCTCTTGGACTCATACCATTTCTAAAGCCAAATTGTGTGTCACTAATCTCATATTCAAGAGTTTTAACAATTCTTCTGTGAATTATTTTCAAAAATGTTTTAAGTGTGTGACTCATTAAAGCTATTGTTCTGTGGTCTGAGTAAGTTGTTGAACTTGGTTTTTTGGGAATTGCTACAAAGGTTGATTGCAGCCATTGTCTGGGGATTGTGGCAGTCTGATATATTATATTAAAGAGTTCAACCATTACATCAATAACATCTTCATCGATGAGTTTTAATAATTCGATGGGCACCTCATCTGGTCCAGTAGCTTTACCCTTTTTTGTGTTTTTGATGACATAGATGACTTCTTCTCTTAATATTGGTGGTCCAGTATCCTCGGTGATTTCTAATAACAGTTCTTCTATTGACATCTACTGAATGATTATACTATCGTTGTTGTTGTGGTAAAAATTTATAATAGACTGCGTCCCAAACTGGTCCCGAAGCTATATTTATAATCTCACTAAAATGCTACGATTCATCAAATAAGAGTATTGCCCTCTGCATAGAACAAAACTCTTTGACTTTTGAAAGCTAGCAAATATAATTTGAACCGAGAAAACGGTTGCAGGCATTTCCTCAATAATATTAGGTAATAGTTTGCAGGAAGTAGAACAAACTGTAATTAAACGTTAATCAAATAGATGGCAGATATCGAGCACAGTTTCTTATTAAATTTTGCCCAAGTAATTTCACTCCTAGGGCATCTTCAGGGGCTTTTCGTCATTTGATTCGAGATTTAATAAAAAACTGTAATCAAATAATAGATTTTTAAAAATCGAGCAAAGTTCATTTATTTGAGCATTCAAACATATATCACTAATTGATGGATTCGTAATTCGTAATTGACGGATTTATATTGGTGGAGATACGTAGACGACGTACTGGTATGTTTCACAGGAACTAACAGGCAACTCGACCAATTTTTACTGTATATTAATTCACTTCATAGTCATATTGAATTTACAATAGAAACAGAACAAAATCAATCCATAAATATTTTAGATTTAAAAATTAGCAGACTTCAAAACAAACATGACTTCTCCATATTTCATAAACCTACCCATACTGACACGACTATACACAATTCATCATCCCATCCAATATAACATAAACTGGCAGCTTATCATAATATGTTACATAGATTAACAGAAATTCCTATGTCAAAATACAACTTTGAGACAGAATTAAATATAATTAAGCAAATACCAGTAAACAACGGATACAACGAACAAACAATTAATAAAATGTTAAATCAAAAACTACACAAGAAAGCCCTAAAATTAGTATTTCCACCACCAGAGAAAAAACCCAGTACTTTCTGCTCAATTACATATACAGGCAAAATAACAACAAAAATTGCCAAACACATAAAAAAGAAAGGAATAACACCAGCTTTCCGAACAAATAACAACCTAGGCAAATATATTAAAAATAACAAGAGCCAAAATAAAAAACACTTAAATAGTGGTGTGTACAAACTTGAATGTGGCCACTGCCCAAAAACTTACATCGGTCAAACTGGTAGAAACTTTGATAAACGAATAGCAGAACATAAAAGGGCTTTCAAGAATAGAAAAACAGATTCGACATACGCACTTCACCTTCTAGATCATAATCATTCTTTTAATGACAAATTTAAAATTCTTCACATTCAAAATAAAGGCCTTAAGCTATCTTTGTTAGAATCTATGGAAATCAACAAATTAAAAAACACAGATATAATTCTGAATGACCAACTTGAGACAGTTATCCCCTCCTCAACCTATTTCATTAGAGACTATAAATTTGTAAACCCAAGCCAAAAATAGATCACTTGAGAAAGGCAATCAGCCGAAACAGCTGTAGTGATAAGATTTAATATAAATTTTGTGGAAGTTTGAAAACAAAGTTTTCAGTGTTTTATTGTTACATATATCACTAAACTAATTAAACTACTAATCGATATGTTTCACAATTATACACGGTGAATTTATTCAAATTCAGAAAATTAAGATTAATGTGAGATTACAAATTAATGGACTAATTTATGATTGGACACTACCGGTTATGAGACTTACAATTAACGCCCCATCATCAGGCCACAGTACAAAGGTCTTTGTTTTAATAAAAACTAAAAACAACATGAAACAAACAATGAACAAACAATACAAAACAAAAGCTAAAGTCAGAACAAAAGTAAATCAACATTATCCCAGCCACTGTAACCTTCATTGAGTAAGAAAGTTAATATTATATACAAAATGTTAATTTAATAAGAACTGTAAATTTATATAAAATATATTTAGACATCAGTAGCAATGGTTATAATCAGTCTGATGGAAACATGTTTGAAACTATATCAATCTTGTCCTGACCAGGGGATTTATCGTTTTTTAGTGATTTTTATGGCATTTCTAATTTCTTCTAGGCTTGGTGGGGATATTTATATTTCGACCGTTTTTTAGTGATTTTTATGGCATTTCTAATTTCTTCTAGGCTTGGTGGGGATATTTATATTTCGACCGTTTTGACATCATTTTTTGGTCGCTCTCATAATTTTCACCATTGAAGTTCTGGTCATTCGGGAGTTCTTCAAAATATTCAGACCATATTTATATTACTTTATTTTCAGCGGTGTGCATTTTTCCATTTTTATCTCTCATAAAATTGGATGTCCTTATATAGGAGCCTCTCTTATGTTATCTTATCTCTCTGTATAATGTTTTACTTTGTGTCTGTTCTCCATAATCCAGATAATCCATTCCTCTTTTGTTTGTTTCTTTTAGGGCCTTTTCGCATTCTTGTTTTCTTCTTCCTTCCTTTTTTCGTTCCCCGAAATCTTCTTCTGATATATTTCGCTGCTGCTTCTCTAACAGTTCTTTTTATGAAGTTACTCATTTTGTTATATCAAAATCAAATTTATTTTTACATACCTCAGTACTTTACTTTCGACTTATTTGTATGGGAAATAAAGGTAGTATGTTTTTTTAATTTTATTTCATAAATAATATATTTACACCATTTCTAGATTATAAGGTTATAATAACTGCAACTTTTATGTTAAAGAATACAGTTATCCCGGTTGGACAATAACAAAAAATTTTAGATATTGGTGACCAGGGTTAATGCCCCAATATTTGTTCCGTCAATATTTTCATTGCGTTTTCCATTTATTATCCTCCAATCAGACATAAAAATATAGTGATGTTCATATATGTATGATTATCGCCAAATTAACAGTTTTCACAGCGTCATAAAGCAAAATCACCACATTTTTAAGTAATCCAAGAAGTTACAGTTTGCTCTCTTTCCTTCATAGGTTGATAAAATGTAAAGCAATAATTCAAGGAAGAGAATAATCTCAAGGAAGAAGATCTGTTGGCCGAAGGCAGAACTCATGGTTAAAGAATCTACGTGATTGGTACCAATGCAGATCGATTGATTTGTTTAGAGCAGCAAGTTCTAAAATAAAAATAGCCATTATGATTGCCAACCTCCGTAGGGAGACGGCACTCTAAGAAGAAGAAAGCAATAATAATCCACTTATTTGGATTGGCTATTCCTTGAAACATGCTGTCATTGTATTCTGTTGATAGGTAACGCTATACGCATAGATCTAAGAATGGGATATAAATACCTACATTTTAAATACAGTTTTTAAATTGCGAATAAAGTAAAAGAAATCATAAAGAAAGGAACCTATCCAGGAAAACATACCAAATGACAAGGAGGAAATTCAAAATATACGGAGACGAACTTGCAGAAGAAATAAAGAAAACACTGAACATCAAAAAGAGGGTGAAACAAAAAATGCCGCAAATATTCCAGAATGAAGGAAGGCAGCGAAGACACTTCGAAACTCTGGAAAAACTGGACACAATAAGAAGAAAAATTGCAGAAATACACAGGCAAAATCAAAACATGTCAGATGGACAAACCATAGAAATGGTGAATAACAACTAAGAAAGGATAAAAGGAAGAAACGAATTTTTAGTAGAGGAAGAAGACAAACAAAGAAAGAAAACTACAAGGAATGGAAGAATACCAGGAATGGAAGATATCTATATTATACTGAAGGGACTCACAAAAAAAAGAATAGTGCAACAATTATACATCTACAGATTCTGCCTAGAACATGCATATTTTCCGAACAACTGTAAACATGTGAAAATTATCCCTCTAAAATACTAAAAGTATTTAAAAAAATCATATATAAAAGGCTCATCAAACATACAGAAAGAAGAAAAATGATCAAGAAGACCAATTAGGACTCAGAAGAAATTAAGAACTTCAATTAGTAAGTGATGCAATCATGCAAGTGATAGAATCAGTGACGCAAAAATATATTTTAACAGGAACCAAAGCTAGAGCCTTAACTGAGCTAGATTACCTCATTACTTGGGCAATATATGCGACGCATCTTTGACTAACAGAACTTTTCAGGTTTCAGCTGACCAAAAGATGTCCAGGATGCAGAGTTCAAGAAGGGATAGTAAACAATATTTTTGTTTTAAATTTCAGAAAAAAAACCAGTATTAGAACTCACGAAGAGAAGAAACAGAAAATTTCACCAGGAACACCCAAGAAGTCAAGAGAAAAGTATCAGTAACAAAAGAGACCAATTCATCTTCAGGATCTGCCCTATATCGCAGGGCAAGAAGATTCAATAATAACAAGCATACGTTAGAGCTGTGATGTTATATGCAGAACTAATATGGAGTTCAACGGTAGAGTCCCACTGAAAGAAACTCGAGAGAACAGAAACGGTATGTTATAGATTGATTGAAGGGCCTACATGGCAAGACCGAGATTCAAATGCAGCCATCTAAGAAAAGTTCCAGTACACACCACTGCTGAGAAGAGAACAAGATAGTTCTTCCAACAGGTCCCAACAAGATTCCTAAAGATTCAAATGCAACCATCTAAGAAAGGTTCCAGTACACACCACTGCTAAGAACATAACAAGATAGTTCTTCCAACAGGCCACAAGAAGATTCCTAAAGACCAGAGACATCTTCGACAAAAACAGCTGAAGACAGCTAAGCAGGGAAGAAGTTGCCGTGCCAAAAATAGTATGTACCAAAAATAAAAACCAGGTACACTAAGAGGATGCGTATATATTCTATTGAAATGTAGATATTATTAGGAAATAAACGTTTTTATTTTCATTTTATTTTACGGTTTTTAAATTCAGCTTTTTAAAGCTTTTTTAATCCGTCCCTTCACTCAAACGCCAAAAAATAGTTCGCATTAAGCAAACAATTAGATTGCCCTAAATAAACAGCTAAACAATAAATTGGCATTCAAGTCGAGCATACATATATTACGTCGTTTGTATTACATCAATTTAAAAAAAATGTAGGCTGATATGTGTTTGCAAATGCAAAGATGGGTAATTTCAATTTTAATGATATCAATCATGCAATCTGACAACGAAACATGACTCACACTCCCGTCCAATTCGAATCCAATTGGTAGCTACATGTATCCGAGTGTACTGAGCGTGACAATTCTACACGATCAGAGAATATAAAAGCCGCAGATACCTGAGATGAGTTATAAACCATTATTTCATTTAATTTGACCCCCGCACCTTGAAGTCAATGAGTCACGCTCAGGTTACTTGTTATTATACACTTTATGCGATTTAATAACTTTTGTAATTTGTACCTGTATTAATTAAACTCTGTAAAAAACAAATGACCAGAACGATTACCGACAGATTCGCTAAAAACGATTCATGTAAAATAATCAAATCATTAAAACTTTTTACATTTCATATTTACATTATAAATAAATTGTAATATTTGAACCAATGTTTTCCTGGGCGGGCATGTTTTCGACGCTGAAGTACCTGAGGGTCTTAAAAGTACCCTTGTTTTGGACGCTGCCGGAAGGATTATCGCAGGTACCAGATATTAGATATAATTAGGGTTTAATGATTATCATTTTATAATGATAATCTAAAACTAGTAACTAGTAACTAGTAACTAAAATTTATTTAGTTACTAGTTATTAGTTTGTCAGAGAATAGTGAAAAGTGAACATGGAAATTTCAACGTTAGTAAGTAATCGTGGTAAAATTTTGCTCAAAATGAACAGTTTTACTTTTTCTCAAGATAAAGTACTAAAATCGGGAGAAACGTATTGGAGGTGCGTAAAACGGTCGTGTAAAGCGAAGATATTCAAGAAAGGGCCAGAAAAGTTAGTGATCCGAAGTAATCTAGAACATAATCACGAGTGTGATATCAAGAAGCTTAATAGACAGATTGTGCGTAGCAGTGCCAAAAGGAAGGCTAAGGATAATTTGACCGAAAGGCCGTCCAAAATCATACATAGTGCGTTGAAAGAAAATGTAGATTGCTTGAGCCGCATGTCTGTAAAAGACGTTAATTTAATACGAAATCAAATATACAGTGAACGGCGAATGGATCAACCGAAACTGCCCAAAAGTAAAGAAGAAACTATTTCTGCGGTAAATATTATGAACACCAAAACACTTAAAGACGAGAATTTTATATTTGCGGTTGAACTAAGTTCTAACATTATCATCTTCTCGTGTAACACTAACATGCGTTTTCTGTGCGGCAGTGAAACGATTTATATGGACTTAGTTACTGTGCTCAATATTTCAAGCAATTTTTTACCATACATGTATTTATCAATGGACATTATATACCATTGTGTTATTGTTTACTTCCCGACAAATCGGAACAAACCTATATAAAACTATTTAATGTTTTGAAACGCAAATGTGAAGTAATTGGTCTAAAATTCAATCCAAAAATCATTTTCTCCGATTTTGAAATTGTTATCCACAATGCTGCCCGTTTTGAATTTCCAAATGTGCACATTAAAGGGTGCCGTTTTCATTTTATGCAAGCTTGATATCGTAATATCGGTGGTAATTCGGGAATATAAATTGGCAGACAGTGAAATATCTAAATGGCTGAAATATATTTTTGGGCTGCCATTTTTACCTCCCTCTGAAGTCGAAGAATCTTTCATATATGATTTTATGGCTATTCAACCAAAGGATTCAAAAATTGAAAAGTTTTCCGACTACTTATTGGAGAACTACATTGGCGACCACGCAACATTTCCGTCGGAGATGTGGGCTGCGATGAGTGAGAGTTTACAATTAACAACTAATGCTTGTGAATCGTTCCACTCGCGTTTTAATGATAATTTTTACCATGCTCATCCAAATATTTTCCATTCTATTGATGTTTTAAAAAATTTTCAAACTGAAACTTACATTTAAATTAATAGTGTCTGTAATAGTGAAAGTAATAGACTTAAAGATCCAAAGAGCAGAAAAAAAATTATGTTCGTTACAAATAGGATACATGAGTATCAAACTAACTGCATCGATCGATTCCATTTCGTAAAATGTATGTCGTATTTATTTCAAAGTGACAAATAAACCTTATCAAGCTTAATATCTAGAATTTTATTACCTGACTTTCCATTTACATTTCAATTACACCCAGCGTCCAAATCATGTATGCAGAAACAGGTAATTTTATTTTTTAGTGTTTCATTTTAAATTTAGCGTCCAAATCATGCACGCCCGTTTTCCTAGCTCCCTTTTCTTTTTATCTTTCTAGTTTCTCTTTAGAAAAGTAATGGGATTAGGCGACTAAATTGTAGTCCTTATTGCATTGTTTGTGATTTAATTTAGTTTTTTTTAATATTGGCACATTTTTAGGTACATACATAATATTAACCAGCAACTATTTTTTGAGACGTTCGTAATTCGGATTACGCCAACAAGGCGAAGGAAATGTGCAATGGTAAGTTGTTAGTTATCTAGTTCTCACTACTGTACAGAGATAGGCGCTCAAAAATAGCCCAGGTACAGCATCTTTAAAAGTTATTACAGGTCTTCCTCGCTTATTTTACATATTTCAGAGTTATGATGTATTCAACAGCCACAGAAATAAGTGTTCCTAAGGAACCTCTCTTTCAAATGAAGTCAGACACATAGTTCTAGAACACCAGAAACAACTTTTATTGAAAAGGTAAACCCCTTATCTAGAGAGCATGATTTATTAGTTCAATGGTGAATCAAAGATTGCTCAAGGAGTCGGATCAAGATTTTTAGATGACCTTTTTAGATTTAGCAAAAAAATTAAAGCCTTGGTCAACATACTGCAGTATGTTCCACGTTTTTTTTTTCGTCGTTTATGAGGGGGTAGGGGGTGGTCAAAATGTTCGAAACACTCCACGGTCCTAGACCATCGCCGTCAATGCCAGAGACCTACTTGCCAAAAAAAAAACACCCTCCTCAACTATGAATTATCAGTCGGACCGCCCTGATGGGGACGCAACCTCGGCACGGTATTCACCCGATCTCTCATCCATGCACAATTGTCACGCATTCTGGCAATTTCTCACCACGACTAAATCCTTCTCTCCTTCTGTTTCTCCCTGCCCATGTTTGAGTTCGCCCCTCGTTCTGCCTTATTTTGAGCCTTGTGCCTTGCTCCTGGGCACCCTGCATCCATTCGGGTCGTCTTTCTTCTTATTCCTTTCTCTCCAATGTTCTCTTCACATATCTCTGAACTGCTCTAGACCATCTGCCGACCTAAGCATCACCTCCACCGCTTCCGTTACTGATTGCACCCTACTTCCTAGCTTTCTCTCAAGCAGGCTCCTCTCGGCTATCCATGAATACGTGAGCATTTGCGTCAGGAGGTATTACAAACGCCGATGCCCACAATCCATCCATCTTCTTAGATTAGGAATCAGATTTCCTGCGCCACCCTTCTCATGTCGTCCCATTCCTCATGCCACGCCATAATAGTCCCCTCTCATTTTTCTTTTTTTAAACGTTTTGTTTCTATATCTTTATTTCTTCTCTCGTATACTCTTCCTTTTTACTTAACTAGCACGTGCTTCGAAATACACCCGGTGATAACTCCCAGCGCCTCGGCAGAGACTATTTTGTATGCAAAACAAACAACTATCTCCTCGAGTAAGCTGCCTTCTGTATGTCTTTGTTATAACGGCAGTACCCCAAACAGACGCCGCGTAGAGGACGATCGATTGAACAACAGAATGAAGACCCTCCTACCGTCAGTTTTGAGCCTTGAATTGTCAGACATGACCCCCCAACGTGGCGGATTCTATAGCAGCTCTTTGAATCACCGTCTTCACGCGCTCTTCCCATCTTCCGTTTTGGCTCAGGGTCACACCTACATATCTCACGCATTTATTTGGAACCACTCTCTTTCCTGCACATTCGAATGTGTTGTTCGTCACCTAACGTGATGGGTAACATACCACGTCTTCTTAGAGTGCCCTCTTAATCTCTGAAGATCGGCAACAGTTTTACAAATCTTTCTTTATCCTGAGTGACTTTAAATAAGAATTGAGTATCGAGACCCGCCCACTCTCTGATGTTTTCAATGATGAACATTTTGTATAACCTGGACCTCTGCTTCTTTCAATTTTCCCCTCCATCAATAATTTCAAGATCCCATAATGTCTTCCTCGGTACACAATCTTCTAGATAACTGGTTTTAAGCTCCTTGATAATCTCAAGAAGTTTTTTGTCGTAGCCCATTTTACGCAGTGAGCTCGTTAGTGATGTGGTCCATCCATGGTATTTTCAAGAGTCTTCTAAAACTCCACATCTCAAAGGCCTCCAACCCTCTGATAGGTTCTCATGCCTCTAAACGATAAGAGAATATAATAAACCTATGTAAGAACCACTGACCAAATCAAAACTGGAAAGTAATTTAAAAGATTTTCTTAACAAACTGGCACAACGGTGTCAAGATGAGAAACAGGTTGTCTTTAATATGGGTGCCAAGAATGAGGGTGCAAGAAAACGAACATAACAGTAAAAAGCAGAACGAATAGAACATAAAAAGCAGACTCGTAAGCACAACGAAGAAGCTCGGGAGAATCCTTTGTGGTTGCAGAACCGTTAGAGCAAAATACTATCCAGCCACCTAACAAACCTCAGTGGGCGAAAGTTAAAGACAATCACAAAAATGGTGACTGGACATTGTCCAATATTACATGGATAAGAGGAATTAACTATGGAGCAAAATGGGAGGAAGAAACTAGTATACATATAATTTGCAATTGTGATTCGCTTCGTAATCTATGGTGAACAGACACCGGTCAACCAAAAATTGAACCGGACGAGAACCTTAAACTTCCAGTAAGAAGGCTGTTGACATTCATTAAAAGAAGAAGACTATCGTGTAATTAAAGGATAGGGTGCAGTACAATGGTCTTAAGACCAAGTGTCAGAAACGTTCGTATCTTGTCTGAGAACGGATGAAGACGAAGATGGTTAAGGGTTCCACCGTTAATCCAAGAAGGAAGTCTTCTGGCGCTGCCTTAGGAACAGAACGAACTACGAACGAATTTCCCAAGCGATTATTGAAATATATGGACCTTATATATGGGTTTTATATAGTTTGAGGGGATCAGATGATGCGTTGTGTTGTCACTCTGTGTTTCGGATTTAGATGGCATATTTACTGATATCTGATTAGTTAGTAAACTTCGAAAATTGTTTAAGAACAAGAACAAGAAAAGGTTGTTTGAAAGTATGATATTTATTCTAAAGTAACTATAAGGAGAATTTCTGAAGACAATTTATGAAAAAAATTATGACTTGTCTATGTATTATTACTAAATAGTTATGAGATATGCCATTGGTTACACAGATGTACAGGATATCAGGTGTATTAAATGGATCTTTAGACCAATAAGTAGAGTCTGTTGTGGATAATGTCTCACTTTGTTTCCTGTTAAGGAATTTAGCAGTAGTTTTCCCATTGTTGTAACCCCTATAGATCTCTAGTGGTGACTTTTGACGTTGAAATCTCCTGCTATAAAGTTTTATCCAAGAGGATTGAAATAATCATCAATCATTAAAGATGCTTTCATTAATCATTTGATTTGCATTGATTAATAATTGGTCAGATGGCGAATAGATCGCTAATATGGTAAGGATGCTGGATCAGTCTTATAGCGGCTTCCCACGGTCGGCGATATTACGGACGTAAGCGGACCAGCACGCACCACGCACCGTGGGAAGGGTCTCGTCCGTGGTAGCGCAGGCACGTCTGTGCTGGTCCGTCCTATCCATCTAGAGTCGGTAACATCAAAGGTGCGGTACATGCTCGTGCGACGCGATCCTAGCGCGTCTGTGTTTTAACAAGTCAGAAGTTTTTCATTCGCTGACACGAGTAGTTGTCTGTAGTGTTGTCAAAGTTGTTTTGCAGTTTTTTGCTAAAAAATGGAATGGACAAACGAAGTTATTTTTGATTTTTTAAATTTGTATCAAAATGAAACAAATTTATGGAATTCTACGGCACCAGAGCATAAGAAGCGGAACCGATATATACGATGTATGGAACCAAATAAAAAATCAATTGAAGAATAGTACTATTTCGATTAAAGAATTAAAAAAGAAGAGAAATAATTTAATGCCGAATTTAATGTTTACAAGCCTGAGTGGCCTTTTTATGATATAATCAAACAATACTGTCACGGACCTACACAGACTGTCACGGACCGTAGGAAGAGCTCTGTCTGCGGTGCATTCTCGTCCGTGCTGATCGGCTGTCCGCGATGATCTGTAGAATCGCCGACCGTGGGAAGCCACTGTTAGATAGCAAGGTTTGTGGACTAGGGATATTTTTATTGATCTTATTTAACTCATGATATCTTATGCTAGATTTTAATATACCAGCTGCGTCACCACGTGCTTTGTTCTGTGGGTGTTTTGTTTAGTATACTGTATATTTTGGAATTTTATTGTTTGTTTGTTAGTCGCTATTAGCTTTGGTTTTTTTTATCTCGTTTAATATTCCAAAAATTTTTATAATCTTTTAGTTTATGCTTAACTGTATTCTTCTAATACAATTTATTAAAGATGATGGCAGCTTGAGAGAATATTTAGAAAGAGATCTAAAAATAAATGAAAAAATTTAATTTAGAAAAAAAAATACAGGAAATAAACTATTGAGGAACTCTGAGTGATAAATAAGAGATTAACATACTGAATAAATTATAATAGTACACCTTTTACAGCCAAACAAGTTTTGAATAACCGATATTTTAAAGAATGACCAAATTTTACTCAATGACACATAAAACGTGGGAAGAATCATCTATCATTAACTCCTTAAATCCATCAAGTGTTTCGTACAAATTTTACGTAATGTATTGTAGTAAATAATTATGAGGTAATTTGAAAATCTGTCAAAAGCATGTGAATTTTTCCCAGAAAATCGAAAAGGTTAGATCAAGGGGTCATCAAAATTCAATTAACTATTCATTAATTGGGAGATAATTGTGTAAACAAATGTTCGACATGCTTCACAAAGAACCTTGAGCTTTATGTGATGATTTGTGCACTAAATTGGATTAGCATTAAAGTATTGTCAAATTTTCTCAGGAAAACATCATTCAAAAAGTGAATAAATATACTGCTAGATAAAATTAGCACACTAATTGATTAAATAATTATATTAATGAAAATAAAATAAAATTAAATATAAAAATGGACTGGGCCTTATACAATTATTTGAATAATGGACGAAATAACAATGTAGTTGACATTACTGAACAATTATTTTTGTTTAATAAAGATTAAAGACTATGGTGCTACAAATCTATCTTCTGGAAAGCTAACTTATTAGCTAACTGATCCCAATCGATGAGCATCGATGAAGATGAGCATCGATGAATGCAAAGATGTATTATCTATTCACACAGCAATAACGCTAACACTGTTTGAAAATATTATTTAGTTGGAAAATAATCCAAAATTATTAACTGTAACCTCGGAAATATTTTTTGGGTGGTGCTAGAAAGATAACCAATGGAGACACTGCGGACGGCAGCCAGATGGTTGGTGGAGAGCGAGTCGTGGGTTCGAAACTAGCTTTTGGAACCGGGAATGGATCCAACGGAAGAAATAGGTAAAGATAGGATAAGAGATATTAGAAAAGATACAGAAATAAACAAAAAGATAGATGGGTAAAATTACCAAAGATAAGAGAAGATAGAAACAGGGCGCCACTCAATTTTTTGGGGTTAAGGAGAAAATTAAGAAAACCTTAGAAAAGAAAAGAGATAAGAAAAGATATTTAGGTTCAGAGATCAAACCCAAGGAAAGATAACAATAGTAAATTATCAAATATATCTGGTCAACGCAATATATAAACAAATAATAAATATATTAAATATTACACTTACTTACCTACGAAACTTAATCAGCCTGATCTTTCTACAGTTCAAAAGCATAGTAATATTTAAAGATAGTAATTGTTCAGAGCTATTATTTTATCAGGGAACTTGTTAGGAGCCGACAAATAAAATACATGCATAAAACAATAACAATATATTAAACACAAAATTATGATGCTGCTAAATGCAACCCAGGTAATAAAAATACACAACTTTGAAATGGTGTTATATATGTATAAAATTAAGCAATAATGTAATAAAAAAATACCTTTACCAAGATACATAAGGCAATCATATACAAATATAGTTTGGCGTATCTAGAGATATCATAGGAAAGATAATGAACAAAAATTATAGGAAATACAAAAGATAGCAAAAATTACTTAACTCTAAATTTACAAAAAAAAACAAAAAGGTTACAGGAATGAAAACATAAACCAAACCACACTTGGTTAAGTCAATTAACTATCTCGCACTATTATTTAATAAAAAACTGAGACTTGTATGTTCATAGGTAATATTTATAGAAATTTCTTGAATGGTTCAATTACATTCAAAAATCGGCAATCTACAGGTGAAGATATAGATGATACGTCCAGATAATGGCAGGTGATATGGTACCATACCATATTACTCGCCCGGAAATTGTAGATAAAGATTACTTACAGTAGATCTTGACGAAGGCAGCTTAATTCACTGAATTTAATACTTTTCTGGTACTAAACACTGAATTTAATAACCATTAAAGGTAGTGTAGAACTATATATAATTTAATATAGTCTAAGGAAAGAAAACTCAAATATAAAGTATATACACACTTAGAAAATAATTCACAAAGACGATACGATAAGAAATAAAGTGAGCAAAGCGTAACACGAGATATTGGCCTTAACTCAACAACGGCCCACCAAAAAGTCTCACGAGATATTACCTCACTCAACAACTGCCCACCGAGAAGTAAATTGGTTCCCTAAAAATTTCACCAACTATCCAAGCAAAAAGAAGAAGAAGCTATATCCCCCACTTAAAATCATCGGACAGTCGTATGTATTTCTCAGAAGGTAAGGCCTTAACGACTATTGGAAAGTTTGAGGTAAAATAATCGGTATTAACAATTGGACATAAGAAACAGACAATACTTGGGATGAAGTTATTGTCAAAAGAAACGGGCCTTCATTTCAGAGTATAATGCCTAAAAGCATTATACTCTTTTCATAATGAATATTATGACGGAAGGATTAAAACCTTTCTTAATTAGGGAATTCCATTTTAGCTTGGTATCTACAATATTATTTTCCTATCGTAAACACGGGGATTCCTAATCATCGGCGTATCGCACGGGGGTAAAAGGAATTAAAAATAATTTGATATATTAATAATAAAAAAAATGTTACATAACTAATAAATTCACTGATTAGATAAAATTTACACAAATACTCGCGCCAAAAAGAAATTAAAAGTACCACTCAGAAGTAACGAGGATCTAAAAGTAGAGCAGTGTTGGACATAATAGTTCACCATAAAGTGCGCTCAGTTTAGTTCAAATGTGAGAAGTGAACTAGGTCGCTCTTTTAGTCCATTAGCTCACTAGAACACATAGTTGCAGAATTGATTAATTTACGAGCAAAACGTAATACTGTTTTAACGTTTGTGCATAACAAGTTTATTTTTGATAACGCCGATTTTAATTTAAATTAACTTTAAAAATATTTCATTACAAAATTTATTCTTTTTGTTTTAAAGTTCACCATAAAATATATAATTTCGCAGTGTAGATTCACCACGCACCCGCTCACCGTTCACCAGTCGTCGAAGATGATCTACGTAGTTCATAGTTCTTTAGTTAAATCACGCTCACGCTCAATATTAAAATAACTTACAAAAAAGTATTGGTTAAATTCATTTGTCTCATTAATGCAGCAATTAACTTAAAAATATATTCCGTTAACATCAAAAGTTGCAGAAATAGTTATGATACTGAAATCAGGCAAACTTCCGCATGTAGATTTCTCTTACAGGTCAATTTGATTACTACCTAGCATATCCAAATTATTTGAGACTATTGCTTGCTAGAATGCGGCCAATTATAAAACAAAAAACCACCAAACCACCAGTTTGGATTTAGACACAATCACTCTATAACTGACCAACTACAAGAGTAACATACATCATTGATGACGCTTTGGAGAAAATGAAGTATACCCATAGTATTTCTGGATATACGGCAGGTGTTCTATGGAGTCTGGTACAAAGGACTATGTCATAAACTAACTATTCTTCTCTCTCAACAATTTATTAACATCGTCAAATCTTACCTAAAAGGGAGATGATTCAAAATCAAACAGGCGCCTACTCCGATCTTAAAGAAATAAAATCTGGAGCCGCCCAGGGTAGTCCGGTTCAATATCTTCTTGCGAACTTCCAAAATTTGAATACCTACAGTAGTCACATATGTCGACGACACGGATATTCTCTCAGTTGATAAAGATAATAACGAAGCAGAAGTCAGCTTACAACACGCGATCAATAAATTACAAACATGGATAAAAGGTGGAAACTAAACATAACTGAAAATAAATCAATTCACATAGACTTTATCAATAACCATATTGTGCATACTCCAATATATATGAATGGAAGTGAAGTACCATACGCCAACACGTCCAAATACCTAGGTTTCACATTATATAAAAAGCATTGCTGGAAAGCTGCTGTTAAAAAGAAAACATTAGGAAATATGTATCAGATAAAACATATGTACTGGCTACTGTGAAGGTACTCAATCTCGGCAATATATAATAAGCTTCTTCTCTACAAGCAAACCTTTAAACCTGTGTGGACGTACGTTATTCAACTATGGGGTTGTACTAAAAAAACAAATTTCAAAAGGCATGGTTGATGCTCCTTGGTACATTCGGAACGAAGACCTCCATATAGATCTTAGAGTGGAACACGTAAAGCAAGTAATTAAAAAAATTGCAAGAAGTCGTAAAGAAAGCCTTCACAGTCATGAGAATATCGAGACAATCTTGGAACCTGGAAAACTCAAATTAGACCAGACGACTCAAGAGGACCAAACTTCACGAGCAAGTGTTATTAGTGCGCAAGAAAAAAATTTCTTAGTTATTAGACTATTCTAAGTAGTCTTAAAAGTTATTTATTGTTCATCGATTACAATCATTTCTAAAAAAGAAAAAAAAAGGTATTCTTACCCAGCTCTTTTAAAATCAAGTTAAGGCGAGTTTATACACGCATGGATTTGGTGGCGTCAATAGCCACGCCAGTCCTATTTGCACGCCAGTGAAGGTTTATACCTACTAAATTTAAACAACTAGAAAATTTTGGTGCGCCAGTTTCATTTGTAAGTTTGCATAGTGGAATATTCTTTTCAATTCCGACTTGTCGTAGTCGTACAAAAAAGTAATAAAATAAAAATTTGGAATCCGTGTCGGGTGTGTTTAATTCTAAAAAGTATTGTTGAAGAGATAATTAGCCGTGAGGAAAATAGAAAAAATGATAAGCAGAGAGTTCGAATTTCTCGAGAGGATCGAAAGACTTCTTGCTTTTTGAAATTTTGGCTAGTTCCAAGGTGTAAGCATTGGTACCTCAACGAACGTATGTTAGCTCTAATTGAAATCCATTGTCCAACTACATAACTAATCCAACTGAAATCCATCCATTGCCATTGTTGTTGCAATATTTTGATATGCATCTATTCATAAATTCCTGTTTTTATAACTATCAGAATGAACATCCCACAAACATGTATGTTGTTCATACCCACGAGAAATTTTATAATATCCTGAGAACTCTATTTTTAAATCTTTTAATCACAACAACACGGGTTTAGACAAGGAGATCCTCTCGCCCCTCTGCTATTTGATTTTGCACTGGAACATGCGGTAAGGAAAGCTCAACCACAACTGACAAAAGGACAAGGATCAAAAATACTATTGGCGTTTGCGGATGACGTAGACACAATGGCACAACCCACCAGAGATGCAAAAGAAGTTTTCATCCTATTCGAAAATGGAGCCAAGGAAGTTAGTCTGAAGGTCAACGAGGACAAGACCAAGTACATGGTGGTTACGAAGAACTCAAGGCCAAGGGTTAGACAAAACGTAACAATCAATAATACAACTTTGAAGTCGTCAAAGAATTCAAGTGCCTGGGAGCGATCAACACATCTGAAAATAAATATGAAAAGGACGTGTAAGCCAAGATCATTGCAGGAAACGGGGGATATTACTCATTAATATATATATATATATATATATATATATATATATATATATATATATATATATATATATATATATATATATATATAATCGAAAACCTCTCTACCCTAAGGTGTGAGGTAAATACAATACAATACAATTACAGGTTACAGATATACATTACATCTCAAATCCAATGAAAATATTTATTCTATTAAATTTATTCTATTCTGTGCACGAATTTTGTCCATTCTTTCTTGTTTTTTGCCTTATTTTGAGCTTCTGACCATTCCAATCCCCTACTTTTCAAAATCTGCCCTACTTCGTCATCCCAGGTTTTCCGTGGTCTGCCTCTAATTTTAAACCTTTTCACTTTAGCCTTCCAGACTTGCTTAACGGGTCGGTTGTCGCTCATTCGGCACAAATGACCAAACCATTTTATTTGTTGTGTTTCAATAGCATGTAGTACTGATTCTGTGCCCAGTTCTACTCTAACATCTTTATTTCTTATTTTGTCTCGTCGTGTTATTCCTTTGACTCGTCTTAGATATTTCATATCAATGGCTTGTATCTTGCTTTTTAATTGCTTTGTTAAAACCCATCTCTCGCTTCCATATATCAAGATTGGTCGGAATACTGTCTTATAAACTGTCATTTTGGTTCTTCTGCTGATTTCCGGTTTACCTATGAATGCTCTACTAAGATTATGGTACACTTTTGAAGCACTACTGATTCTTTCTGTTATTTCATTCTGCATGGTACCTTCTCTGTCTATTGTAACCCCTAGGTATTTGAATGCATCTACTTGTTCTATGAGTTGTTGGTTAATTTCTATGTTAACATTTCGGTTAGTTTTCGCTATTAGCATCACCTTGGTTTTCTTAACATTAATCTTCATGTTTTTGATTGCCAGCTCATTATTCCAGGTATCTATATTTTTCTGGAGGTCCCTTTCGTTGGAAGCGCATAACATGAGATCATCTGCGAATGCACATTAAGCTATACCAACCGGTCGTAGTTTACTATATCCGATATGTACTTTGTGTATACTTGCTTTTGTTTCCTTAATTATGTCGTCAATAATCAATATGAATAGTGTGGAGCTCATAACACCTCCTTGTCTTAGACCCTCGTTTATTGCAAACATCTCTGATTCTAAGTTATCCTTACGTACATAACTCTTGTTATTTTGATACAGACTTTTGATAGCACCTGTTAGTTGATGGTCAATATTTCTATTTTGCAGACTTTTCCAGACTGCTTCCTGGGACACTCTGTCAAATGCTTTCTCAATATCTAGAAAAGCCATATATATTTCTGTGTTCTTTATTCTAGCCTTCTCAATTATTTGTTTTAACGTAAATATATGGTCTTGCGTACTGTGTCCCTTCCTAAACCCACTTTGCACTTCATCCAGATGTGGTTCAACGATGTGTCTTAATTTCTTGTCTAGGATGCTTTCATATATTTTGGAGACGATACTAAGTAGATTAATTCCTCTATAATTTTCACAAGAACTTGGGTCTCCTTTCTTAAAGATTGGTAGTATTATGCCAATTCTCCAATCTTCGGGGACTGTACATCGGTTCCAAGCCATGTTCATAATTTTGGTTAAAAATTCAACTCCTTTCGGTCCCATTGTCTTTAACATTTCTGCAGTGATTTTGTCATGACCAGCCGATTTACCTCTCTTTGTGTTGTTAATTGCTTCTTTAACTTCTATTTGAATATAATTTTCTTGCCCATGTTCTCCTTCTACTTCTATCATTACAGTTTCCTCTTTCGGCTGCCTTGGTGTTAGGAGTTCGCTGAAGTATTGTCTCCATCTTTCCATAATCTCATTTGGTCTGGTAATCAGTGCGCCGTCTTTACTTTTCACCTGTTTCATCGTTGTTTCTTTACCTTTTCTTAGCGTCTTTAGTGCCTTGTAAAACAATTTTTGGTTACCCCGGCTATCTGCCTCCATCTTCATTCCAAACTCATCCCAGGCTTCCTTCTTCTTCTTCAGCACCATTTCTTTCACCACCTTTCTTTGTCGTTTATATTCTTCGTAACTACTTTCTGTTCTCTTGTTTAAATATATTTTCCATTTCTGTTTTTTATATTTTATTTGGGCTTTTAATTCATCGTCCCACCATCGTGTTTGCTTCTTATTTCTGTTTACATGGTTTATTCCACACGTTTCTTTTGCTGTCGTCACGATGGTTTCTTTAAATTGTTTCCAAGTTTCCTGTAAGTTGTCAGTACTATGTGCATTAGTTAATTTGGCTAGTTTTTCTTCTATTTTACTTTTGAACATGGCCGCGACTTTTTGATCATTTAGTTTATAGTTTTGGATATTCTCGTTCACTTTATTATTTTTTGTTCTTTGTTGAGTGGTTTTAGGGGTTTTTTGGAGTAATCTTATCTTTGCCATTACCAGATAGTGGTCACTATAGATTTCCGGGCCTCTTTTAACTCTGACATCAGTGACCTCTTTCCTAAATTCTCTATTAATGAGAACATAATCTAGAATTGATTTTTCATTTCTGCTCCTGACTTCTCTCGTAAACTTGTGTATATCTTTGTGTTCAAAGTATTACTCATTAATAACTGTACTTAAATCAAAAATACTCTCAATACCAGCAAAAATAAGAGTGTATAAGACAATAATTCGTCCCACAATAACGTATGGAAGCGAGACATGGAGAAAATTACTGGTACTGGAAAGAAAGATACTGCGGACTATCTATGGGTCTTGCAGATAAGAGAAAACGGGAGAATGGAGAAGAAGACACAATGATGAACTCCAGATAGTATATATGGAGATGAAAACATAGTACGCTACATTAAATCAAACCGAATAAGATGGGCGGGCCACGTGCTAAAATCGAGTGACGAAAGACTCCTGAACGCCCCATTCTGGGAAAGGCCCGATGGCAGAAGGTCAGTTGGTCGCCCAAGAAAGAAATGGAAGGACGCAGTAGCCAGTGATCTACGCAAAATGGAAATACAGCAATGAAAAATAGCTGATCAGGACCGACAACAATGGAGGAAAATAGTAAGCGCAGTCAAGACTCACATAGAGTTGTGAGCCCAATGATGATGAACAACGCGAAGGTTTAGACGTGCAGGTTCAATTTAAAATTACGACAAAATTCTAACTTTACTAGCACAATATCAACTTTACTCGCCGGTAACTGTTTATATTACATATTTTATTTTGCTAGCATGCCGACAACTAGTGGCACCAGCAAATCCATGCGTGTATAAACTCGCCTTAATAAATTCAATGGGATAGTGAGACTGTTATGATGTAAATTAATGTTTCTGATTTTAGTTGTCTAAAGGACAGTCTGTTCTGTGATTTCGAGTAATATTTTCTAGGTTATTCTTAGAAACCTTCTTTAGTTTTTTTTTACATTTTGTTTTTTTTTTTCATAACGTAAAATTTGTTGTAGATACATAATCGAATTTACGTTCTTGACATTTTATAGTTTGTTTTGAAATGTAAGTTTGCCATTACAACTTCCTGCCATTCATAACCTATAAATAGATTAAAGCAATCTGTAATATACGTAATATACGTGGTCATTACCTGAATAATCCAGTGCGCTTGAAAACACTGCTGCAGCTAATAGTCAATTGTTAGTAGCGTAAAATGGGTAATGAAAAAGTTAAGTTTTCAATTATTTATGGTAAGTAATTGATAGATTATCGGTGTAATATCTAAATGGGATACTTGTTACGATGAAGAAAGTATGCAACTAGGTCAAGAAAAACATGCTAGTTCGTTTATGTGGAAATATTAGTACTCGTATAAACGGTGGAAAGTAACGATTACTTATAGACAACAATAATTAAAGTACTGATTAGATATAACAATTATACTGTTTAAAGGGTAGGATGCATTCACTTAGGAATAATGAAGACTCTAGACATTATAGTCCACAGAAATAAGCAAAATTTATCCGTGTTCAGGACTTAGGCAGTATTTGACGAGTTTTTCCGTTAATATATACCTGTAATAAGAAAATCTATTCGTTTTTTGCCGAATTTTTTTTTATTATTAACAATTTGGGGCAAAAAATATGCTATTTTTTTAATTTTAGCTCACTATTAAAAAGGATCTATTGTCGAATACAACAAAATAATGCAAAATCATTTAATTGTTTATAAGTTTGGGAAAAATTAATTTAAACTTTTGTGATTGTTTCCAAATGAGGGTCTTATGGTGTTTAACAAACCTTCAAAATTTCAGCTCGACCCAGCTATTATTTTAAAAGTTATTCAAGTTTAGGGTTTCTTGTCCCGACGCGCACTTTTCCATCTGTCCCGTCCCGCAGCTCGTCTAGTATTCCACCGTCCCGCAAAGCTAACTTAAATTACATTTTCTTAATAAGTAAATTTATTTTTTTAATAATGGTATAAAGACAAATTTAATATTTATATATTTTTTTGGGAATATTTTGTTTTTACAAACTGTCTTTACAATTAAACATCAAAATTATATTATTAGCTCAATTAATTAACTTTAAAACTTCATTTGTAAAATAAAATTTATTATTTTTTTTTTAAATTATTCAAAATAGATTTATAAATTTTCTCAGAACGTTTTCAAACCTAATTAAAGTAATTACTATTTAAATGGGAATAAGCCACAATTAAAGGTTAAAGTAAGTATATTGACGTTTCAATTTCCACTTTGGAAATCGTTCTCAAAATACAAACATTAGTAAATTAAATAAATTTTGTTTTTTTTTGTTACTTGGTGAAAAATTCTTCTAATAATTTAATTTTATCTGACTCATTCATATGGACAATTCAGACATATCAAAGTAGACGACTTTAAAATGATATTGCCAATATTGTTGAGTTGCATTCCTGGGGCGACTTGTAAGATAGTTCATTCGATTACATGAAATCAACTTTAACTTGAGAATATTCGTGAGAAAAAAAAATCATAGCATGTATTTCGTCAAAAGACAAACACATGCAATGATGACAGTAAAACTCTCCTGATGGTGATTCCATACTAAATTATGAGGGAAAAACCAGGAAAAAAAACTCACATTACTATCCCGACATGGTAAGTATTTGGTCGTGCATTTAGTTTACTTTCAATAAACACCATATTCTGATTTTATATGTTTGTTATTTAAAAAACATAAATGGTGTATCCTCTATATATTACCATAGAACTACGAACACTGTGTTCCTAATTCTCTGATATTACTGACTTACTAATACTGGTATTTTCTTTTTAATAACTTCCTCTTTCAATATGGGTAACCAGATCCTACTATATTCTGCCGAGGAATTTACGACACAATTGGTCTCATTTAGCATAATTAGAGCCGCTTCTTTGATTTTTCTCTTTTTACCATCCTTTCTTTAGGACTATATTTGAATAATTCCATTGAACCCATTATTGTTCATTATCCATGCGTGTTTACATATTTGAGATCTATCAAATTCTCCATTTTTAATATAAGATTGATGTTCACTTATTCTAAAATTGAATGGCCGTGATGTTTCACCTAAATAAAACTGATCGCATTCACAAGGTATTTTATAAATACAATTCCTTGTTTTTCCCTGTTTATTGTTAGGTTTGGTTTTAGACAAAACCTCTCAGGTTTAGAAAAAATCTCAATGTGTTTGTTGTTTTGAATGTTGTTGAACCATTGAATTTATTTCCTTATCCAAGTTTTTCTGATAATCCTTTTATGTATGGTAATGTTATTTTCCTCGTATTATTCCTTGTGTATGCTGTATGATCTCGTTATAAGTTGTTCTGTTCTATTCGGTCAGTTGTTGAAAATTTCTTATTTATAAACGATAAATTATAATCATTTTTTAATAAAACAAATCAAAGAAGAGGCTCTTATTATGCTAAATGAGACCAATTGTGTCGCAAATTCCTCGACAGAATATAGTAGTATCTGGTTACCCATATTAAAACAGGAAGTTATTAAATGAAAATACCAGTATTAGTAAGTCAGTAACATATAGAGGATACATCATTTATGTTTTTTAAATAATAAACATACAAAATCAGAATTTGGTTTTTATTGAGAGTAAACTAAATGCACGACCAAATAGTTACCATGTCAGGATAGTATTATGAGGTTTTTTTCCGATTTTTTCTCATAATTTACTATGGAACCACTAACAGGAGAGTTTTACTGTCATCATGGCATGTGTTTGTCTTTTTAAAGACGAATTACATACTATGATTTTTTTTCTGACGAATATTCTCAAGTTAAAGTTGATTTCATGTAATCGAATGAACCATCTTACAAGTCGTCCCAGGAACGCAACTCAACAATATTGGTAATACCAATTTAAAGTCGTCTACTTTAAAATGTATAATATATGTCTGAATTGTCAATATAAATGAGTCAGATAAAATTAAATTAATAGAAGAATTTTTTCTTCAAGAACAAAAAAACAAAATTTGTTTAATTTACTAAATGTTTGTATTTTGAGAACAATTTCCGAAGTGGAAATGAAACGTCAATAAACTTACTGTAACCTTTAATTGTGGCTTATTCCCATTTAAATAGTAATTACTTTAAAATGCCACAAGAAAATAGCTTCAACATATTAGATCATCATCAGTAAAAAATGTCTATGTATATAAGTAATTGGAACGAGCCACATAATAAGGTTAACCCTTAAATTACATACCTAATTAAATTAACAGACATTATAACTCTTAAGATACTACGTCAATGATAGGGAATTACATTTTTTAAGGGAACGTACAAGTTCCCGGCTCGAACAACCACTCCCTCCACTGAGTGACAACAACCAACTGTTTTGTTGGCAAGAACCAACTCTTTTGAACAAAAGGAAAACAAAAAGAAGTCGCACAGGGCCAAATTTGGAGAATAATGTGGATAGGGTAACAGTTCGTAGCCGAATTCCACCAATTTGGCTCATAGAGATGGAGGATGTGGGCAGGTGCGTTGTTATAGTGGAAGAGTGTTTTTTCGCCAACTGGGGTCTTTTTTGCAATTCGGCGTCGAATCAACTCAATAATTCGGCATTCTAGAGCCCTATGACCATTTTGCCCTTCTTCGGGTAGTCGATGTAGATCACACCTTGCGAATCCCAGTAAACGGAGGCCATCACGTCTCCGGATAGTCTTCACCTTCGCCAGATGATGTCCATTGTTTCGGCTGTTCCTTGGTCTCTGGTGTATACCAGTGGATCCGTGATCCGTCGACGATCACGAAACGACGTAGAAACTCCTTCGGATTACGTTTAAACAGCGTCAAAAAATGCTCTGAAGTGGTCTCACGGTTGCGCTTGTTGTCCGGAATAAGCAAACGTAGCACCAACTGCAAGGCCATTCTGATGACCAAAATTGCATGCAGGTTATTACCCGCAAGATCTTTTGAGATGCCTACTGTCTCAGCTATCTCGCGCACCTTTCCAATAAGAGATCGTAGATGTTTGTCACGTTATCTTCCGTGGTAACCATTTTCGGGGCACCTAGGGGTGACTCATCAAAAACCGACGTGTAACCGCATCTAACCGCTGCAAAAAGAAGAATCGAATGATCTACCGATATTGCTCTTCCAATTTTTGTAAAATCCGCGGACAGACACCACACACGGTCAAAACAAAACCAGAAGTACGATTCGGCTAAAATTTTGACATTAGCAGACTACGAGAATGTATTACACAATAATAGGTTTCTCTTGCGATAGTGGCGCCACTGGGTGCCGAGGCTAAGTACTTATCCAACCGCCTACATATTTTAATTGACGTTTCGACTTCCAGCTCAAAAATGGTTTCCAAAACACTTTTTGAAAATGATTTCCAAAACGGTATTTTAAAAACGAACTATTTAAAAATAGATTTTGAATTTTGAGAAAGATTTCAACATAATTTCTAATATTTGTTATTTTTTCTTGCATTATATTTAACTTTAGTTTTTTTATTACTATTTTTAATTAAGACTTCTTTTGTTTGGTTTACTATATCTTATATTTATTTGTTTATTTAGAAAATTAATAATTTTTGCATGTTGTGATTAAAAGCAGCTATCTATAAAAGCCAGCGTGTCTGCTTTAGCAGATTTAAATCAGTATTTAACAAAAACAACAATTAGAACACAATCATTCTTGTTATCCTGGTAGAAGTATTAAAAATATAATTTTGGGGGCAATATATAAAATATGCTGTCTATTTTTCATACTTGTATCCTGTGTTTACTTTGTGATAACTCCGCTCTTATCAAAGATAGGATATCAGTTTTGTAAAGACTACACCTTCATAATGATGACGTCTAGTCTTTTTATTTCGCTTCCCGCTCATTCGTATCAGACATGATATTAACGTAGTAGGAGTGGCATTGTGACAGTAATTGATGTCTTCGTTGTTATTCAGCTATTAAGTATAGTTTTAGATATTCTTGTATCTTTTAATAATTCTAAGCGCCTTACAAAAATGTAATCGTTTACTTATATACGGGGTAATATACAAAGAGACAACTTTTATGCTTAATATAAAACAAATATTTCATACAACGAAAGAATTGAAGATTGATAGGATATTAAAATGTCTTACTTAAAAAAACAAAATTATACATATACACATTGCTTAAATGGAGCCGACAAGTTTTTTTTGCTTATAAAATTAAATTAAATTTAAAGTATGAATTAAATATCTTAAAATCAAAAGTTGCAACCAAAAAATCCACATAATGCAGAACATGGTGTCTTTTGTTGATATATAAGTCTAGCTCTCAATCGATCCATGACCATATTAAACAGGAGAGTAGATAAGACTCCTTTGCAGACAGTATCTGACTAACTGTGCAGATACTCTATCCTCCAATAATATTGCGTAAATGACTTTTCAGCATGCAGTCTGTAACACCTTAATCTTATTAAGACCAGGGCGTGAAGCATGACCATACTGCTGGAAGAAACAAGGGGAGACATTCTTCGAATATCCCTAAGGATATTCAAGAGAAAAACGCCCACAGTTCCATCCATCAGACTGGTGCAATGCCCGACTGCTCAGCCCTGGGTTCGTTCCTTGTTCACTCTCTCCCCACACCAATCCCAGAAAGGAACAGGAAGTAAAAAAAACTTACGAAATCATAGTAAAGGTATAATAATAAACAGAATTCATTTTATTATGAATGTAAAACAAAAATAAATTTTTAAACTGAGACTCAAACATTCTGCCGGTTGCCGGTATAAAATAATTAAAGTATAAAAAAAGTACTCAGCTTTAGTTCGTTCTGAAGGAGTCGTTCAGTTCTCCAGGAAGAGCCGGTCTTTGTGGAAGTTGGTTGTGTCGGTGGTTGTTGGTTGGTTGAGTTGTTCGTCTAGATTAAAGCAATTATTTTTGTACCCAGGTTGATAAATGGATTTCAAATTATATTCTGATGCATCAGTGGATTTAAGGTAGTATGGTAGGTTGTATACTACCTTGTTTCCCCAAGGTAGTATGGTTGGCTGTTGTTTGCTTCCCAAGATAGTGTGGTTGGCTATTGCTTGCTCCCCACGGTACTGGCCGTGTATACGGCTAAGACACTAACCAATTTGTGTGACCAAAGATTCATTGTAGAATGATCGTAGTGATATGATTGAAAAGAGAGCAAATAAAAATTTGTATCGGCTTATATAGGATGGAACTTCTTCTTCTTCATGTACTATGTCCTTTCAGAACGTTGGTTACCATCATAGCTATTTTATTAGGATGGAACGGCTACTAAAAATATTTATAATTTAGTGAGGTCGCTTTGGAATAATATAGTACGGAGGACAAGTACCAAGCGGAGCTTGTTGTCTCGTTCAATTGCAATTGGTTAATTGAATTCTTGTTGTAATGTCTATCCGTTTCGGATGTTGGCGACCATCATGGCAATCTGTATTGTGCAAACTGCTACTCTGAAAAGATTTGTGGTTGTTGTGGTAAACCATATATGTAGATTTTTCATCTAGGAAATCCTTCGCCTTCCTGGTCTTCGTTTTTCTTCTACTTTTTTTTACAGAATTATTTGCATTAATTGCCAGTTTATCTACCTGCAGATTATTTCATATACACCTTTCATTCAAACAACCCTTGTGATTACTTCGTAAGATGTGATGTCGAATGTCTCAGCTATATCGAGAAATTCCCCCAGCATCACCTCTTAGTTTTTCAGAACGCACTCCACTTTCTGTAAGAGATGCTATGTAGTGCCGCTTCAGTACAGGCTCCTGTACTATTCCTGCAAATTGAGCGACGCCTGGTGGTAGATTTCAAAAGCATCCACTTCGGGAAAACCTTGAAATTGTCATTATTTTGTATACATATAAGCGACCGGTTTATATTGTAATTAACAATGACTTCGACTTCAAACAACTATTGCAGTGTTCCTCAATGTTCATCCTATTATAATTCACATAAAAAATTTCATACGTAAGTTTCCGCTGAACAAGAATATAAGAAAAGTTTGGCAATGCATTTTGCGAATTGGCAAATCTATAAACAAGTACATGACTGTGTGCAGTTTACATTTTACTGAGAACGATTACTTTCCAAGTGTTGATTAAAATATTATTTATATTTTAATATATTTATACTTAATTTACTTTATAGTAACACCTGAAACTAAATTAAGAAGACTGAAGAAAAATGCTGGTCCTTCAGCTAGACTGCCCCAACGGTTTCATGAAGTTATTAGTAGAAAAGTAGGGCGTAATTATGTGTTGTTTATACCATGACGCCCATAGTATGGTATCATGGCCTCGTCCACGCTAGATTCGGTTTCCCATAAAGTGTATTCAGTAAATGATTTGCGGAGGCTTTCAAGGTACGGAAAAATTTTGTACGTTTTGTCTGAACGATCTATGTTTAGGTTATCGTTAAAATGGAAGAAGCTTATAATGTTTCAAATCGGTTACGACGCATATTACTTGAAATCAGTATATTTTTAACGTCCTCAGATTCTTCCCAGCACATGCGTCTTTTTGGATTCGTGATGTACCCCTAACTAGTAAAATCCCTATAAAGGCTTTTAACTCGTCTACTCCAAATTCTAAAGTAGTACCATTTTGAAGAGTATAACGAACTGTCTCCTTTACAATATTTGTTAAAAGCTCTTAATTGAAAAAAAAAATCAAAGATCTGTAAAGGAGTGAGTGGTCGTGAATAAAATGAAGGAGTGTATGTGTTCCATTAAGTTTTTTATTTTCAATATCCAAATAAAGGGAATTTTCATCTGATAAATCTCCCTAAGTCCATTTCCGTGGTAGGAGAGTTATACTTTTTGTACGAATCTCAGTAGATACCACTTGAATATCTTGATTTTCTTCATTTTGTACCTGTATTTCTGTTTCCATCCCAATCTCTTCCGTATCTTCTTCTTCCTGAATTTGTCACACTTTGAAGATTGGACTCTTTCATATAGATTTATATTTTCTTCGTCGGTCCTTCTTTCTTCTTCTTGATGAATTACAGCTTCTGATTCCGTATCCAACATATTTTTGTTTAGGTTATTGAATGTTTCTCTACATTCTTCCTCTCCACTACCTTCATCAGTCAATTCAGTGGGGTCAGGAGTGTCTAGGAAAATATCTGCACTGGAAGCTGACTCCATAAGAATCGCTTCTTCCAGCATGGATATAATTTTATGTGCTTTTGAGTCGTAAAAAATTTTTTTAGAGCGACTATTATTACTATTACGACCGAAACTGGTCGAGCCAAGTTGATTTGACATCTTATTTCCACCTTCTAGAACAAAAATGATTTCTTATACTAATAATACGTCTTGTGCCCAGTGTTGCGAAAACGCAACACTGATAACTAGGCAGTTGTACCAACTACCACAGATAAATTAATAGCACTTACTTGATAGATATATCCTCTTTAATGATTTAACAATACGTTGCAATCAAAGAGCAAATATTTATCCAGTTAATTTATACACAAACGACTTACTACTAACTAAAAACACGTGTTTACAGAAGTCAATATTAACCTACCACTTTTAATACGCCATCTGTTAATAGAAACCTAAATATTGCGACCAATTCCCACTAAAACATACACAGGAAACTGTTGTGAAATAAATCTGAACCTTGATTGGCCGAATAGGTCATGTCATTTTCCAAAAGATGACGCCATAGTGGGCTATGTCAACTGTTGCGAAAACGCAACACTGGGCATGAATGAGTTAAAACAAGAAAATCCTGGGATTCTGTACTTTAAAACAGACTTCGATTTGAAATTTTAGAGTGTAGACTTTAAACGAAGAGTTGGTAGAAGAAATCATCAATCTGTACAAGATTCTCTGGTTTCTTTGAGAAATACCTTAAATCCGAAGTACTAAAAATTCAATGATCTTCAAAAGCTGTTAAAGTGGGGTTAAAGCGAGGTTTCACGATTTTGTTCAGACTCTAGTGCATAAAGAAACAATTTAGATTACTGATAATTAGCGGCAGTAGCCTGCATTTGTTTAGTTTTTACTTATCATTTTTTGTGTACTTCAAAAAGTTATTGTTAATTTTTTTACTTAATAAAAATACAGTTGCGTTACAACCATTTCTGTTTTCTTTTTAATTCTTTTTTTTAAGAAGTTTTTTAGTATTAAAACACAGTTAAAAATTTATTTTTCAGGGCAAAAATATGTTTTAAGTCCATTTTTACCCAAAAACAGTAGTACCTATTCAAAAAAACTCTGTTTATTGGTAAAAAAGAACAATGATCACTATTCAGATTTATAAGAATTTGCTAAATAAAATTTAATGTATTAAATGGAAAATTTTACAAAACACCAAAAAGAATTTTTATTTTCGCTCTCCTGCAAAATTTATATTTTGTGACGCTTTGATACACTTTTGTTCTGAGATATGCTATACACATAAATGTTTAAAAACATTTTAAGGGTGTTCATATACCATTCATTTACATCAAATTACGCGGTATGTTACTTTTAGTTTAATGTAATTGTTAACCACAAACTTCTGTTTAAACTTTTATGTTACTCCTTCCGTAAATTCTCATTATCTTATTATTTTGCACTTACCAACGGGCTTCTTTTGTTCCATAACGCGACAATTACTTTGAGAAAGTGTAGAGTTTATAATGACAAAATAAGAGTGATTCCGTGTATACTCGAGTACTCCCGGTATAAATTAACACCAATGCAGGCCAACGTTGTTTTGTTTGTTTGTTTGTTACAAAATAGACGTTGCTGTCCGGGTAATGGCACTCAAGATACGATTGTTGGGGCCTTAACCTTTAGCATAGACAGCACACTAATCCAATTTAGCATCAACGCGAATGTACGTCTACGTAAGTACGCACAATGGCGTATCTGTGATGATTTTTAAAGGTTATGATTATGCAATTATACTATTATTGTTGTGAATAAACCACAATGTTACAATTATGATAAAGATTACTATAATCCAAATTATCTCTAAATATCTAGTAAGGTAGTTAACAAAATATGAACTCTCTCTTTAATTATAAGATAAACCTAATTATCTTAAATGTAAATTGGGCTGATATTTATGAAACAAAATTACAAGAGATGAAATTATACATTGGAGAAAATGAAATCACAAACTCATATCATAAATACATTTTTTATAAGGTATGATCATCTTTTGACTAATAGCTCGTTTGAAATATTTGGTATAATCACTCCATATCTCTTTCGATAAAACGTATTTGGTTTGTATTTTGAGAACGATTTCCGAAGTGGAAATTAAAACTTTAACCTTTAATTGTGGCTTATTCCCATTTAAATAGTAATTACTTTAAAATGTGACAAGAAAACAGCTTCAGAATAATATTTTCAATTAAGTCACGATTATTTGGGGTTCTAGAATCGTCAGTAGGTCCAAGACACTATAAGCACAGAATAAATAACAATCAGAATGCCCTCTCTTAGATGCTGTTTTGAAGTTTCTCAGCATGCGAACGCCATGTTTTAGACGGAAACATATACTCGAATTGAGAAATTTGTGACAAGCTACGACAGAACTGTATTTAGTAAATTTGAAATAATTTAATCTATTCTTCAACTAAAAGTACGAATAAAATAGTGTATATTGGTGTCTATTGTTTTCGTAAATAAATTAAACCGCGTTAATTTTTCTATGCACAACAGATAAAATTGCACTGAACACTGAACAGTACTGGTTCCGTTTAAAACATAGCTGATTCTGTCTGCGCTAGCGAGATGCGCGTACTTATCTTCACAAGCAGACTGGGCATTCTGATTGTTAATTATTCTGTACTATAAACATACGGTGTTAGCATCACATTTCGAACGATTTCAAGCAATTACGTGAGTCGTTTTTCTCTTTGATAACGAATATCTCCCTGCTGACCCAAATGTACAAACTGTTTATGAGACTAATAACTAAAAGGTTAACGTCGGAGCTCGATAGAATAGATTAAAAATATGCTTTATTGTCACTGAAAATTATTGAACAATTTTATGGACAAAGCTAAAAAATAAATCAGTCAAATAGTACAAAAAGTATAAAACAAAAACAAATATGGTAAAAAACAGAATAACACAATTTTAAATTAGTAAAATTATTGTATAATCTACATAATTTGTACAGACAACAACAAATGAGACAAATTGTAGCCACTGCTTGAGACACCCAAATGTAATTATAAACAATACTAATTGTTTCTTTGTTATACATTAAGAAACTCGTCAACTGAATAATATGGTCTTTCTGAGAGATAGATTTTTGTCACCTTACGAAACTTAATGAAGGATGTTGCGGATTTAATTTCTCTTGGAAGGTAATTATAAAGTTTCTTTGCACGATGTAGTATAGATATAGAATTCTTTACTAGCTGAGTGGACGGGATCGGCAAATAAACGTTACAATCCGAATTTCTAATGGAGTAGCCATGGTCAGGTCTATCGGGAAAAATGTTTAGATGCTTTCGAATCAAACAAACCGTTTCCAAAATAAATAAAGAGGGAAGCGTCAAAATTCCGTGATTTTTGAAGTAGGTCTTGCAATGAGTTGTTTGTTTGAGACCAAATAGATAACGGATTGCTCTTTTTTGCAACTTAAAAATAGTATCAAATTGGGCCGCTGTACTAGAACCCCAAAATGGAAGCCCATATCGAAGATGGGACTCGAACAATGAGAAATATGCCATTTTGGCAGAAGATAAATTTAGTTCCTTCGAAACAGATCTTATTGCAAAGCAAGCTGAGGCTAGTTTCTTCCTTAAGGAGTCAGTATGCAAGGACCATTTGAGATCACTGTCAATGAGAATACCTAGAAATTTCACGGAATTTACGATATTGATTTGGCTCTCATTCAAAAGCAAGGGTTGCATGACTCCTTTATAAGATAATGCTACAGTCTTATCCACGTTAAAGCTAAGTAAGTTGGAGTCTGACCAAGCCTTGATTATAAGTAAATCAGCGGTTATAATTGAATGAAGCGTTGAAATATCAGAGCTGCTCCAAGTAATACTGGTATCATCAGCAAATAGAAAAATTTTCCCTTTAATTTTCAAGTAAGTGATGTCATTAATGAAAAGTAAAAAAAGAATGGGACCTAATACTGAACCTTGCGGTACTCCACACTCAATATCTTTACAACTAGAGTCGGTGTAATTTATTCTAACCAATTGTTTCCTACCTACCAAGTAAGTTTTGAACCAGTTCAAAGATACACCCCGAATTCCATAGAAAGTTAATTTTTTTAATAGAATGTCGTGATTTACGCAGTCAAAGGCTTTGAAATAGTCGCAGAAAACGGTGGCGGAGGAGAGGTTACTGTTTAGTGATAGATATACATCATGTAACACAGAAAATATGGCATCACTAGTGCATTTATTAGACAAAAAGCCGAACTGATTTTGCGATAAAATATTATATTTAAGGAGAAAGGGCATAAGTCGAACTTTTATAAGTCTTTCAATAATTTTTGATAGTGCTGGTAACAAGGCAATAGGTCTATAGTTGCAGGCATCAGATTTTTCTCCACCTTTATGAAGAGGAATGACGATGGCAATCTTTAGGCAGTTAGGGAATGTACCTTTTTCAAGGGAATCATTTACTAGCGAGACCATGACCTCCAAAACATTATGCGGTAGATTTGAGAAAATTTTAATAGATAATCCATCTGTACTACAGGACGATGTGCTTTTTATACTACGAATTGTTGAAATGAGTTTCGTCTTATCAACTGGTCTTAAAAAGAAGGTATCAGCAATGTTTTTTGAATTAGAGAGATAGGAAACTGGATCTTGTTGTGGCGAAATAGTTGAGGTTATATTTTTACTCACATTAACAAAGTAATCATTTAGATTTTCGGGGTTAGGAAAAGAAAAGGTTTGATTCGCTGTACTGGTTTTATTTCGAAAATCGTTTATTATTGACCAAGTTTCTTTTGAAATATTTTTGGAGTTTGTTAAGCGATTATGAAAGTAGGATTTTTTGGCTACTTTGAGTAGTTTTATATAGCATTTTCTGTACTTGTTGATATAATCAGAGATGGGGATACTGTCATTAAATTTTTTAATATATAGCAGAGAACGCATATTTTTCGCAGATATGCGAATGCCTTTGGTAATCTAAGGTTTGTTATGTTTTGGCCTGATGTTTAATAGAGGAAATGCTTTATTAAAAATAGATACAAGTCTATTTAGAAAATCACTAACATTACAGTCAATGTCCCCAGAGGAAAAACTCCAGTCAGAAGTCAAGCATGAATTATAGAATTTACGAAAGTTTTGAGTGGAAAAAATCCTACCTAATCGTCGGGTTTTTAGTGAGGTGTTTGTAAACTGCTAAACTTGGTATATACCGCTTCATAATCAGAAAGCCCCCCACTAATAACTGTAGAATGAACGTCAGCGGGTGTAAAATCGGAAACCACATAATCAATTGTCGAGGATGATGTTTTTGAGATTCTTGTTGGAGAATTAACGTGCATTGTGAGACCATATGATTCAAAAATAGTTACCAAAGACAGTTGGGTCGCACAAACAGCAGCGTAGTCAATATTAAAATCACCACATAAAATTTTTCTGCTTTTAATGGGCAGAATATCTAACAAATTTAGCAGGCTCTGAAAAAATAGTTCAGTATCAGAGCTAGGTGACCTATAAATGCAAATAATGTATAGATTAAATTTCTTATTGTAGGTTATCAATCTACCGGTTGATAGCTATCAACCGGTAGAACAGGCAGCATTCCTAAAGGGTTACACTACAGCTGATCATCTTCTTATGAGTCAGAACGTTAATAGAGAAAGCCAATGAATATCACTTGAACTTATATTATTAGCTTCGTTGATTATGAAAATACATTCGACTCCATAGAACTTTGGGACATAGAGAGAGCTATGTCAAAAGAGCATCAGCTAAGAAAATACAAATAGATGCAAAAACCAAAGTTATACCAATCAACAGAGAAGTTTGACAGGGAGATGTTATTTCAACAAAGCTATTCACACTTGGACTGAAAGACGTTAACCGGGCAGATAAAGGAATAAATGTTAATGGAAGAAAACTGAGTCATTTGAGCTACGCTGAGTTAAGGACATTGTAATATTCGCTACAAGTTTCGAAGAACTACAGACCATAATGACGCAACTATTTCGGAAGAAGTAGGTCTTAAGCTGAACTTGGAAAAAAAACAAAAATAATGACAAATACACCGAATATTAGAGAAATAACGTTGAACGACATAAATTTAGAAACAGTAAGCGAATACATCTACCTAAGACAGATAATGAAAAATAAAAAGAAAATCAAACTGCCAAAATTACCAAAAGAATAAGATTAGCCTGGGCAGAAGTTGGATCTTGAAAACCACTAAAATAGAACAATATTTGAAAACCAGAATTTACGATCAGTGTATCCTCCCTTATGCACGTATGGTTCACAGACGTACACACTCACTAAGTCTAATATGGATAAAACCGTAAAGGCACAAAGAGCGATGGAAAGATCAACGCTCGGAGTGAGACATAGACAAAAAAAAACAAACAAATGGATTAGAAGCAAAACCAAAGTAAAAGACGCAGGAGAACATGCGGCCAAATTAAAATGGAGCTTCGCAGGACACAATGTCCAAGATGGAACCACGAAATACAACAATGGAGATCATGATTACGAAAGAGAAGCAGAGGAAGACCAAAACTGAAATGGGCTGATGACATTAAGAAGATCGGAGGACAGAACTGGAAGCAAGTGGCCCAAAATAGAAAACACTGGATTGATTTGGGGGAGGCCTATGTGCAAAGTTGGATTACTTAAGGCTGAAGGAGCAGAAGACATGAGTCGTCAGTCCAGGCCTCAACGCCGTATAAAAAAAAACGAAACAGACATAACATCAAAAAGCCACTCATACCTTCACCTTGAATCTCAGATTGCAAAGTATATATCTTGTGCAATTTAATGCATCTCTAGCTTCTGCTATTCTAATACATAAAAAACATGTAAGATTATTCAACCCTGCCTGACTGCTTTCCTTCAGCGAAATTCATTGTTAATCCACTGTTCTATGCGAACTGTTTTCTAAGTGACCTGCATAAGGTTTCTTCTAATGCGAACATCTCTATTTTAAGTGGGTTCAGTAAAATTACACAACTCGTACAGAGAGCTATTAGGCTGGAAGGATCGTCATGTGGCGTCTGGCTCCTACAACGTTGGACCAACTGATTCTCCATGTTTCTTATTCATGTCTTCACGTCTTACTTTTTTAATTCATTGAATAACTTAAAAATTACAATTTAACACAGGTCGGGTCGAATTATTGTAAACAAAGTTGAGTTCTACATTACGAAAGCTCTCAGCAATACTAACTAATTGATTCCTACTGTATATTTACATTTCGCTTTAAATGCATGAATTGTGTTGTTGACATAAGGCAAATTCAACAGTAATCAACTGTAAATAAAGTAAAAAAAATACCAAGACTGTTATTATTGGAAATTAAAAAATTCGCGAAAAAGCACTGCAAAGTAGACTGTTTTGATTTGTTATTTAGATTGAAACAAATTGAAAACGCATATTATTGATTTTTACAAACCTGGACCCGCAAATTCTGAGCATTAATTGCGGCACTTTAATTTTTTTGAAATATGTTAAAAATAATATATCTTCTTCTTACGGTGCCTTATCCTTAAGGACGTTGGCCATTACATTTGCCCATTTAATCTTATTTGTAGCAGTCCTGAATAGTTCTATGGAGGTCATGTTCGTCCATTGCCGTAGGTTTTTAAGCCAAGAGTTGCGTCTTCTTCCTGGTCCTCTTTTGCTATTGACTTTGCCTTCGATTATAAGTTGGAGCAGTTCATACTTTTGATTTCTTATGATGTGACCAAAATATTGTGTTTTTCGTTCTTTTATTGTAAGCATAAGCTCTCTTTCCTTATTCATCCTCCGCAAGACTTCCGCATTTGTCGTATGGCTCATGTAGGATATTCTGAGCATTTTACGGTAACACCAGAGTTCGAATGCTTGGATTCTTTTTTGTGTTCCTTCTGTCATTGTCCAGGCTTCAACACCATGGAGCAAGGTGGAGAAAACATAGCACTTAAGTATTCTATTTTTCAATGAGATGCCCAGCTGGCGGTTGCATAGAACTTTTTGCATTTTGTAAAACATTGTACGTGCCTTTTCCAGGCGTATTCTTATCTCTAGTGAGTGGTCCCAAGTTTCATCAAGATTACTTCCAAGGTTCGTTGTTCTTAATACTCTTTCCAGATCTGTTCCGTCGACATTGACCTTCACCCTTCCGTTTTGGTGCTTGCTGATGACCATGGTTTTTGTCTTCTTTGTATTCAATTTCATTCCAAATTCTCTACAGGCTGTCGTTACTCGGCCATTAAGCGTTGCAGGGCTTCAGCATTATCTGCCAGTATGACAGTGTCATCAGCATATCGCAGGTTAGTTATACATTGTCCGTTTATAATTATACCATCCGAGGTGCCTTCCAAAGCTTTCTGAAATATCTTCTCAGAGTAAACATTGAACAGCAAAGATGATAGGACACATCCCTGTCTTACTCCCTTCTCGATATTGATTTTTCGATGTTTCGCTTTTTATTCTGATTTTAGCCTTTTGTTCTTGGTAGAGGTTTGAAATGATCCTTAAGTCTTTATCGTCGATATCGCATGACCTTAAAATATCTATTAGTTTATCATGTTTCACCAGGTCAAACGCCTTCTGAAACTTTGATCTCTCTTTACCTATTTGATCTTCTATGTTCAGTAGCGGGTTCCCATGTTTATCTTCGATTAAAGACGTACGAGTTTGTTTAAATATTCCAGCTGCTTCTTTTACTTTTTTATGTAGATTGAAAGTATCATATCTTTGTTCCAACTCTTCAATTTCTTGGCATATTTCACTTAGCCAGGTTTCTTTGGCTTGTTGGATCTTTATTCTGATATTCTTGTGTATTTGCTTGTTTCATTTTTACCTCTGTATTTTCTTCTTTCGTCCATCATGTTTAGAATTTCTTCTGTCATCCATGGTTTGTTTTTTTTTTTCGTGTATCTTGTTTGAGGTAGTCTTAAATAAGATATAGATATAGTAATTTATGTTTGTTTTATTACTGCCATATTCAATTGATTAATATAATACCGTCGACTTTTTTTTTCTACATGTTGGAGTTCTGTATGCACGTGAAACTTTATTAATGGCGCAGTTATAACAACTGACCGCCTCATCTGACACCTTAAAAAGTTGACTGAGTAGTTTGTTTTGATTAATCGGGAACGTAAAGAAGTCACACGGCCTGTATGCGAGACTACCCACCAAATCGATGTTTTTCGCCTTCAAATGTTCGGATGATGTGAGTCGGATGACAGCTGGCATTATCCTGGTGCGGTACAAGAGGATGCGAAGATTCCGGTTTCTTTTTTGTAAAATTCAACAATCACTTCAACAAAAAGTGGCAACATGTCCTATTTTTGACTGCACAACTCTTGCAGTACCAAATGGTCATACAAATTTGTTTATATTTAACTCACACCCATGCTCATGCTCATAAAAAAACAGCTGTAACCGCACGGCCTTCACGGAATTCGCCAGTGAGGCTGGTGCCTCAAAGTTTAAATTCTTCTAGCCACCTAAACAGTTGATGGGTTTGGAGCTTTAACAAGAAAACCACGACGAAGTCGATTGGCCATTGTCGTTTTGAAAATTTATCGCTACTAATTCACGCTATCGATTTAATCTACTCCTATTTCGATATACTCTTATTTGTCTTTTACCTTTGCCGAATTTTTGAGAACCAGTGTGCTATGACAAATAGTTGACGCTCGAATGGTAATGGGTCATTTGATAGTACTCTGTCGAAGTCGAAACTATAGTAGGTCAGAATTTTAAGAAAACCCTATTAAAAACAATATTAACAACAATACAATAAAAAACTACATATTCGCCAGAACATTAAAAAACCCTTGGTTTTTTATAAAAAAAAATCGTTATTTTAAATCGTTATAAAGATTTAATGAGTGTACTATCTATCCTCTTGGAAGACACTGACCGGAAAATCCTTTTGTTGTTTTACCGTCTACGTCTGCGGCTGCATTTCACATAAATAAATACATATAGTGAATATATTATAAGCTGTTACTGGCGCTGTCGAGTTTTCTTCGCAAAATTAGAAAATATATTTCGATCTTCGAGATAAAAGATAAAATTACTTAATCTCGGTTTGCTACGACCGGAGCACGCATTCATATTCCGCACTACTTAATCACTACTGTCAACTATGCAGTAATGACATTAGTTTATGCCTATGACGATTAATGGTGGTAGCGGATCGAGTCGAGAGGCTGTCATGTCAGCGCTGATTTCGGCACTATTGTGTTTATAGCCTTAAATCAATAATTCTTCAGAAGGTTTAATAGGTTGAATAGGAATGAGAAATATTTTGTAAGCCATAGGAAAAAGTAACTGTAAACATTTCGAGGTAAATGTAGCTATAATAAATTTCACCAATTCGCGACTAAAGTGAAGTCGTTTTACCCTGTCATATTTCGGATTAACGCCCGAAAAATAATTTATGACTCTAGTTACAGCCACTCTGTTATGCTTTTTCTTTTCTACCTGCTTTGTGGTACCGAACCTCCTACTGGTCGGCTGTAGTACTTAAGGATAAATCAGCGCTACCAAAACAATTTTTTCATAAATCGTGAAAAAACGCAAATTGAATGCTTTATGATGATAATTTATTAAAAAAACTTTTATAAATTTATTTCAAATAAAATTGTCTCGAGGAGTGCATCCATTCCTTGCAGTCGCATAACTGGATAATTTTAGTTGTTATATTTGCAAAAATAGTAAACAGTCTGCGGAGTCGAGGCTCTCCATTGAACGGGCTCATCGGCCAATGACCGACGCGCCCTGCCACCGATCCCCACCCCTCGTGTATGTATTCAGAGAGTTCCGAAAAATCTCGCTAGTATTCAACGATCGGCGGTTTACAATAGTGACAATGGATAACGTACAAGAAAACAATAGAACACCTAAATATAAGTTTTTATCTCTGAGTGTGTGTCGAATTGTGTTGAAACTGGAAAATTATTTTACTTTAGAAAAAATCAACATGTGACCAATTACATCAGTACTGGCAGTTCAAAAAAGGACAAGTGCAGCTTGTGGAATTTCAGAACGGACCTTGCAAAGAGTTCGAAAAATGAACATGTTTGAAACAACAAAAAAATGGTACAAGAAAGACACTTATTCAAAAAATAAAGGACAGAGAACTTTGTGAGATGGGTTTGACCAGTTTATCAAAAGTATTAAAAGCTATGGGTTCTAGATACAAAAAAGCTGGGTTTCGAGCGAATTTCTTTTAATTTCGAATGCGAAATATGCTCGAATGAATTCGAAACATTAGTGCGGTTCGTCAGCTAATTAAGGTTGACCGCTGTGAACATACCGGGAGATAGATGCATCTTTGAGCATTTCAAAGACCTCAATCCAAATGATCCTACATAAAGAATTGGGTGTTATGAAGTTGGTTTCACGTTGGATCCTCCATTTGCTCAGAGAAGAGCAAAAAGTGGTTCGCGTCAATTGTTGTCGAAAAACATTGGAACGGTTTAACAAAGGAAGCTCAAAAACTGAAACTGAATTCAAATCCTTACCACTATGCTTTCTAAAACTTGCAAAGCAGATAGATTGATGAATTAGTCAGCAAGGGAATCTACAATATGCATTCTACATGCCGTTGTAAACAGAGTAAAGAACTAAAACATAATGACAGTATTAGATTTTTATTTTGATGCAGGACAACCGCAAGTCGCTTATACGTATTTCAACCTCTGTAGGTCTCATCAGAATGACATATGCAGTTGCTCCGAATCGAAATAAAATCTATCCCGTTGTAGGACAATAATTATCGAGAAATGCATATTGTAGATTCCCTTGCCGACTAATTCATCAATCTGAATTGTGAGACCTAAAGATGTTGAAATACGTATAAGCGGCTTGCGGTTGCCCTGCATCGAGGTAAAAATCTAAGACCATCATTATGTTTATAGTATTAGTTAGTGGCGATGAACCTTAGATTTACTCCTAGGATCCGAAAAATAAACGCCAATCCGCTGTGTTTCATGATGACGAAAAACTAACAAAAGTGATCCGTTCTCGAAGTGTGTCAAAGAAAATGGTCGCAACTTTTGTTCCAATGCAATTTTGGTCGCAATTGCTTTAGAAGATCGAAGAACGGTTATTACTTTTGATTGGTATATAACCCTTTGTTTACCAGAAGTTATCGCGAAACTGCGACAAAGCAAGACAATAATGTCAATGTCCTCTGCTACGACAGAATCATAGGCTTGAAATGCAACAAGAGCAGAAGGGATGATAACTGTATCTACATCAGATTCAGCCTAGTCGACACTAAAACCAACTTTAGCAGTTTCCAGAAGGTCTATTAAGGGGACAGTCTCATGCGAAACTTTCAAAAAATCAATTTTATTTTTTTTTATATAAATCGCTTCCATATACATTCAAAAACTCCCTCCTAAAATTTTAAAAAGATATTCCCACTAGAATATAAGTTATAGTTATTTTATTAACGTCATCTACGCACGTATGAAAACCGGTTTCTCTCCGCGCGGCGAGCGCGAGGCTCCAGCTGTTCTTGCTTTTGTATATATGTTGTATATACGTTGGGTAAGTATTAGTGATTAATTATTATATATAGTCGAACAATTTTCAATTAAAAGTGACTAATCTACAAATTGAACTAAACGGTAGCGGCAACCATGTAAAATTTCATTAGTAAATTCTTACCGGAGTCATTTTTACTGTGTATGCTTCGCCCATGTAAGTACGTAAATTTGTAACCCATGTAAGATAAATTTGCCCCCGTAACAATATAAATTAATGCGATTCACGAGTGTATAGTGAGACAAGTTCAACGAATAGTTTGAAACATCGGTAAACTTATCAATATTTTGCTGGTCTATATATATTTCCGTTCTTAGAAAGAATGTTAATGAGAGAAATATGATATCTTAGTTTATTCCTTCCAGATTATAAACATTTGTGCATAAGCGTAGTGTGTTATTGGGAATATATTTATTAAATAGACTTTATTATTAACTTTAAAATAGTTTTAAGGGAAGTAAAGTAAATTTGAGGCCAGTTTATTCTTTATATAGTATTAAACCCTTAACGGACGCTCAATATACAAAGAGAAATTTGACAATTAATTTATTAGATTCGATTAAAAACACATAAATTAGGACTGATTCACAACCAAAAATTTTTTTTTCTCATTTTCAAGGAAAACAGTACAATTTTTAATAAAGGAACATATTGTATCTTAAACGTAAATTAAATTTTAAGGTGAAAATTTTCGAAACATTCGGGGTGTAGATGCATTCTAAACTTTTTACATAAATAAATAGTATTACTTTTGTATATCCTAGATTTTTGCACTATCGTCTCTTTTTGTAATGTGGCCAATATTGTCGAATCTGGTTTCATCTGGTAAAGCAAATTTAGATTGACGTCCATGTACTAAGTGACACTGATGTAGCGGTTTCTTTACTATTATAAATTAAAATTATAAATCTATGTTGACTCATGCTTTCTCTTATAATATGCACTTCTTTATCCTCATCCTTTGATCAATGCATATCAACTTAAAGCGAAGTGTAAACCAGATAATATACATATATGCTAATAATTGTATTTAAAACTATGTTCATTTCAAAATTGTGACGGTTAATCTCAATTACTTTTTTAACTTTAACAGACTGATGTTAAATTACTACTAAGCACGAATGAACATCCGTTATTACAACTTGAGATAAATTTGGATTTACTATTTTTGTCTGGTTTTTTCTTTGGTCGTTTTATCTGTGGTTCAGAGAAATATCATAATCAGAATCGTCAGAATTCCCAATCACTTGTAGTTCATATGTACCTGCAATATCCGATTTTATTGATTCTTCACAAATAATATTATCATCAATGTCTTCAAGGAATATAATAATATACCAACAAACGAATGGGAAAGATACCCGACGGAACTGTTTAAGCAAAGGAAAATAATATTCAACACAATAACGTACCTGAATTAAGACACGAAATAGAAATCAGTTTTCAGGAAGTAAAGATAGTCATAAATTCACTCAAAAATAGAAAGTCACCAGGACCAGACGGAATAACCAACGAGCTTCTAAAATACGGAAGAGAAAGTATGACCCTACAGATGACAAAGCTTATACAAAAACTAATATTGCACTGCAAGATACCAGACGCATGGAGAAACAGCATAATAATACCAATGTTCAAGAAAGGAGATGAAGAAGACCCCAACAATTATAGAGGTATAAATCTACTGAACACCGCACTTAAGGATACCACAAAAGTCCTAACCAACAAAATCAATAAACTAACAACTTTATCAGATGAACAACAAGGATTCAGATCCGGATGATCCTGCGTAGATGCCGTATTTGTACTAAGACAAATCACAGAAAAAGCCATCGAGTACAATAAACCAGCATATCTATGTTTTAAAGACCTGACAAAGGCTTTCGATCGCATCCAAGTCGAAGACGTCTTACACCTACTGTATAAAAGAAACATACCAATCAATATTATACAAACCATCGAAAGCATCTACCTCCATAATCGAATACAGGCAAAGATAAATGGAAAACTAACACACTGTATAACAGTACAAAGCGGAGTCAGACAGGGTGACTCGTTAAGCCCACTTCTCTTTAATATAATAATGGACGAAATAATACAAGCAGTACGTAAAGGTCATGGCTGATGAATTGAAGAACAAAGAAATTCAAATATTATGTTATGCAGACGGCGCCGCATTAATCGCCGAGACAGAAGACGAGCTCTAAAGATTAACACATATCTTCAATACAACAGCTAAGAAATACAATATGATATTATCAGCAAAAAAGTAGAAATGTATGACAAACATTTAAATACCCACTAAATACCCACTACGGTGTAAAATCGAAATTGATGGGAAATTAAAATCGAAATTGTAGGATAATTCAAACAATTTAGTCAGAATTTTCACAATTTGAGTCTTCTTCTAACAAAGCTATTAACTCTTTAGTAGTTAGTGCCATCTTCATTTCATATTTCGAGAATTTACTGAAATAAACAAATGCACTACTATATAAACATTCACTAGCATTCAAATAATAATAGTTTAGCTTACTTCATTTTAATTTATATGAACTTCATAATACATTTTCATATTTATATAAACAAATAAACACAAGAAAACTTTCAAATTAAGTTAAAAAAAACAAATATAACGTTTACAGCACACAGCAATTCTATAAATAGAGAATGATGAGTAATGATGTGTTATTAAAATTGCAGATTGTTTTTAGTCTAATGAAAAAAAAAATAAGTATTTTCCAAAGTTCTGTATTAGCTACTCTCTAATAAGAGTAAAATTTTACTTTACTTTGTTAGACAACTATAAGATACCTGTTAAAAGAGACATGATAATTTACTAATTAAATCGGTCTTAAATTTAATTTTTACGTAATTACTTATGTGTTTAAATAAATAATTAAAATTTTTTTTGGTACGCCTCTGTAAAATTGATAATTTCAATACGATTTCGTTGAAAAGTTATCGTTAAGGGCTTCGTTAAGTACGATGTTGCCAAGTAATCACCTTCAATTAAAAATTGTTTTAGTATAGTATGTATATCTGTATAACGTTTGGCGTTTACTATACACATTTGGATTTGGAATTTTAAATCCGGAACATAGGATTTTTTTACAAATACTAAGATTCTCTGCGTTGCAATTAACCAGTGTAAATTTATTTGTTCCACTGGATTACTTCTCCTTAGCGGTTTATAGTAGCGTATATGGCACGCCGATAGTAGCGTATATGGCACGCCGACAGTGTTGCTCCGTCTACCGATTTTTCCTGAAAGTCCGGTTTTGTGCAGATAATAAATAATGTTTTATTAACATCAATTTTGTTTGTGTTCATTAGGTATTATTTGAGTTATAAAATTTATACTTAAATACATTTATTATTCCAAATATTGTTTATAATTTCAAATTAAAAAGAGTGTAATGATTATTTTATTTTTAAAATTCCTTTTTATTTTTTATTTTAGAAATCAACTTTTTTTTCAAGCCGTTTTGGCAATAAAACATAACCATTTTTTTAGTTATAAAATATTTTCATATCTACATTTATAAATAAGTACGTTTTCGTTGAATTGACATGGGATCTAGGTGTGTTCCGTTTTTACACTTACACTGGCAGCATCGCGGCGTGAATTGAGACTCCAGTCTAACATGAACAAATGAATTAATTATAAAACATCGCGACGTTGTATTGAAATTTACAGTTTTACAAAGCCATTTACAACAACTGTTGGATGAAGAGGGTCCTCAATATTCACCAGGAATGGCCGATTAAACGTGAGTATAAAGTTATCAGCCTTTTATTCACGAAAATTATGTAAAAAAAACTTTAAATGCTTTTTTCTCAAAAGTAACATTTTCAAACTGGTCAGACACTTTTCTCCGAACCTTCTTAACCGATTTTAAAAAACCAAAAATTTTTCAAATGTACATACAAAATACTAGATGATAAACCTTTAAAATATTTAAAAACCACCCCCCCTTTTATTATATATGGGTAAATCCACCGAAAAATATAGTGATTTTTCGACTTTTTTGAAAAAAATCGTATAAACTCTTCAAAATAATACAATTTGCATATTTTAAAGGTTTATCATCTAGTTTTGAGTCTCAAGAATACAACCCATTTTGAATTTTTTGAATATCTGTTACAGGTGACCCACAAAGTGTCTTACCACCAAAAACGCACTTTTTACTACACGCCATCTACAGGACACCAATGAAGTTAAAATCACTATTAAATTTTTTTTATGTACTTCAAGACTTACTTAATCATCTCCAAAAGGAATTATGTTAATAAATATTATAGTTTTTTTTCTGTTTTAATTTTAAAATGTGTCTTTTTTTTTAATCGCATGAGACCGTCCCCTTAAGTTTTTTTATACTTTTCATTATCAAGAAATTTATTTTGGAATAATATTGGTACGGTGCTCTTAAACTTTAACTCTGTCCTTTGGTGCTTAACGTGCGACCCGACCAAGTTTGGAGCCGAGAACACAAGAAGTAGAAAAGTTAATAGAAGAATATTGGATGCGTGAAAAACGCATCGAAGCAATTAACCCAGAAATGAAAATAACGACAACAGTGATCTAATTCTTAATTACAATGTAAGATAACGTTTTCATTATCGAAATAAAACATTTTAGTGTTAGTGTTATCATTTGATCTCTAAATACTTACCACTACAATTTAGCAACAATAGAATTTGTAATTTATTTCTATTTTTCACTAATAATTGTATATTTCTCTAAACGAATGTAAAATAAATTATCAGTTAAAACCGTATTTTTGCTTCTCTTCAACAGTGCTTCAAATATTAGAAGAATTTGCTATCAACTTTCTCAGCACAGCGGGTCATTTCAGTCAAAGCTTTATTTTCACAGTTACACAGTTTTCACAGTCAAAGTTTTATTCACAGTTAAGGATCTACTAAAGGATCCAATCTTTTTTCATTAGTCGGTAAGAAATGTTGAATTTTACATCACTTTGGTAAAATATTCTTTGGAATGTATCGATATCTGATTAGAGCTTGAACATTACACACACAGACTTATTGTTTCTCGTACAAGAATACTTTCTCAAAGCGTGAGTGTATCGAGAGCAGAGCGGTGGTGAGAACAGTTGTGAAGTTTTGCCATAAACAAACCCTATGTTAAAACTGTCAAAACAACTGCCTTTTTAATCTCATTACTTTAAAAGATAGACCATTTATTTTCGTAAATAATGTGGCTCGCGGCTAGAAGCAATAAAAAGAGGTGTGCACGTTCATTTAAAAGAGGTGATGTAACGCGCCATCTGTTTCACAAAAGAATCATATTTCTGGAACATCTGCTCGATTTGCTGTATTTATTATGCTACGTGCATAATATGATCGACTCCAGTTTCAACGCATGCAAACAAACATACCAATTAAAATTAGATCTCTTGAGTTATATGTACGGGCTTGCCTTTTCATCCTAGTGTAGACTCAGGTTTATAATTAGATTGATGGATGACACAAACCAGTAAAATATTTTATAGAATTGCAAAATGCGCTAAAAATGTTGAACTTTGTACAAGGTTTTTGATTAAAACAAGAAACACGAGTTTGTTTATGATTCGACAGATAGATGATCACTACAGAAAAAAATGAAAACAACATTACATACACATAAACAGAAAGAACATACACAGACTAACTAAACCTCTACTAAATTACAAAACGAAAGGGAAGAGTTTTAAGGACGCCTATTAAAAGATACCTTTTTTAATAATTTATGCGTGTAAAGTACTCGGAACGTCGCAATGGCTAGGTATTTGCAAAATTTTTCCGTCAATATATACGTATAGTTACTGTGACCAACTAACCCGAAAAATCCGGGACGTGGCCCTAATTACGAAGTCGTGTCCCGGCGTCCCAGACAAGCTTCCGGGCCATCCGAATTTTTAACTTTTTGGTAAAATTCTGTTTTGAAATTTTAAATACGTTATTCGTCTAAGAATTCACATCTAATTTAATTGTTGGGACGAAAAAAAGTCGGAAATTTCTAGAGTTTAGTACTAATACCACATCCAAAACGCATGCATTTTATCGTGGTATTATGTTATAGGAAAACTCAAACTGTGCATTTTTTTGTTTCTGTATTTTAAATATCCTCTTCCGAAAAGATTATTTAATGTAATGATTGCTGATAAATGTTTGTTTTCGGTTTTGTCAACCATTCTAACTAGGTAAACAAACTTCGTGAATTCATTCGTGCTATATTCTTGCAGAATAAATGATTCATTTCCAAACCGTTACGTGCTTTGAACCAAGATCAAATCTGCTGCGTTGAAATATGATTTTATGTAAACATTTATTGACACTAAACAGTTTGAAGCCTCAAATAGATTAGTGATCATCTACGAAGGTCCGAAGCATTGTCTAGTTGACTTGACATTTTTTCATTCCATTCTATTGTTATTAAGAAACCAGAACAAGAAAGTAAAAAGAGAAAACGCTATTGCACGTTTAATTTAACAAGGCAAGAATTCCCATTAAAAAAAAAGTAACAGTGAAGTAAAATGTGATACTTGTGGATCCGAATTTGCGATCGCCCACAGTGGTAGAGCGGATATAGTGAGTCACATCAAAAGTGAAAAACACCAAAGAGGTTAGCTCTTCGGCAAGCAGCAAAAAATTGACTGAAAAACGAAAATCAATTGGTTGATGCAATGAACAATGCAATATACTTCAGTATAATTACCGGTGCATCTAACCATGGAAACGCAAAGATGTTCCCGGTTGTGGTGAGATATTTCGTGCCATTAGAAGGCGTGAAGACGAAAATATTCATGGATGAAGACGAAGGCATGGAAACTACAAACAGCCCAAAATTACTGAAAGATTTTTTCAAGAACCCATGTTCGAAAGTTTGGTTGTTGTTCATTCTTGATCAGGTAAAAGCAGCTTTACATCTAGTCAATGCAAGTCGCATGCTATGCAAGTCTGTCTTGCATGGCATATCTCCTGCCTAGCCTCTTTACATCAAAGCGATTTCTGTGCAATTTTAGATACCACTTTAATTGTTGCCAACAAAAGAAATACATATACCAAAACATTAACTTTAGACATTTCACCAGGAAATTTCAGTCCAGCATTAAATGTATTACAATATAAATTACAAATTATTACATGCAATAAATAATATTATAAACTTACACAATAATATGTGATAATGTTGTTAAAAATTGCCAAACTTAAATGGAGCTTCGCGGGCCATACTGCTAGACAGAACGTTGGAATACTACAATACAACATTGGAGACCTTACGAAAGTAAACGACCAAGAGGAAGACCACAGATGAGATGGGTTGATGACATTAAAAGAATAGCCGGAACAAATTGGAAATATCTTGCTCAGGATAGAGACGGATGGAAGGAGTTGGGAGAGGCTATTTTTTTTTTAAATAAAGCTTTTATTTCAATAAAATAATAATTTTATTAAAAAATAAAAAAAATATATACATTTTTTCTGTTTTCTTTATAAAATTACAATTAAGTCGTGATTATTAATACTGTGTATTACCACCTCTATTGTGAATTACACTCCTCATTCGATTTGACATCGAACTGATCAAATTCTGGATGTCGTTTTAAGGAAAATCTTGCCATTCTTCAATGAGCGCCAACCGAAACTGCACACGATTCATTGGAGCAGGTACTCTGTTTCTTACCCTTCGTTTGAGTTGGTCCCAAACATGTTCAATCGGGTTCAAATCTGGACTTTGAGCCGGCCAGTTTATTTTTGGCACACCGACAGTTTCCAGATATTGCGTACCATCCTGGCTACGTGTTTGCCGCGCGTTGTCTTGCATAAAAATTAAGTTTTCGCCGACAAACCCAGCAAAATGTATTACATGCTCGTCTAGAATTTCGGTAATGTATCGGCGTGCATTCAACGCTCCTCTATCAATAAATACGAGCTCAATAAATTCCCTCAACCTTCTTCTCGCGGTAGAAGTGCTTAAAGTCCACCCGTGAGCATTTTAGAAACGGTTTTGGATTGATCTAGCCGAAAAGAACCAATTTTGCAAAGAAGTGCATTGTAAAGAACGGTCTTCTCTGGCCGTCGTGATTATTCTCGGGCCTGATCCTGGTTGTCGTTAGCGACATCCAGTCTCTACGAATCGTTGGTAAATTTTTTGGACCATACAACGACTGACTCCAAGCTGTCTGGCCACTTCTCTTTGACTTATGCCATTACCAATCAAAGTAACAGTTTGAATAGATCTAGCAAACTTCTCAGCCATAGTTTTTAATTTAAAAATTGAACAAGTTTACTTTTCGAACAACTATACTTTAGTGAAAGGTTTTTAAAAAGCAAAATAGCCATATTCCAAGGAAAATAAGGTACAAACAACACGTGCATTATCCGAAGTCGTAAAACTGATATCAATTCTGCAAACTTATTAACCTTAATTGACCTGTCGGCACCGTTTGTCGGTGCATAAAAGACACTAAAAGTGTTTCTGCATTGTGAGAATTTAGTTACAATAGAATAAATTGTGTAAACTTAAACTTCTTACAACAATTGTTACAAAATTCTAGGTGGCCTCTTTTTTGTAATGCGCAGTGCATATTGTGGAATAAAGGTCAGATCGGTGAATTAAGGTAAATATAAAACAAGGCATAATATAACAAAAACTAACAGGATAAATCCAATTAAAGAAGTTGAATAATCCATCTTTTTTAAAACTTCGTAGAATCAGAAGAAATAGCAAAAAAAAACAAGTGGAATGATTATCCAATTATAAAGACAGGATCTGTTCACTGCGGACGTAATTTTCATTTCATACTTATTTTCAAATTACATCAAAATGAAATATCCTGTATACAAACAATCTTTTGTGTTGTTAAAACAGCTATCGTGTTAAAGTAAATCACCGTCGCCGCCATTTCCGATTTGAGTACAAACGTATATATGCTGGCGAACAAACTGGTAAGAGCCGAAACGAGGTCAGTTTTAGCATACACTACTAATTCATACATGCACAATCCTACAAATGGCTCAGAGGCGGCGATTGCTCAATTTTGATCCGATAATAGTAAATCATAAAGTGAAATATATAATTTAAGTTATATTGACTATAAATATAATGATTGACTTTGTTCTGGCTAGATTTAAAAATACACATAATAAAAAAGAAAAAATAGTTGATGAGAATATATTAAATGAGTATTTCTGATTATTGTATTTGGATGAGAGCCTCAATGAACATCAATCCATTATGTCTTTCTTTGACACGATAACTACATCTACAGTGCTAGTCAAAAGTCCGTTCCCCCCTTCGTATCTTTTGAACGGTTATTGTTATAATAGTGACATTTGGATAGAAGTAATAAACAGACGTAGGCTTCTCATCTAGTCATAACAGGTGACGTAATAGTGACATATGAAGTTACAACGCCACTGTGACAGATAATTTTAAATGGGACCTTATGGCAAGTAATACCTCGTTTGAAAGGTATTAAAAATACCTATTCAGTCATAATAATTTTATTTGAGTTTAAGCTCATTTTGACAAATAAATTAAATAAATACTAAAATTGTAGTTTCGCATTTAATTAATAAATATTAAAACCTCCGCCCCTGGTTACTTGTCAAAAAGTTGACGTTTTTCAATTCTCTAATTGTTTTTACGCCAACGTCAACTTTTTTGACAATTAACCAGAGGCGAACGTTAGAATATTTATTGATTAAATGCGAAACTACTAATTTTGTTTGGATTTAAAAATTCTAATTCGGCATTTAATTAATAAAAATTCTAACGTCAGCCTTTGGTTATTTGTCAATAAAAGTTGACGTTTGTCAATTCTCTAGTTGTTTTTAGTTCGCAAAAGCGTTTATAGCCCAATATTTAGTTTCTGTTTCCACTTAGTTTAGTCAAGTTTAGTCAATTCAAATTGTTTTTAGTTAGTTGTTCTTAGTTAATATATAGTATAATATCAGTTTAGTTAGTTTAGTTTATTATTCTTTACAAAGGCAGAATGGTACGTACTGTATCCGATAAAGTAGCAGCTGTATTACTAATTGGTGAATGTGGAAATAATTTCCATGCAGCGGAATGTTTTTTTAATGAGAGGTACTCCGATCGCCCTATATCGAGATGTTATTTGAGAAAGCTTCTTCGGAAGTTTAAACAGACAGGTAGTGTTCAAGATGTCAAACGATCTGGTCACCAACAATTAGTGATGACAAAAAAATTGACATAATATCAGATATGGTATTAAACCCTACGTCTTCTACAGCCCAAATTGCATCTATCTATGGAATTAGTCAAAAGACAGTACACCGAGTGTTGGCTGAAAACAAATTTCATCCATACAAATTAAAAATTGTGCACCAACTTTCAGATGATGATCCCGACCGAAGAATAGAATTCTGTGAAAATATGTCCAATAAAGTTCACCAACAGCCCAATTACATAAAAACAATTTGTTTTAGTGACGAAAGTACTTTTTCTCTCAATGGCAATGTTAACACACACAATGTGAGGTATTGGAGTGACATAAATCCTCACGTCTTTCGTAAAACACATACTCAATTTCCAAAAAAAATAAATGTTTGGGCAGGTATTTTGGGAAACCACATAGTTGGACCTGTTTTTCTCAATACTAACTAAACCGGTGTATCTGGATATGTTACAAAATGCAATTGAACCATTAATACTTGAAATTCTGGAGGATAATCCAGATGAATTCGGCAACTTCGAAATAACGTTTCAACAAGATGGTGCTCATGCACACCATTATGGTGCAGTAAGACGTTACCTAGATGAGGAATATTGTGGTAGATGGATTGGACGACGAGGTACGATAAAATGGCCAGCTCGGTCACCGGACCTCACACCATTAGATTTTTTTCTGTGGGGATACTTGAAATCTAAAGTTTACGCTACAGCAACCGACAATATTGACATTTTGAAACAACGAATTGTTGAAGAATGTAGGGCAATTTCCACCGACACATTTGAACGAGTACGGCAAGAGTTTAGAAATAGGATGCATTACTGTCAGGAAGTAGATGGAGCACATTTTGAATAGTTACTATTTGTTAAATATTTATCAATTAAATGAGAAGCTACAATTTTAGTATTTATTTAATTTATTCATCAAAATGAGCTTAAACTCAAACAAAATTATTATGACTGAATAGGTATTTTCAATACTTTTCAAACGAGGTATCACTTGCCATAAGTTCCATTTAAAATTACCTGTCACAGTGGCGCTCTAACGTCATCTGTCACTATTACGTCACCTGTTATGACTAATTAAGAAGCCTACGTTTGTTTATTACCTCCCTCTAAATTTCACTATTATAACAATAACCGTTCAAAAGATACGAGGGGGGAGCAGACTTTTGACTAGCACTGTATATTAATTGTTACGATTTTTTTCTTCGTGTTGTTGTTATGTTTCGAAATTGTTAAAGTTAAGTATGTTTTTGAGAGTGCTGATTTGAGTAGTTTGTTGGTGTCATGGAACTATTTCCGTAGATTTTTTAACCAGAATCGTCTTTTTCATTGTCAGTTTCCCCATTTTTTTTCTTTATCTATGTTACAAGTAAAATTGGTTTCGCTTTTAATGTAATCTGGTAACGTTTAATGTTTCGTAATTTCAATGTAGAATTGGTTTCGTTTAATTGTACATATGATGTGTTTATCATCAAACAAATAACTGAAAAAGCAATCGAGTAAACTATAAACTGGTTGTTGTAAAAATGTTTTATTGACTACAGAGTAAAAGCTTTTGATCGTATCGAATTAAAAGATGACACACTTAACATGTTCTATGTAGTCAATAGACAAATATGAAGAACTTGTTCAATCAATATCATGCGGAAATGACAACTGCCAGGAAGACACATGGAGTTCCCTTCTCTTAAATATGGACGAACAAATAAAGAGCTCCATGCTCGGACAGGACTTGTCCTATTCGAACCATAAACCCCCGGCCGTCCAATTACGATGAGATTAGTCCTGTCATGGCTCCGCTGTACCATAGCTTCTCATTTTGTATGTCAGTCCTTCATGCCAGACTCTGTCGAAGGCTTTGCTTACGTCCAGAAAGGCTGCTCCTGTATACTGGTTGTCGTTGAATCCAGCTGTTATGTACTCTGTTAGTCTGAGTACTTGTAGTTCGCTGGAGTGTTCTGCTCGAAATCCAAACTGGGCTTCTGTGACTATTCTTACCCTGTCTGTTTCTAATTGGAGTCTGCTTAGTATGACTCTTGCTACAATCTTGCTGACTTCTGAAAGTAAGCTTCTCGGCCTGTAGTTTTGCAGAAACGTGTGGTTTTTTCTGGCTTTGGAATTATCATAATGTGGGCTTAATTCCATCGGCTTGGGAAGAGCCTGTATCTGAGTATCGCATTGGTGTTGTTTGTTAAAAATACAATTACTTTCTCTGGCAAATATTTTAGAGCTCTGATTGAAATTTCATCTAGACCAGGTGATTTTTTCGGTGTAATTATCTCGTTTGCTTCTTCGGACATTTCTTGGTGTTCGTTGACTTCTGGATTAAGTCTACGTCTTCGTTTTGGTGATAATTTAATGTAAACTCTCTCTCTCTCTCGAGAGTCCTCCTTATCACTTCGGTTTTTTCTTCAATGGTGTAGACGATGCCATTTTCTCCATGTAATGGGGGATGGGTTTTCTGTCGTTCTTTAATATTCTTCGAAGTTTCCAAATATTTTGCATATTTGGATCCAGTTCATCCATTTCTTGTACGTAGTTGTCCCACCTTCGGCTTCTATGTTCTGCCAATGCCGTTTTAACTTCTCTGTTTAGACGGTTTGCTCTGTTTTGTCTTCCCGGTTTCTTGTTTTTATGGCTCTCTTTTTTTCTCTAATCATTAAGTCTTTTGTGTAATGGTTTATATCTCTAAACCTTTCCATGTGTATTTCTAACTCTTTTTCAGTAGTGCTGTTTCTTAGAACTTCTTGGATTATTTCTTGTGAATTGTTGATCCCTGGGATATTGTTGATTCCGATACTCACAAAGTCTTTTGTAGTTTGACCACTGTTTTCTTTCTTTTTCTTTGTTGTGCGGTTTTCTTCCCATGTTCCTATTTCTAGTAATATGGGGTTGTGGTCTGCTGTCGTTCAATATTCGGATATCTCTCTGTCTTCTTCTTCTTCAAGTTCCATCTTCTATCGAAGGTTGGAAATCATCATGGCTATGCGGACTCTGTTGACTGCCGCTCTAAAAAGTTCTGCACTACTGCATTCAAACCATTCCCTCAAGTTCTTAAGCCAGGATATTCTTCGTCTTCCCACATTTCGCTTTCCTCGGATTTTGCGCTGCATAATAAGTTGTAATAATGCGTATTTTTGCCCTCTTATCACATGTCCCAAGTACTCAAGTTTTCGTCTTTTAATAGTTAATATTATTTCCGCCTCATTTCCTATCCTTCTAGTTACTTCCATGTTTGACATTCTTTGAGTCCATGATATTCGTAGGATTCTTCTGTAACACCAAAATTCAAAGGCGGCCAACTTATTCAGATGAACTTGTTTTAGTGTCCAAGCTTCCAGACCATAAAGAAGAGTAGAGAACACGTAACATCGAAGCATTCTCAGGCGTAGTTCTAACCTTATATCCCGACAACAAAGAAACTTTTTAAGTTTAATAAATGATGTACGTGCTATTTCAATACGTGTCTTAATTTCTTTGGTTTGGTCTACATCTGATGTTATCCATGTTCCTAAGTATTTATAGTTATTAACACTCTCAATTGCAGTATCTTCAATAGTCAATTGGATATTTGCATGTGCAGATTTAGTCATGATCATGCATTTAGTTTTCTTTAAATTTATCTTCAGTCCGTACTCATGACAGCGTTCATTAAGGCGTTGCATTACGTTCTGTAAATCATTGTTGTTATCCGTAATTATTACTGTATCGTCTGCAAAACGTAAGTTATTCAAAACTCCATTGATAGATAGATATACTCTCTGTAGTCTTAGGTTTTTAGCTATTAATATGTCTAGATGGGTAAGTTGAGCATCTCCTTGGTAATAAGTTGGCTCTATGGGCCCTATTACCATGGTATCGTTGTTGTTTGCTAGATAGTTGATTAGTAGTCTTCCATTTCTATTCGTAGCTCTACTATTCCAGTTTGGGGATCTTGCGTTTAGGTCTCCTATTATTATGGACGGCTCTTCTATATTGAGGAACGCATTCAGATCATCGTCGTTTATTGGATCTCTATTATTATTACTTTAAGTTGTACAGATGATGCAGTGCTATAATATAACAAGAAATTGAGGAGGGTGACGCATATATGTAACAGAATCTACTAATGGTACGAGGGGCAAATTAAATACGTCGTTTACTAATAATAAAATCAAAATATATGGTTCCACATCATTGTAATAGCTCCTCTTACATTTCAATAAGTAATATGCGATCCTTTACAGTAAGTCCGCTGTAACAATAGGCGTATTCAAGATGCGTTTTCACAAATTAAAATTTGATTAGCACAAATTATCCGAATCCTTAATTCTTTACTCTATATCAGTGGCGTTTCATGAAGGCGTCTTAAATGTATTATCTGCATCCAAAATTACATTTAAGAAATTTATTTAAAAAAATAAAAATAGATAAATAAAGTTTTTTTTAATAATTAATTGTCAAATATCAAATATACTCATAACTAGTAAAAACAATTTAATACTAGTCACAAATAGGCCTCTTATGTATTTTAGAAATATTTAATAAATACATAGTTGAATAAATAATTCAACAACGAAAATTACTTTGTGATCTGTGATTTAAAAATAACGTTGTCGTATTACCTAGCATCTGAAATATGCTTAGTAAATTCATTCTTAATCGTTATGGATGTTATGAACGTCTATGACTTGTTTATTTTTCTGGCCTAGATGCGATGAAAAATTAAAAACGACGCTCTTACGAGAGCGTAAACTATGGGAGAAAAACAAAGCAATTCAATTATTCCGACGAATTGAATGAGATTCCATGCCGAAATTTTGGCACTAAACATAATGTAAAATCGATCAGTGGAGCATGGGTGAACGATCCTTTAATATGAAGAAAAACAGGAAAATGGAACATCCAGCTTTGGAAAATGCCACTGTAATAGCAATCCTGTACGGCCTGTAATGTGTTTGAAACTTTTTGGGATAAGGATTGAATGAACTATGTGTTATTCTGTCAGAGAGTAACTTTTTTAGTTGATTTTTTTGTATGAAAATGGAAGTTTATAAATCAACTCATAGGTAGCCGACTGTATTGCCCTAAGGGTGTTTTCTTGGGGGATTATATTTTTATAATTGATATAGAATGAAAAATTCCAAAAAAAATTGTAAAACCCCCTCGTAAAAACGCAAAAAATCGATTTATCAAGAATATGTACGCCGTACAAAAAAATGTTTTTTATAAAAAATGTAGATCAGATAATTTTGAAGAAAAATATTTATTATCATTTTTTGCGTAGCAATGCCTGAAGCAATCGGTGATGAATGTCAGTTCCGCGCGCGAAATCAATGTTAAATTAAACTTATATCAACACGACGGTAAAAAAATCGATATCTTTTGATCAGAGTGTCCTATCGACAAAAATCAAAATGCGTTTTGAGTATGAAGAGTAAAGCTTTCGTATGCAATTTTTGTATTTTGCCGTAAATGAGTCAAATAAATAAACTTTGCGCGAGATTTGCCATTTTTTACAATTCTCGTGAGATTGTAACCTCGGAAATCTTTTTTGGATGGTGCTAGAAAGATAACCAATGGAGACACTGCGGACGGCAGCCAGATAGTTGGCGGAGAGCGAGTCGTGGGTTCGAAACTAGCTGTTTGGAACCGGGATTGGGTCCAACGGACGAAATAAGTAAAGATAGGATAAGAGATATAACAGGGCGCCACTCAATTTTTTGGGGTTAAGGAGAAAATTAAGAAACCTTAGAAAAGAAAAGAGATAAGGAAAGATATCCTTCAGAGATCAGAGATCAAACCCAAGGAAAGATACCAACAGTTAATTATCAAATAAATTTGGTCAACACAATATATAAACAAATAATAAATATATTAGGTATTACACTTACTTACCTACGAAACTTAATCAGCCTGATCTTTCTACTGGTCAAAGGTATAGTAATAAATTAATATACTAAGCAAATATTTAGAGCTACTATTTTATCAGGGAACTTATTAGGAGCCGACAAATAAAATACATGCATAAAACATTAACAATATATTAAACACAAAATTATGATGCTGCTAAATGCAACACAAGTAATAAAAATACACAACTATGAAATGGTGTTATATATGTATAAAATTAACCAATAATATAATAAAAAAATACCTTTACCAAGATATATAAGGCAATCATATACAAATATAGTTTGGCGTATCTCGAGATATTATAGGAAAGATAATGAGCAAAAATTATAGCAAATACAAAAGATAGCAAAAATTTTTAAACTCTAAATTTACAAAAAAAAAACAAACAGGTTACAGAGTTGAAAACATTAACTAGCCAAATCGCACTTGGCTAGGTGGATTACTATCTCGCACTATTAATTAATGCTAAACTGAGATGTTCACAGTTATTATTTATGGAAAGTTCTTGAATTGTTCTTTAAATTAAATATAAAAATCGGCAATCTACGGATGAAGATATGGATGAATGATGGGTGATACGTCCAGATAATGGCAGGTGGTATGATACCATACCATATTACTCGCCCAGATAATTTGCAGATAAAGATTATGGTAACTTACATAATTCCTGATGATGGCAGCTTAATTCACTGAATTTAATATACTGTACTGGTATTCAACACTGAATTTCATTAGGTACCATTAAAGGTACCTAATGTAAAGGTAAATATAGTCTAAGACAAGAAAACTGAAATATAGAGTGTATACACACTTAGAAAATAATTCACAGAGACGATAATTTCAGGCAAGCGACCACACTCAACGAGAGGCCACCGAGAAGTCTCACGAGATAATCGACCTGTGCTCGACGAGAGCCCACCGAGAAGTCTCACGAGATAATCGACCTGTGCTCAACGAGAGCCCACCGAGAAGTCTCACGAGATAATCGACCTGTGCTCAACGAGAGCCCACCGAGAAGTAAGTTGGTTCCACTAAAAATTTCACCAACTATCCAAAAAAAAAAAGAAGAAGAAGGTATATCCCCCACTTAAAAATCATCGGACAGTTGTTGCTAATTCTGAGTAAGTAAAAATTCCGAAAGTTTTGAGTTACCGGTACCAACAATTATACATGAGAAGCAGACAATACTTGTCAAAAGTCAAAAGATGTCAAATACTTGTCAAAAGATACGGGCCTTGAGCGAAAATTATCAATTTATGTAAAAGAACCTGCATACCCAAAAGCATTAGATCTTTTCATACTGAGTATTAAGACGGAAAGGATTAACTACCTTTAGTAATTAGGGAAGTCCATTATAATTTAGTAGATCCAATATTATTTTCTTATCGTAAACACGGGAATTCCTAATCATCGGCGTATGGCACGGGGGTAAGAGAAATTAAAAATAATTAATATTTTAATAATAAAAAAAATGTTACAAGATTAATTAAATCTATTACTTTTAGCAAATACATTAACAAATAACGTGAAAATTCGATTTTAATTTTTGGCAACAAAAATGAGGCATTTGAGATGTGACTAAAAAAGCAAAATTTAAACTTTTACAGTACAAACGATCGCACGTCACAGGAAATGCCTACAAGAAGAAGTTTTTGTATGTAATTTATAGCAGAAGTTAAGTAGTCTTGAAGAACGTATTAGTGTAATTAAAAAAGAGCAGTTTTAAACGTTTTAGATCGTTTGTAATGTAAAAGTTTAAATTCAGCGTTTTTTAAGCATATTTCAAATGCCTTACATTTGTTGCCAAAACTCCAAACTAAAATTTCATGCAATAGGTTTTGAAGATTAGGTTCTAGTTATGGAAGCTCCATACTGGCAGGTCAATGAAAGGAATACATTGTATTGATCTTATGAGAATCATAATAAATGGCAAAGAAGGCGCCACGTTTATTTATTTAACACATTTATTAAAAAAATGAGAACATTTGAGGCAAAAATACAAAGACTGTATACGAAAGCTGCACTTTAAATGCATCTTGATTTTTGTCGATAGGACACTCGGATCAAAAGATATTGAATTTTTACCCTCGAGAGCTGATACAAATTTTATTGAGCATTGATTTCGCGTGCGTAACTGACATACAAAATCGCCGTTCGCTTTAATCGTTGTTTCTGAGAAAACTGCTGGTGACGTATAGATTCTTGGTAAATCATTTTATTCCATTTTCCCCCTCTAGGTGGGGGTTTTAGGGGAAAGCCCGGGGGTAAAAAGGGTAAACATTTTTGGATCTTTTGAAACGTCCTAAAATTGATATTTTCGACAAAATTCAACTGGTTCTTATCATTTTTAGAGGTTCAGTGGCATTTTGGTCTCTGACGACTGGAGTATATTCTAAAATTGTTAGTTAATTTGACGTTTTCGCCTCAAAAGATAAATGATTTAATTTTTTTTTTATTTCAAATCCTTTATAAAAGGTATATAATAAAATACTTAAACGGACTATATCACAATTGCATTACAGAACGTTTTCGGAATGTAACTTCAATCATCAGTGTAACGAAGTATACATGCAGTGAGCCACTAAAATATATGGGTAAAAACCCGTTAAATGTTGTTAATTTAGTTGTTATCAACAGGTCCTCGAAGACACTTTGTCTCAGGACCATGTAACCTATGTAGAGTCATACGTCGCCATGTTACCAATTCCAACGGTAACTTGAACATCTTAATTTGTAATAATATATAATGTAAAAAAACTTTAAATTAACAACATTTAACGGGTTTTTACCCATATATTTTAGTAGCTCGCAGCATGTATACTTCGTTACACTGATGATGGAATTTACATTCCGTATAACTTTTATAAAGGATTTGAAATAAAAAAAAATTGTGATACATGGTATACACCCAGCTACAGGAACTTAGTTTTCTAGTGAATTATAAATGATTTTCAAGATGGTGTAGCATTTTTTAACGCCTAAAGTATTTCTCACACATTGTTGACATGTACATTGTTTGTTATTTATATTCTAGAGTACAACGAAAAAATTATGAAACATTTTCCAAGCAATAATACGATGGAAACGGAAATCTTATTGCATATTTTTTATACTCAAATATATATTAAATCAACAGTAGTCAACGTTTAAAAGAATTAGAAGTAAGTACAAAATTAATTTTTTTTGACTAAGCGATAGATAATGTATCCTATCTCCTGATAGGGTATATCTTCTCTTACTACTAACTACTTTTTCTTTTTCTTCTACCTCAGCTTTTCCCTTTTTAAGGGCCGCTATTCCTTACTCTTCGAAAGAACATATTAGAATGGAAAAGAGTTTTCGTAATAGGCGTTAGGTCAATTCAAAAAAGCCCATTTCCAAGCTATGGATCATATAAAAAAGTATAAACATTTGTCTGTAATATTGTTTTATTTATTAGGAACCTGTTGTTGCTTACCACTTAGCTCTAACCAAAGACAATGATGAATCGACTTACCTGGAAAAAAACATAAAATTAATTATACTAATAGAAAAATTAATAAAAACAAAAATAAAAATACATACTATGTTTAATGGGTTATTTAGACATATCTATAGTCAACTACTAATGACAAACACGGAAGACCAAGAGGCAATAAAAATACAAACAGAAAAAATAGAACAGGTAAATGAGTATATCTATCTAGGACAAGCAATCAGAGCTAACAGAGAAAATCAAACAGCCGAAATATCGAGACAAGTAAGAATGGGATGGGCAGCATTCGGCAAACTTTCTTACTAAAAGATCAAACAATCCCTCTATACTTACGAAGCAAGGTATATAACTCCTGTATAGTAGTTGCTCACCTACGGAGCACAGACATGGACATTTACACAGGACAATTTGGATAGGATAAGGAAGGCACAAAGAGCGATGGAGAGACAAATGTTGGGTGTATCACTTAAAGATAGAAAACGTAACCAGTGGATCAGAACCAGAACAAAGACAGAAGACGCGATAGAACAAACAGTAAAACTGAAATGGAAATGGGCTGGACACAATGAACATCTCCAAGACGGACGATGGAACAATGCCATCGGAAAGTTTCGTCCATAGAATGCAAAGAGATCAAGAGGCAGACCACAGATGAGGTGGAAAGATGACATCAGGAAACAAGGAGGTCCCACATGGCAGAGAACAGCTCAAGATAGAGAAAGATGGAGAGAGATACTTTTAAAAAATTAACAACACGAATTGAAAGCAGAATTTCATCATCATCTTGTTGCTACAGCCCTTAGAGGGCCTCGACATTCTCAAGCTTTCTACGCCATTCTGTTCTGTCCCTTGCTTGCATTTTCCAGTTGCCGACTCCGATCTTCTCGGCATTTTGTGTTACCCCGGCCATCCACCTCAGCTTTGGTCTACCCCGTCTTCTCATTCCCACGGGTTGCGCTGTTAGAATCTTTTTTGTCATGTTCGATTCTGGGGCCCGAGATACATGTCCTGTCCACTGCAGGCGGTTTCGCTTAATTATAGTGGTAATAGCTTTACCACCAAACCGTACGCTTGTAGATATTCTGCAGTTCAATTAATTGTCAATTCCTAGCCCTAAGTTATAATTTGCCTAGACGGCAACCCTATCCATCAACTATTTACAACCACGATTAACCAGCGACCAGTCAATTTGAAATAATTTTTTAAACAAACACCCCCGTTGAAGGGTACCTTCAAAATGGATAATAAATATAAATAAAGTCTTATGTAACAATACTATCACTAACACTCTCATGCTGCATTGGTAACGGACACAAATGCCGAACAGAACGAATAACAGTCTTATTGTTTGTTTTACCTCTGCCATTCTTGAAAGTTTATCTTTACCGGAATGCAAGCTAATAATACGTCCCAAAGGCCATCTACATGGTGGTTATTGATAACTAAGAATTAACACTAAAGTTCCAATCTTCAAATGAGAGGAAGATTCTTTCCATTTGTATTGTATTGCTGTTGCAGTTGCGAAAGGTATTCTTTCACATAACGATTCCAAAATTGTTGTCAGTGTCGGGAATGATTGTAATAGGAAGGTCAATCAGGAAATGGGAAGGAGTAAGTGGCGTTAGGTCAGTTGGGTTGAGTGCAAACATAGGTCTTGAATTTAAGACTCCCTCGACCTGAATTGGCAAAGAATTGAAATCCTGATAGATAAGTTTTTTGTCGAGTAACACTCTCTTTAAATGGTGTTTTATGCTTTTGACTGCCGCCTCCCAAAGATCGCCAAAATTGGGCGCATACGGTGAAATGAAATGCCACTTTATATTATGATCAATAGCGTAATTGTGAATAGAAGCTATATTCTTGTGGCATTTTGAAGTATTTACTATTTAAATGGGAATACGACTCAATTAAAGGTTAAAATACGTTTATTGACGTTTCAATTTCTACTTCGGAAATCGTTCTCAAATGTTTGTATTTTGACATCTTATAGTTAACAACATCATTCTCAACAATCCACAAGACAAGGCCGAAGCCTTCAAAGATACATTACAGGCCGCCCTCATTTTCCCTAATAACCCAAACTTCAGCGAAAGATCCAAAATAGACGCCGAACGGAGAGTGGAAGATATATTATATTACCCTCAGGCACATTTGGGACCACATCCTCACCCGATGATGGCCGCTGTGACTGAGGACACCGTCAGACAGATGTGTAATATTGGAAAAAACACACCTCCTGGCCCAGATGGCATCCACAGAAGATGCCTTAACAATCTTCCAGAGAATATTATCCCATTGCTCACCAACATAATCAATGCATCTCTTACACTGAGTTATTTTCCAATTCCATGGAAAGTGGCCAGCACAGTCATGATTCCCAAACAAGGAAAAACACTCACCAACCCTGAATCGTACAAACCTACTTCTTTATTGAGCACCCTAGGTAAACTCTACGAGAGGAGCCATAAGGACAGACTCGTAGAACTATTAGACGCTCACCTTGCCATTCTAGACTACCAATTCGGATTCAGGGCTGAACACTCCACGCAAAATGCATTGGTTGAAGCAACAACTTTTATTTCATAATCATTTAATGAAAGGAACAACGTCATAAGCATATTCCTAGACGTCCAGAAGGCATTCGATCAGATCTGGCACACAGGCTTGGTCGAAAAACTCCACCCAACTCCATCAAGATCAAAGTAGGCGATAATTTATCCACACCCTTTACTTCACAAGCTGGAGTACCCTAGGGCTCAATTCTTGCTCCAATGTTATACACAGTCTACAACAGTGACATCACCCGCGCACAGCATAGATCGGAGACCCTTCTACTCTACGCTGATGACATTGCCCTCCTCACGTCAGGATCACACAGAGAGCATGGACGATTGTCTATATTCGAAAGAGCACAAAACTATCCAGACAGAGTCAGGTGGCGCAATAAATGAAGGGTGACCATAAATGCCATCAAAACACAACTAATTTTATTTAAAACTTCAAACTGTCGCGATTTCCGTCGCCGAATAACTTTTAGGAGAGGACCTTATTATCGGAAACTAGGTTTCCTATTTGCAGTTCACTTTACCAGGACTCTCAACTGGAAAACCGACATTCAAGATACCCTTGACAGGGTGAGAAGGTGGTTTAAACTCCTAGTAGTGTTAGCCGGCAAACTGGGCAAGACGTCATCTAAAACTTTAGTGCACACCTACAAAACATTCATTAGACCCATCATCGAATACAAGGCATGCATCTACGCTTCTCTTAAGACCTACGAAATTAATGCCATCATTTCTACTGAAAGAAAAATCCTCAGATTCTGCATAAGGCGGGGCAGGCTATACCTATCAGCACACATACACACACTGGCAAACATAACATCAATTAAGGACAGAATCCTATCCCTCAGCAGGAGATATGTCCTTCGAACCATCACAGGCTCGAACAACCGAGCAAAGCAAATACTAAAGACACCTTGCAATCGCAGAGGTCAAATATCCCCAGACTTCTTCAAAGACAAGTTCCGTTTCCTCCAGCTAAACTTCTTCACAACACTGGACATGAACTCCTTGATGAGTATTTTGAAATCTTAGAATTAACATGCCAAAAATGCTGATTAAGAGTCGTTGCTATTGTTTGGCTGGTAACCCCTGAAGTACCTTCTTCGACATGTTTGGCAAAGCTCACCCAAATTCCTCTTAAGCACTTCTTAATACATCGTCCACTCAGACACGCCACCTTCTGAACCCCAGCTCCTTAGTAGTACACTACTTCTCCACCCTCCACTACTTCTCCACCCAAAACATCAATCATCACGTTTGTTACACCTCCATTATTCCAAAAAAGGAGAGGAGTGCCCCTTCCTTGAAGAGGGGTTAAGCCTAAACAAGGTTAAAACTCTGGATCCAAACTCAGATCTTGGAAACAAATTTTACGATATTCTTATTGTATTTCAATTTAAGTCTTGTGTTAAAAGTGTTTTATGGTAAAGCATGGTAATAATTCTAGCGAAAAATGCTTCTTATCTTTGGCGTTATATTTATAATTAAAATATAGTAAAATTAGAGTAAATTGTGCAATGCTAAAATCAAAAACACATTAAACATTTTTACCATAAAACAAATAATCATCTTGGCCTTTATTCCGCTTTGTTTATAAAGTCATTTATTAAACTGATAGCAACAATTCCTAATTAATCATCTTTAAGCTTGGCGATAATCTTAAATGTATGCCATTATGCGAGATATTATTTTAAATATACATTATATTTTTTAACTTTCATAAATTAACTCGTCCAGGATCGATGAGTAAGGCCAGACAGACCAACGCTTTATTTATGAAATAAAACGTCACTTTATTCCCTTGATAATCGTTATCTTAATAGTATCAAGTGATTGATGAACAAATTGCCGCCCACTCATTGAAACTGTTATTGTTTATCTGAAATAAAATTACTGTTTAGATTTGCTGTCAACTGGTGTGATATATTTTACACAGGAAGAGTTGGTATATTCGATTTTAAAAGAATGACCTACTTTAGGAAATTCCATGAAAGATGATAAATAATTTTAGTTGTAGAAATCCATTGTATTGATGATGTGGGTGTGTCTGTTCGAAGATTCACGTTTTAATTTTTATCAATTACATTTTGATATACGGCTTCCGTGTTAGAAGGAGTGTCCATTAATTTGTATAAGAGAATTTCTAAAATACTGATTACTTTACAGATTAGATTAAATTAAAATCGAAAATTCGTTTAATTTTAGCCTTTTTACGATTCGGTCTAACGAGATCTTTCGTGCTGTTGTAATAATAACACAACTTTACGACGTCAACACTTTTTAGATTCGAATATTCTCATGTGAAGATGTCTGGATGCTAATAAGTCGTTATAATTATTGTTGTAACTATAGATATTGTTGTAACTAAGTTTGAAAATAACATGTTTTTTAAAGTCATCGTCATCATGACATTGTCACTCCTAGCGGAGGATTTATCATTTATCTCGGGGAATTAGTCAACAATACTAAATCTTATTTGGTTCTATATTGGTTATATGACTTTTATCATCTTTATCAATTATTTCCTGTCTCTGCATACGGTTCTTCAGACTCTTATTGCTTCAATTGCTTATGTGGTCCTTCCATCTGATTCTGCTTCTAGATTTTTCTTTTCTAGAGGTCCCAACTAAATGCGTTTTTGTGTCTGATAAATCTGATGATGCTTTTTACAATGTCCCGTATTTCTGGTTGATTAATAATCTGAATTCATCATTGTCTACATTTATTGAGCTTGTTAATTCTCTCTCTAGTATCCTTAAGCTTTTCTCGTCTTTTAGGACCAAGGACCTTGTTTCAGCATTATATATGATCACTGGTCTAACTGCTGCTTAGTTCATTTTGTGTTTTCACTAAGCCGCTTATCCCTGAATAATACGTTGTACTTCTGGTTAGTTCCGGTTAGTTGTACGTCCTGTTAGAATGTGTTTATTCATTTATAAGCTCCTATCATTAATTGCATTCACTGAAATCCATAATCTTTAGTCTCTATCTCTTTCGTAATAACTATATTTTTTCTGCAGCATCTTAGGTAAACTCGGTTTCATCGTTCTTGGCGTGTGCCTGAAATAAGCTACTACGGAATTTTTAATATTCGTCTCTTCTCTGATACACAGATGCGTAATTCAATTGTGCGAGTCACGTTTGTCATGGTAAAGTGACATGAGAAGGGAATGAAGAGACCACTCACGTCTTCCAGTATTGTAGCAATAACACCGATGCGTTTGGCCGATACGGTGTCGGTGATAGGTTCGGCCTCTTTACGAATACAGATAGCTGCCACTGGAAGAGATGAACGAATCGAGCTTAGACAAAGAAAGACAGATGAAACAACTTATTGCAAGTGTTTTTACACGAACACGCCAAGACTCTCTCCTAAGTCTCTCTCTTTAATGCTTCCTTACATATCTTTACTAATTTCTCTTTTAAATTATTTCAATTTTTGCTAATCAGTGATGTGTTATCACCATAGGCCATAAGTTAAAGCATCCATGTTGTAATTGTACCTTTTATTTGAAGTATCTTTTGCTATTCCCTCTACGGCGACATTAAATAATGATGTTGATAGTGAGTCGCTTTGTCTCATATTTATAGTGAATAGCGTTACCCCAGGTGCTATTTTTATGTTTGTGGAAGGACCATTCTCTGCTATGATTGGTGCTATCGATCCATCCATACTCATTTTCGTTAGCATCATCGAGCTGTACCTTCTCCCTCTAAATGCGAGTTTCGTTGTCTGATAACTAAAAATAATATTTTTTATCAATTGTTTAACAATGTAATCCCCCCTATAACTGCTTGCACAACTATTTTATTGGATCACTTATATGTAACATTCTACAAACTAGTTAATATTTTAAATATGTAAAATATAAACTAGTATGATGAGTTCTTGTGTTAATTTGAGTAATACTTCGAATATATATTCTAGTATCCCGTAATTTTGAAGCTATAGTAGATACATTAACCGTATCTTAAAGTTTCCAATATATAATAACTATTCGATTTATTATATAAAACTACTACTAAAAAATAGTAACTAACTCTCAGATTCGTTCAATTAGATCATTATGATATTTAATTTTAATAATCAATGAACAATGCATGGTACATTGGTTAGATGTAATATTTGATTATCTACATATGTTTAAAAAAAAAATAAGATCTAAGTATTAAAACAGACAATTTCAAACAAGATACAACAGACAGGATAATATAAAAAAAAGATATAATTAAGATATACACAAGTTACTATATGGATATTATTCAAATCAAATAATTTGGAGGTTCTTGTATTGAAATTTGTACAAAAAAAATATAGGAGCCTTAATGAAAAAAAGGTATTGATTAACCTGTACATTTTATAGTGATAAAAATGAACTTTTTTGCATAATAACTGGAACTGAGGCACTGGATGTTAGAATTATAAAATACTTCATTAATGTTGTTAAGACATGACGGTAAATTTTGATCGAAAGTATACATTGAAATTACTATTTGATTCTGATATTTTTTGATCTAGTGACTATGGCAGTAACGAATATTTGTTTGTTTTATTCACAACCGTGAACTTGTTCAGATTATTCAGAGAGCAACATGTTTAACACGGGAACGATTTGTAGTGCGATAAGAAACTACGAATCGTGTATCTCTTGCAAGAATTTTCCAAAATCTGGAAAACCTCATATTCTGACACAAAATGAGATTAATAAACTGGTACAATCCAGTCAACACTAGTCGAAAGCTCCAAAAAGAAAAACGTAAGAGAATGAGAAGATTGCCGCACCATTAGCTTGATGTTTTATGTGCTAAGTTACTACTAAAAGCCATCCATAACCTTAGTATATAACCGAAGATAAACTGAACATAGATATTAAGGAAAGACAATTTGGGTTTCGCTTGCGCCGAGCTTTAGACATCCTGACAGTAGGATTTTGATTGACGAGTGGAGAGGACGATATTTTATTTCTAAGAGGCCTCCAAGTGAAAGGTAACCGTACGCCGTCATCTCTTTTATTGAGACAAGCGGATTAGAGCTATGGTTCTGGAGTTTTCAAAATCAATTTTGTGACCTGTATGAAGGTGGTGTTGACCTAAAGCGGAAATTCTACGATTTGTTTGACCTATTTAGGATCGAGTCAGTCTGCACAAGGAATTTCATAAACTCAGTGTTGTTTATTTGGAATGTTGTCTTTGACTGATCGGACAAAAGACGAAACATATTTTTAGTCCTCTTGATTTAAGAATTTTGTCGATTTTGGCAGTAACACCTATGATGAGGGTCTGAGTCTTTGGGTTCAGATTAAGTGGGAGATTGATATTTGTGGATGCTCCTATTGATGTGATTCTCGCAGTAACCATTTTGGACGAGGGCTTCTTTTAAGCTAGGGAGCTGAGCGGGTCTGATGCACATCACAAAGGCGTATTGATCTAGAGATAAGCGTATTAATGACTGAATTAATTTATGAAGGGGGATAATGAGAGTTGGCATGCAAGTAATGATTGGTATAGGCTGGTTTTCGATAAACAGAGTGATGAAAACCTTGAGATTGGTTTTTGTTAAAGTCAAAACAGCTTTAAGAAAAAAATGGCTTCTCCACGTCTAAGATTGAAAAGGCGCAGAAATCTCAAAACAAAATTAAAGATCCAGAAAAAGAAGAAAAACCAATCGGAAAAACTATTCTGCCCTATATAAAGGGTACGACAGACAAAATTAGCAAAGTTCTAAGGAAAAACAAAATAGAGACGCGTAGATAAAGTACGACATTAACATTAATGAATGTACTTAAAATAAAAGAAGGTAACATACAATGATCTCAGGATCATATCAACTTTATACTAAAGTAGCAAGCAATATTACCCGTTGATGAACAGCTGTCTTAAAAAATTCAAATTTGATGTGGGGTGAGACAGGGATGCATAATAACGCCAATCCGTTTTAATGCCTGCTTGAAAGATATCCTAAAAAAACTCAAACAGCTCAAATCAATAACAAACGAATGAAAAAATATGCATATATGGGAACGATTATTAACTCCACAAATGAATAATTTTCAAAAATAACAATTGTGTGTAATATCCCGAGAAATTTAACCATTTGCAGACTTTTCTAAGATTACCGCGCTATTTATAGTGAATCGAAAAACAATTTTTCAGATAAATCGTTTGATGTCATTCGATATATTTTTAAAGAATATTAAAAACGTGTTTTTTTTTTATTTGTAATGTATTGTTCAATATTAAACCGTTTCCATAATTTTCCTAGGGTATCACGATAAATCGTATTTTTCCGATTATAGCGCCATCTATCAACAATTCGAAAGAAGTGACGAATAAAAGTTACTTACTTTTTCATAAAAAATTCATTTAACCTGTCAAACTTGGCCCCACGTAATCCCTGGGGGTGGGGGTGACGGGCCGTGTTTGATGCATCGAGCAAAAAGATAAAAGAGGGAATCTAATGGTTATGAAAAGGAGACCAAAAAAGTGGCCTCTGATGGCGGACATATCCGGAAATCCAAAGGCGCTAAATTTAAATTTTCCAACACTTATTAACAAATAGCTATAAAATATTTTTCAGTCGAGAAAGTTTTAATTAAATATTAACTATAATAGTCTAAAAAGTGACACAATTGGTAAAAAACTTCAATATAAATAAAATTTCATGTGACAGTCGGGACAAACAATAACATAACCAAACTAAATTTGACTTCTCAAACAAGGAAAGACTATCTTTCCTTGTTTAAAGTGGCCTCTCAAGATAACACTTCCTGTCTAACAATATTTATGCCCCCACTACCTTTACATTCCCTCTTTTATCTTTTTGCTCGATGGTTTGATGTCATTCGATAAATTTTTGAAAAATATTTAGCAGTTTTTTTCAATTTTTCCATCCGATGTAAATTTTGCAAAATATTCGACCGTCCCGGAATCGAAGTTATATTCGATTTGAGAGTTCGAAATGGAAATATCAAATACAAAATATTGTTAATTATAACTGTGGTTTATTAAGAAAATATATATAGTAATTACCATAAATAACTTCTGGCATTAAAATGAAACCTCGCAATATACCAAGTAAATAAAACTCCATCAAATTATGAAAGTAATCATAAAAATCTCAAACATATTGCGACAAGTATTATACCTACTAAAATAAAGAAGAGTAATGTAAACAATTACATACTTTCTCGGAAAACTTTCAAGATTTGTGATACTTTAGCACAACCAAATTGAAAACAGAATTCTTTTATCTTCCACGAGTGTATTGTTTTAACATTTGAATTTACAAACTGGTATTTTATAATGTGAACGTCTTAATGCACCTTTTTTTAATACAATGAAGCTGTACATTCGTAAATATCCGCGATGTGAATGATGTTAGGCATAATTAAAAAAAAACAAGAATAAGCGTAGATTAAGTTTACACGAATATATAGTGCGTAATTATTTTAATATTATATATGGTACGTAGGTAACCGCAGTAAGTTTGTTGACATATATACACATAGGTGCAAAAAATTCGATCCACGCTCATTTTATAGTAATTTTTGGAGATGCCACTTATAGATTAGGTGTAAATTTAAGAAAAAACATTAATTGTACATAATAAATACAATTTATGTGAAAAAATTATTTATTTATAAAAAATATGGCAATATTTGAAAATTGAAAAAATAAAATGTTATGATAAAAAGTTCTAACACAATGCTGCAGTTTCGCAACTGTGTCTAAACATTTGTAATATAATTAACAGACTTTTTGTTAGTTTTGATTCTCCCTGTATATTTAAACAAGATTTTGTGCGCAACAATATTTCTTCGTATTATATTTAAGTAGAAATCAGCTGTTAAAGTCATTGTATTTAACCATACTAAAATTTTATATTATAAATAATAATATTGGTTATTATTTTAGATTATTACAATAGAGTTTTATGCAGTGTACTCGCTCTTATAATCTTATATTATTTTTTTATTCGTATTATACAACATACCCAATACGAAAGGGAGAAACCAGCGAGTTCTAGATTGAACATATACACTCGACGTCATAGAAAACGGGCCACCCCAAATATTTAAAATATTTTCGAAATTATTATTTATTGCTACAAAATTAAGCATTTATTTTTTCGTATATTGAATCAATAACTCGTTTAGTATAAAATTTCATCATTATCGTAAAACATCAATCAAAAATAAAAAATTTAAGAAAAATAGGAAATTTATTGAAAAAATCAACTTACAGTTTTTAAATTAACAATGAACTAACTAATATAAAAATAAACCTGGTATCCATTTTAAGTAATGGGTATTGCCATCTCGATTCTGGATGACACTACTCATTCGATTTAGCATGGAATTTATAACGTTTTGGATATCTCTTTGGGGAAAAGTGGCACATTCCTCAATGAGTGCCATCTGGAGCTCTCCAGGTGTTGTTTTAGCAGGTATGCGTCGTCTAACGCGACTTTTTAGCAGCCTCCATATATGCTCAATAGAATTTAAATCGGGGCTTTGAGCAGGCCAGTCTATTTTTTGAATACCAACCTCGTCAATGTACTCCGTTACTATCCTTGCCTTGTGTGGTCTCGCATTATCCTGCATTAGCAGGAATTCGTTGCCAATAAATCCAGCATAGGGCATCACATGATGTAAGATTTCCGTTATGTATCTTAGTGCTGTTAACGCACCTCTGTCGATCGCGACGGGATCCGTATGAGCCAAAACATTACTGAACCACCACCAAAAGCAACCCGTGGTGCCCGAGTGCAACCAGCGAAACGTTCTCCAGCTCGTCTGTACACCTTACTAAGTTCGTCTTTACCATAAATAGACATTCTACACTCATCCGTAAACAATACTTTTTTTCAAATCGTCTGCTGTCCAATTGATGTGCTCACGGGCAAAATCTAGTCTTCGACTTTTGTGAGCTGGGGAAAGTAAGGGTCCCGTTGCTGGACTGCAAGCTGGATTGCTGGTCCTTGAGCTTGCTGTAAATGGCCTTGAAGAATTCTAGTGGATTGGGTCCGATTCCGTAATGCAGCAAGAAGAACGACGCGATCTTCCCTAGCGGTTGTTTTCCTTTTTGGACCCGTACCAGGTCGTCGTTGGTGAGATCCTGTGACAATAAATCGTTGCTGGGTCCTTTGTACAGTCGAACGACTAACATTCAATTGTCTTGCTTCTTGTCTTTGACTTAATCCACTTCCCAGTAACGTTACAATTTCAACCGATTTTTGAAAATTCTCCATCGTTATTAACTGAAGACTACCTCACACTAAGTCGGCTACTGTAATACTGAGATGATTATTTCCGCCTCATTTCCTATACTTCTAGTTACTTCCACGTTTGACATTCTTTGAATCCATGATATTCGTAGGATTCTTCTGTAACACCTAAATTCAAAGGCAGTCAACTTATTCAGATGGACTTGTTTTAGTGTCCACGCTTCCAAGTCATAAAGAAGAGTAGAGAACACCTAACATCGAAGCATTATCAGGCGTATTTCTAACCTTATATCCCAACAACAAAGAAACTTTTTAAGTTTAATGAATGATGTACGTGTTATTTCAATACGTGTCTTAATTTGTTTAATTTGGTCTACATCTGATGTTATCCATGTTCCTAAGTATTTATAGTTATTAACACTGTTGCAACAACTTATCCTGTTGCAGTAAATGCAATTACAAAGCTGAAATTTTCTTAATTGAAGTAATCGGTCCTACACAAACACGACTTCTATTTTTTAGTAACGAATTGTTAAAGTCATTTCTTAATTCAATAAAGACAAGAAATTGAACTAATGGAGTCAATTCATATTCTGGTGTTGTTAAACGATCGCCCGATGTTATGTAACAATATATCTATATTCGGAACATATCATAAAATCAACGAGATTGACATCCGTAATTTATCTTATTATTCATCAATCCGAGGCACCCAACCATCCATCCACTGACATCTAGGCAATTTACGTAAGGGGCAAACATTTTTGAGATTGGATGCTTATGTATATTTTGTTCAATGTAGATATCAATAGTTACGACATCACAAAACTGTAAATATTTATACTACGAGTGTAAATCAATGTCTCGAATTTCCGAGTCCGCACATGGTATAAATTAAATGTAAAGCTTTTATTGGTTTATTGGGACATTGGAAACGAGCTACAGCGGACTGGTTCAGAAGCTGAGTCAAGAGTAAGAAAAACTTTACACTAATTTATATAATATAATGTAGATTATGTAAACATTAAAATATTAACAAACAAAGCTGTCGAACGAGAAAATAAAGAACAAATACTTGCTCTTTGTAACGCAACTAATTTGATCAGAATTGCAGTTTATACCATTTGCTTTAATTAAATTATTCTTATTTCCATAATCATAGTTTCCTTGTACAAAAGTTGATGAATATCTTTAGAAATTTCTTACGGAGTGTGGAATTACTGTTCCTTGACAATTATACAATTATACTTTTTTTCTACTTGATTTCATTGTTTTATCTCTCAATTCTCTGTTAACGTTTGTTATTGTTACCTGTTGGTACCAAATCAAAATTGTTTGAGTACATTCATTATAAAGACCAAAATCTCAGAAGAGACTGTTCTTTAATCTCCGTTGTTGGTGTTCCTTTTTTTTTAGATAACTGTAGCTTCCTCCGTATTTCTCCCCCTTTTACTCATTTCCCAAAACGCCGTTGCAACAATTCGCCCACAATGACGTAAATATTGACCTGCTGACATTACAGCTGAGGAGATTACAATAACAACTACCTATTTAAAGCTACGGAAATCATCATGTCCTGGCGGTGTGCATCCAGAGAAGATTAAGATCATTAGACATAGGAGTGTTCCAATGTGATTTGAGAGGAACGAGTCACTAAACGAGTCACTAAATAATGAAGTCGGGTATAAACCCCCTAACATGCTAATTCATTCAGACCTACCTGCCTTTGGGATATTGTATAAAAACATCATAAAAAATTGCCTAAAAAACGAGCTCAACAGAGCAACAGTATTTCAGATAGACAGTATGGATTCAGAAGAACGAGATCAACCATAGATGCCGTTAAAGAAATAACTGACACTGGGAAAAGAACACGAAAGAGAAGGATCGCTTTAGTAAAATTTGATGTGAAGAATGTCTTTAACTCTGCCAATTGGGACCACATAATTTTGAAAAGCTAGAGTGTTATAATATTCCAGAGCTACCTTAACAAAAGTTATGTACAAGTCGCTTTGGTATATAAGTGAGAGCTATTGCCTATACCAACAATCTCGCCCTACTCGTACAGTGTGACATAAACGGCTGTTTGGAAAATATTGTTATCAGAAACTGCACTAAATATAGGAAATTGATTAAATAACATACTTAAAATTAGCAGAACATTAAACAGAAATAGTCATACTGAAACTGCCAAGACAATGAATCAGGCAGACCTTCACAGTGGTTCGTTTGAGAATACAGTGAACAAACTATATTAACTCCCCGGGCATCTACGTAGAAACGGTATTAAGATTCACAAAACACAAAATTAACATAGTTTAAAAATTGGAAGAACATCTGCTCTTCTAGCAAGGGTAATCTCTAGGTAGCTCTAGTAAGGGTAGCAAAGGGTAAAGACGAATTTTCCTTCAGGTAGTACATTCTACTTTCCTGTACGGTACCACAAAATAGATAGACATACTAAGACTTGACAGATACAAAGATATACTCACAAGACCGCAAAGAAAGCCTTTATTGAAAGTAGTAAGTGCATACCGAACTACGTCCACAATTGTTCTGTGTACGCTTCTCATTCACCTTCTAGCTACCTCTAGAACAAGTATTACTCTACTATAGGGAAAACGGCCACTTATTTGAGATTAGATCTGAGCTAAGGAGACAAATATGTACTACGTAAATACCATAAACATCCAAGGCTCATTAGTACAAAATGATAAATCCTCATGTTATAGCCTGGTCGTAACATAGGTTTAAGAAAGTGAACTATTTTCACGTAGTTTTTGACCGTTAATAGCTCCTTCTGGTCGTATACATATGCCATCAAAGAAGAAGATAACGATAATCGACGGACGTGCGGTGTATGAGATGACGCAAACCACTTTTATTTATTTTTATTTTTATTTATAAGTGAATGCTCTCAATTAACATCGAGGTTAGGAAGACCACTGAACAAAATATAACGGAAAGTTAGTGAGTACCTGATCAACGTAACTGACAGATATTTTACTGACAGGTCCATAAGAGAAAAAGACACCAGCATGAGTTTGTCGCAGGGTATTTCGCAGGGTTCAGTGGGTCCCATCCTGTGGAATGTTCTGTACGACGGGGTGTTGACACTACAGCTGGAACAAATACTCTCTTCGCTTTATAAAGGAAGGTGTGGAGGTTGCTCCGGTTAAATCGGTTAAGTACCTCGGAGTCTCGTTGTTTGGATTGGACTCAGGTTTGGAGTACACATCCAAAAGACGGTAGAGAAGGCGAACCGAAATCTGGAGGCGTTGATACGGCTCATGCCAAACATTGGAGGCCCAGGTAGCACCAAAAGAAGTGTGCAAAATGGAGTTTTCCAATCGGTGGTAACCTACGCTGCCCCGTGTGATGTAGCGCACTGAACACTGCGATATACGCCAAGCTGATGGAGACTTCGCAAAGGTGAATGCTCCTCAGGGTGTCTAGCGCATACATGATGGTTTTAAATGAGGCTCTGTATGTCATTGGAGTGGTGATACCGATCGTTTTGTTTTGCAAAGAGCGAGCGAGGATGTATGCGAGGAGGATAGTTGGAAATATAGATGAGAATCAGAGAGAGAGAGAGAGAACATTAGTGGAGTGGCAAAGAGAATGGGAATGAGAATGATAGCGACAAACGCGGTCTTAGCAAGGAATATTTTGCGTTCGGTTAGTGTTCCCTTTATAGCCACGCCACAAGACGGAATGGGCGGTATTTATACATCCAAATTATGCTTATATTTCGCACAAGGTTTATACATGATGACATTGATCCTATGGAGTACCTATAGGATAAGCTTAAGGTTAAACACAGACAGGGCGGCATGCGCCGCGTCGGCGTTCAAAGCGGTTTCTCGTCTATGGTACTTATGTTGTGCAACACAGACGAGCCGTCGTTCGTCAGCTCGCCGCGCGGCCTATGCTGAGTACCATGCACCTTCTGCGGTTTTATGACTTTTGGCGGTACATCAGTAATAGATGTCTCGTGCTTCAACACACACGTGTGACTGTTTTACGGAGACTGTAGACATCGATAAATTAATTACCGAAAATCACACATAGCCAGCAATTTGGGATATGCGCTCAAAGAAATATTCGAATAAAGTAAAGAAAAAACATGATTTAGAAGAGGTTACCCAGTTTTATTTCGAAAGATATTTTTCTGGGCCATCTTTAATTTCGTTAACAAACGTGTAAATCTTCGTGCAGATCTTCTTCTTTGATCTTATATGAAGTAAACTTCCACTTATTAGGAAACACAAATTGTCGTCACTTTCACTAGATGATTCTAGAGACATCATCATACAATTCTACGTCCAAAACTCAACTAAATTTGATAACAACGAATACAGTGGCAAAACTGTTGCCACTGTTAAACCGCCTTATGTGTTTTAAGTCGCGCGGCAGCCGACGTGGTGCAGACGCAGCGCAAACCGCCTTGTTTGTGTTTAACCTAAACGCAATCCAAGATTAGCGCCAGTTGTGGAAGCAGTGGGTTAGATGAAGAGTGGAAAGCAATTCCTCACAAATAAAATCGGAAACTTTGAAAGATCCTTAAGGAATAGCTTGGAAGGTGTAATAAAAAGCATTGGTGGAAATACGTAACATTAATTTTGCAAGCAATTGTTCTTTTACATTTCTTATATTTATAGTAATTTCCAGCCATACCATGTTGTTGCTGCCATGTGTATGCTGCCAGCATAATACACTTCAGCAATGCTATTGACTGGTGGAGAGATGAAGCTTTACCAGTGACCAGATGAAGGTTAGGTGCGATCAGAAGTCCACTCCCGCTAGCTTCAAGAAAAGTGACGCAGTCTGGCGCTATCAACCAACGAGAAGGGAAGGTATGAGTCCCAAGTTGCAGCAGGAAAGGTCTGAGACCTGGTCACTAAGAAAATAAGTTCTTGTATATAGGGTGCAACTGACGCCACGGAATAAGCCCACGGTGGTCCACCTGAAAAAACTGTCCTTATGAAGAGCAAAATCCACCGAACTGGTCTATTTAGGTACTGTTCGAGGCGAACAGCCTGAAAAAAGGGGACGATGTTCTGAGTCACAAACTCCTGATTACAACCTTGTGCGTTAGAGAAAATCCGAAAGCTTTCCGCTCTGAACTCCGATAAAAAGGTAGCCTTCTTATCGGAGGCTTCTACCGTCGTCCAGCTGTTTTCGAGAACATTTCAATTTCATTATATAAACCCATATATTTTAGAATACTATAAGCTAAATAAAGTTATTAAGCCATGTTGCGCGAAATAATTTTAATTATGTTTTTTTACTGTAGCATATCAATACAATTTGCCTCTGTTCGCAGAATTTTATTTCCAATTTTAGTAGAGTAAATAGACTGGCAAAAGGCTTCTAGAATAGATTTTGGTGGGCACTTTGTTGCTAAAATGTAAAACCTATTTTTTTTCGTTTCTAATATCTTTCTAATGCAAAATCACTTGGTCGTCCAAAAATCGTAGCGGGAGGGGAGTGGTGGGGAGCCTTACAAAAAAAAGTGCTAATTTTTTTTTCGTCATTTTTCGGATCTACGATAACCGAAAATTCATTCCTCAAATTTTCATGTTGATCTGGACAGTAGAAATATTTTTATTTTATTTATAAAAATACGTCAAACCATTGTTGTATACGGAGCGCCTTCATACAAAATCACTTGTTCTGAAAACCCATATTTTTAAAATCTTTTACCTCGCTCTACCTCGAAAAATATTGGGTTTAGCAAAAAATTACTTTCTATAAATATTATAGACCAAAAATCAGAGAACACGTGGGTTTTTTTAGAATTTCGATTGGATAAATAGTTTAAGAAAAAATCAAATAAATCGAACGGCATGTCACGACTGACAGTGCTGAACGCGGAGATGCGAGGAAGGGCGAGATTCCTGTGCCGAAGTGAAAGCAAATCGACTCTAGTGATGGCGATGTTGTTAGGGTCGATTTTACATTGAAACGCTGTTGTGTTGTATATTCTATTGCGAAAGTGCATCACTGTGCATTATTTTTTACTAATAGCGCGAAATCCACTGAGCTGAGATTTTTAATATTAAAAGTTTTAAATTATTAAAAGTTATTAATTAGCTTATTGCTATAATAAAAATATTAAATATCTACTTAATATTAAAGTAAATTATTTTTTTATCTAGAAACGGATTTAACGAAAAGCAGCAGGTCTGACAGTGAACTTGAGTGAAAAATCAGATTAAGGCATGTTTTTTTTCCATAAAGTCCATTTCCTTTTCAGTTTGTTGAAGGACGCGGAAACTGGAGAATACATTTTTGTTCTAGTTTTCGAAAAATGCATCCTTACTTTTTTGCATTTGGCCATGTGAACTATTCTTTTTGGGGAACATTATATTTGTTGGACATGTACAAATTTGCTGATAAGTATCCAGAATTTCATGAAGACTTTATTAGAGGAAATTTTGTTGTGAAAAGTTGGAACAGAAACTTTTACCAACTATGTATAGATATAGCTTTAAACACATAAATACAAACTCAAAAGATGCAGGAGGAATCGTGTGATTTACTAAAACCAGCACAAAACTAGACGAATGGTTTTTAAGCTACAATATGATTGGCATGATGGTAGATGAATTTCGTGCATCATGAGACCTAAGCAACCACTCAAGTCAAAACGTAGAAAGTAGAAAAAACGGATGAAAATTGATGAATATTCTGTACAAAAACTACATGATCAGTTTTTACGATTTAATGTATTTTTAAAAAGCGTAGATTGTCTTCTCGTAATTTCAGCTAATGAAATTGCATCGAAAAATGTTCAAACATCCTTATTAATATACAAAAAAAAAATGAAAAAGAGAGCCTAGCAAAATTTATTGTTACTGTTGGAACTCCCAATTTTTATCAGCATAGAAAAGAGAATAATCTTCCAAAACTTCGTCGCGCAGATACCTATAAAACTGTCTCTGAAAAGAAGAAAATTATTCAAGCTGAGCAAGAATTTTTACAAAAAATACTAGCAATCAAGGCAATTGAAAGAGACATAAATATTATGAGGATATTTTCAAATAGGAATTGACAGCATATCCAATGTCACTTGTACCAGCAGGAGTTTTATCGATACCATAAAATAAATCTGCCTTAGGTTCTATAATAAAACAGTTTACAGTTGTTACAAAATCACAAAACGTGTCACATTTTTGATGGTATGGGATTGATTCAAGCCGTTGGCAAACCATCAAATGCCAAAACATTTGACGACTATGCAAGAATTTTGAAATCAATAGTGTTCAAGAACCCCTACAGCGTTAAAAGGATCGATTTTGTTTTGGATCACTACAAGGAATCTTCCATAAAAACTGCACGAGAACTGCAAAACTGATTGAAGGTCCGGATACAGTATTACCTCAAAAAAGGAATTCATTTATTAATTGAGTTTTAATAAAAACCAGCTTACACACTTCGTAAGCAATCAGCTAGTTAAATATTCCTTCACAAATTGTACCGGTCACTTCGTATCCAGCAGAGGATTTTGCGACGTTTTACATTACAAAACAAATTTTGGTTTGAATTCTGAAATATTAGTCTCATCACATAAAGAGGCCGATACCAGAATAATATTACACATTCTGTCAGCAAAAATGGAGGGATATACAAAATGTATAGTCGACTGTAAAGTTACCGATCTGCCCATTTTAAAGACCTTTCAACTCCAGAAGTTTAGATGAGAACAAAGGACAACGAAAGATCTATAGGTATTCACGAACTCTCTATGGATTACTTTATAGGTATCTGCAGTTAAGCTACAATATGCCAATCATATTGTAGCTTAAAAACCATTCGTCTAGTTTTGTGCTGGTTTTAGTAAATCACACGATTCCTCCTGCATCTTTTGAGTTTGTATTTATGTGTTTAAAGCTATATCTACAAATAGTTGGTAAAAGTTTCTGTTCAAACTTTTCACAACAAAATTTCCTCTAATAAAGTCTTCATGAAATTCTGGATACTTATCAGCAAATTTGTATATGTCCAACAAATATAATGTTCCCCAAAAAGAATAGTTCACATGGCCAAATGCAAAGAAGTAAGGATGCATTTTTCGAAAACTAGAACAAAAATGTATTCTTCAGTTTCCGCGTCCTTCAACAAACTGAAAAGGAAATGGACTTTATGGAAAAAAAACATGCCTTAATCTGATTTTTCACTCAAGTTCACTGTCAGACCTGCTGCTTTTCGTTAAATCCGTTTCTAGATAAAAAAAATATTTAATTTATTATTTAATATTTTTATTATAGCAATAAGCTAATTAATAACTTTTAATAATTTAAAACTTTTAATATTAAAAATCTCAGCTCAGTGGATTTCGCGCTATTAGTAAAAAATAATGCACAGTGATGCACTTTCGCAATAGAATATACAACACAACAGCGTTTCAATGTAAAATCGACCCTAACAACATCGCCATCACTAGAGTCGATTTGCTTTGACTTCGGCACAGGAATCTCGCCCTTCCTCGCATCTCCGCGTTCAGCACTGTCAGTCGTGACATGCCGTTCGATTTATTTGATTTTTTCTTAAACTATTTATCCAATTGAAATTCTAAAAAAACCCACGTGTTCTCTGATTTTTGGTCTATAATGTTTATAGAAAGTAATTTTTTGCTAAACCCAATATTTTTCGAGGTAGAGCGAGGTAAAAGATTTTAAAAATATGGGTTTTCAGAACAAGTGATTTTGTATGAAGGCGCTCCGTATAAAACAATGGTTTGACGTATTTTTATAAATAAAATAAAAATATTTCTAATGTCCAGATGGGTATGCAAATTTGATGAATGAATGTTCGGATATTGTACATCCGAAAAACGATCAAAAAAAATAATTGCATTTTTTTTTGTAAGGCTCCCCACGACCCCCCTCCCACTACGATTTTTGGACGACCAAGTGATTTTGCCTTACAAAGATATTAAAAACCAAAAAAAATGGTTTTTACATTTTAGCAATAAAGTTCCCACGGGATAACACAATAGGATCCTGTTTAAACTATACTATTTCAAGTAGAAACTGAACAATACTTAAAATTAGCAGTCTTACCGTTGACTTTTTACCGCTGTGTTTTCAAATTTTAAAGTGTTTGAAGATACAGAATACAACAATAGAATCAATGAAATTTATAACAATATCTTTATTTGTTACAAAAATAGTTGCCTTATTTACAAACCTCTCTAGAAACAAAAACAAGAATATGCAGCAGGGATCAAACAAAAATCCCACGTGTTCGACGGATCTACAACATATTTTACGAATATCATCAAGGTAATTTGTTACAGAAATATTAATAACTAATATTTATGATAAACAATGGGTAAGACGTAACCTTGGAAGTTAATTTAAGACTGCGTTAGGTCAACGTAAAATTATTCTGTATTCCAAAACATTTTATGCAGGAATTTAATTTTTTTAATTATATTAAATTATTTTTCATTACATTAGACGCGCCTGGTAGTTATTATGATAGTTAGATGTCTTCAGATAAACGACAATTTATGGCCTTCTTTACCGCCATGTCTTCAGATATGATGTTACTACTGTATTCGATAAGTTATCTTAAAAGTGTTCAGGAATATGCAAATAGTAATGTTTAGTAACAAATGGTAAAATGTTCGGTATTTGATAGGATGTAAGAGATAATAACAGTGACACATAATCATGTAATAATTTGTCCAGGAATGCGATGAGGAAGTGAATGTGACACCACCTTACTATACCATTTTTCAAAGTGAAAACATTGCACGTCACAATTTTTATAAAGTGACGTCTCTTATATTTAAAATTTCCAGAAGGTCAACCTTAAAATTTCCTAACACAGCTAATAATAGGAAACCCATACGGAATTGCTCGATCTTTCATAGGCATCAACATGGTGTAATAATCAGAAAAATGTAATCATCATTATATTAATTTATATTATTAATAATATAAATGTTATGAAATACCTATTTAAGTCGAATATTCCACAGAATAATAATTTGAATTAAATATATTAGACAATTGTACGCAAATGATACGGAAATACTTACAAATTTTAATAACAGTTCAGCGTGTGGCAAAATTGTTTAAACTGTTGCCGCTTTTTTAGAGTAAGAATTTTGTTTATGTTTTGATTTCTTATAAGAACGTTCATATAAGATAGATTACATTCTTGTCAACAAAAGATTTAGATTTAGAAATGGAATTAAAAGCGTGTCGGTCAGATAGCTCAGCGGGCTGTGCGGCTGCCTCTCATTCGCTTCGCTGTCGAATGGTTTAGTGGATGTGGGATCGAGCCCAAGCTCGGTGTACAGAAAACAAAAAGTCTAACGGAGCAGTTTAAAATTCTAGATGAATCTGCGGCTTAGACTAGGATATGCTGGGATCTGATCGGCCTATGGTGGAGCAGTACGGCAAGAGATAAGGGCTTGCGGCTCGGTGATACTCCTCCATAGATCCCTACCGGACAGGCGTAACGCCTAAAAAACCGGATATATATATATATATATATATATATATATATATATATATATATATATATAATTAAAAGCGTTAAAACATATCCTAGTGCTGATGCAGACTTCGACCACAATCTACTTCTTGCCAACGTTAATATTAAACTGAGAAAACAACAGAAAAAAAAGTAAAATTCAGAGACTAGATTTGTCAAAGCTTGAGGGTGAAAAATGTCAACAAAAAAATAAATGAAGCAGTTGCACCAGCATTCGCAGAGGTGTCAAAAAAAGATATTAATAGTGCCTGGAACGAAATAAAATCGGCAGTACTTAACGCTGGTAAAACGTTTGTTGGTAAAAAAGAACCAATTGCCAAAAAAGACGGGATGACATCAGATATTATAAACCTCATAAAAGAAAAACGAAAATACAAAAATACAAATAAAGAGAAGTACAAGCAAATAAAGAAACTAGTAGAAACGCAGATCAAGGAAGCTAAAGAACACTGGATGGTAGAAAATTGTAAAGAAATAGAAGAACTTAATATGAAACACGACACACATGGGCTACATAAGAAACTCAAAAAAATTACATGAAATAATCAATAAAGAGAATACCACAAGTTATACGAAACTCCACGGGGATCTCCAATTATAAGCAGTAGGAAAACAACAAACTTGGGAGAAATACATCAAGGACTTATTCGCAGATAATAGGGAAGAAATAAATGATACATTACCAACTAATGAAAATCTAAAAATTCTGATATCAGAGGTTAAACAGGCAATTAAAATCTCAAAAAGTGGTAAAGCACCAGGTCCCGATGAAATTCCTGTAGAGATATTAAAAATCCTGAATGATGAAAATATAGAGTGTCTAACTAAATTATTTAATAAAATATACCACGATGGTCAAATCCCGGATGAATGGTTAAAATCTATCTTTTTACCCTTACCCAAGAAAAATAATTCTAAATCTTGCGATGAGTCCCGATTAATTAGCCTTATGAGACACACTTTAAAAATACTACTCAAAATTATTCAGCAGCGTATATATAAAAAATGTGAAGAACAAATTAGACAATACACAGTTTGGATTTAGATGTGGAATGGGAACAAGAGAGGCACTGTGCGCAATGCCGGTACTATTACAAAAATGCAGGGAATATAATAAAAACGTATTCATATGTTATATAGATTTCCAAAAAGCTTTTGATAGTGTCTAACATGGTAAACTCATACATGCATTGAAACACATACACCTAGATCCTAAGGATATTAATTTAATCAAAAATCTGTACTACAATCAAACAGCGGTCGTACGGGTGGAAGATAGTGAGATACACCAGGTGGAAATTCAAAGAGGAGTCAGATAGGGATGTGTGTTGTCGCCACAATTATTTAATGTGTACTCCCAACTAATATTTCAGGACGCACTATGGGAAAGAACTGAAAGTGTAAGGATTGGAAGGAGCATCAATAATAACATAAGTTTTGCAGATGATACCGCAATCATGGCAGAGAATATAGACGATTTACAAACTCTCCTGGAAATCATTAACAGAGAAAGCAAAAAGATGGGATTAACAATGAATATAAATAAAACCAAATACATGGTGATCTCAAAAAACCTTGTTGACAACATAAAAATGACATTGGAGGGTAAACCCCTAGAGAGAGTCGACAAATATAAATACCTCGGAGCAATTGTAAACTCACAGTTAGATCAAGAGCAGGAGATAAAGGTCAGAATAGAAATAGCTCGAAGAGGCTTTATAAAATACAAGTCAATGTTTACAAATAAGAAATTGAGTATGGCCATCAGATAAAGGTTCGTCGAATGTTATGTTTGGTCGCAACTACTATATGGGGTAGAAGCTTGGACTCTGAAAGCCTAATCTATAAAAAAATTGGAGGCATTTGAAATGTGGCTATATAGGCGTATTTTGAAGATTCCTTGGACTGCAAAAGTCTCAAATGAGGAAGTGTTAAGACGAGTTGGACATGGCAGAATGTATCGGGGCCACATACTCCGAAACGATAAATACTCTCTGCTACAAGTCATCATGCAAGGCAGAGTAGAGGGAAGAAAAGCTTGGGAAGAAAGAAGAAATCTTGGCTGAGGAATATCAGAGATTGGACTAACCTCAGTGTTGAACAGATATTTCACGTTGCAAAAGATCGAGAAACGTTTAAAGAAGTGATCGCCAACCTTCATTAGAACACGGCACAAGAAGAAGAAGAATTAAAATGTTTTCTTATGTATTTTAGTGTGTTACAGTAGTCTTAAAACTAAGTGTATTTACTGTTAATATAATAGTTTGACAAATAGTCCAAAAAATTCCTCACATACTAACTATTCTGATGTTTTGGCAACGCTGTGGGGTTCTGACGTCGTAAATCTTGAATGACGTGCAATCATTTTTATATGAAAAATTCTATACTATATCAATACGCAGCCAGCTATTAGAACATACGTATTGTACGAAGTCGATTAGCCTGAAGAAACAGACAAAACTATAAGAGAAACCTAAATATACCATTTCTGGCTATAAGTAAAATATGTTGGGCGGTATAGATGATTATGAAGGATACTAGGTCGGAGAAGTCAGAAAACAATACCCAACAGTCAGTAAAGACCTCAATAATTATGTAAAATATGTAGTTTATAAATCTATCATTTGAGATAAGTATGGGCTGACTACAAACAGTGGGAACCAATATGGTTACCTGTTAGAATATAAGAACAACTATGTTTGACAAGTATATTCTTGAAACTACCAAAGCGTGAAGTGTATATTTTAAAAACCCAGCAAGCACTCGCATAAGAAATAAATGTAGCAATAAAATAAATTGCATAAAAAATACGATCCACAATATAATAACGAATGATATAGAAACTAAAGAGCTCATTAGTCATAGTTTGAACAAAGTTTTGAATATGAAAACACTGTCCTGTCGATAAGTGCCACGCTTGCTGACCATTGACCAAAAACATGATCGTGTGACCATTTCTCAGCAGTGTTTGGACTATACGAAACGGAATCCGTCGAACTTTTGGCATCAGAGCCCGGAGCGTAATGAACGTACAGCAGTGAATTGATGCCTAAAACGTGCTCCGAAACAGCAAAAGTGGCTCAGTAGGTCGGAAAATTTATGGCCCCTATATTTTGGGATACAATTATTTGTTAAACTGTTTGTTCGGGCTGTTGGCCGTTGTCTTCTGAATTAGTTCTCGGCGTGAATTTCAGCTTACAAGCGAAGCAGTAACATCTCCAGAAGATGCCAACCCCTAGTGTTGGCGAAACGTCGAGAACTAATCTCAGAAGACAACGGCCTAACATCCCGAACAAACAGTTTAACAAGTTAGACGATGGACGTGAAAGCCTACCGCAAAAAGTGATATTTTTCACTGTTCACAGCAAAATCAGCACTGTAAGATTTTTTCAGCTGTTTTTCTTTCTTTACTTGCCTAATAATAAAATGAAATCCATTGCAGATACGAACTTGTTTTAAAACATGTATTGAAGTAAACATTGTCCAATTTTAAAATTTAATGAATTAAATTTAATTGTTATTACTTTGTTTTGCACAAGTTTAACGAATCTAACACAATAAACATTTTACTACGTTATGGTTGGATTAATCGACCTATTTTTATCGGACCTATTTTATATTATACAGGGTGTTTCAAAAAGGTATGTCATAAATTAAATCACGCATTCCGGGGACAAAAATAAATTTATTAAATCCAAATTACCTTAGTACAAAAGTGTACAAAAAAAAGGTACAGCCCTTTGAAGTTACAAAATAAAAATTGTTTTTGCATTATCTCCTAAACTACTTGACATTTTGTAATGAAAATGGACACGTTACTTTCTTGTTCTAAAAGCATTTTTCATACAAAAGAAACAACAAAATCTAAGCGCACAGAAAAATTTAAAGGGGGGTGTGTAGCCCTAAATCCCCCAAACTTTTGATACGTTCAAATCAAATGAATTTTGGGGCATCATTAGTTTAACACATTACTTTTAAAACTTTTTTGCCTCATCACTTTTTCGAAAAACTAGTTTTTTCCTAGTTGGCCATAAAATTACAATTAGTTTCTACGGATACAATAATTACAAACAGTTCCATCAATAATTAGTCAATAATTTGAAGCTATCATTTATTGTGTGAATAAGATTAATATTAAAAATTTTGATGTTACAATGGCCTACACATTTCAGGAAATGGCAGATATGCATTTAACTTTGGGTAAGTTGGATCAGATTAAATTATGATTTCAACAAACTATCGGACATATCGTAGTGAATGTCAAGGAAAGAGTGCAGCAGCCGCAAGGCGTTATGCAGTAAAATACCCCAATCGAAATAAACTCGATAGACGCTTATTTCTAACCATTGATCTTCGTTTACGGCAAGCGGAGCCAAATCATTGAAGAAGTACCTGAAACAAGTAGAAGGGTAATAGCTGCTCAACTGAATGTTCCTCGCGTAAGGCTTTGGAGGCGTTTGAAGGATCAGCTGCTTAAACCCTATCACTTAACAACGGTTCAAGGGATATTATATATATATATATATATATATATATATATATATATATATATATATATATATATATATATATATATATATATATAATGGCTATACACCCCAGCGTGGGGTTAAACCGCAAATGCTTTCTAGATCCTATTTCTTAAGTGGATCAGTCTTTTTTTTGTTTATCTTATCTTCTTGACAATATCTCTCCATTTTTTCCTGTCTCTAGTTTTTCCTCTCCATTCACTGACTCCTGCCCTTTGGAGGTCTTCTTCAACTTCTTGCAGCCACTTTGATCTCGGTCTTCCTTTTCTCTTTCTTCCTCCTGGATTCCATTCTATCATTGCGTATGTCACTGCCTCATCGCCTGCTCGCCAAATGTGACCTAACCATCTAACTCTGCATTGCTTTATTTTAGTTACGATGTCTTCCTTAAGTTCTTCCTTAAGTTCTTCCTTAATTTCTGCATTTGTTCTGATTCTATATTCTTTTTGCTCTGTTCTGATTGGTCCTAGTATGGTTCTCATAATCTTTCTCTCTGCAATTCTTAAGTCTTCTTCATCTTTTTTAACCATCGTCATTGTTTCCCCTGCATATAATAATATTGGTCTAATTATGGTGTTATAAATGCTCATCTTGCTTTTTTTAGTCACTGTTTTGCTTTTAAGTAATCTTTTGTTTGCAAAATAAGCTTTATTCGCTGCTAATATTTTTTCTTTTATTTCGGATTTCCTTTCTCCGGATTTACTTATTGTAACTCCTAGGTATTTGAAGTATTCTACTTCTTCAAACTCGGAACTTCATATTTTGATCTTTTCCTTTATTGGTCTTTTCCCTAATCTTAATATTTTTGTCTTTTCTTGATTTAATCTAAGCCCCATTACCTCCCCTTTCTCTCTTATTTCTTCATGAATTTCTTTCATTATTTTTCTGTTCTTTGCAATAATAGCAATATCATCTGCATATGCAATTATTTGACCACCTCTTGTTCTGAGATTTCCTTTATTTATATTTCGCAGTACATATTCTAATGCTAGATTAAATAGCGTTGTTGATAAGGCATTTCCTTGTTTCATCCCTTTATTTATACTGAATTCCTCTGTCTCTCCTCTTTGTGTCTTTATGCTTATTTTTGTAGTTCTCATTGTCATTTCTATTAATTTTCTGAGTTTATGTGGAATTTTTAATTTTTTAAGTGCTGTCATTAATACGTTCCTTTTAATAGAATCAAATGCCTGTTTGAAGTCTATGAATAACATTTCCAGTTCTAATTTATACTCGTTTGCTTTTTCCATTATTTTTTTTATTGTGTGTATTGCATCTATTGTAGATCTTCCTTCTGTGAATCCACATTGGTACTGTCCTACTGTCTTCTTTGTGATCTTTGATAACCTCTTTTTTATTATTGATGTCAATATTTTATATGTTGTATTTAGTAATGTTATTCCTCTATAATTTTCACAGATTTGTTGGTCTCCCTTTTTATGTACTGTTATGATCTGTCCTACCTCCCAGTCACCTGGCATTTTCTCTTCTTTCCATATATTTTTCAATAGTGCCAGTATTTTTCCTGTTAGTTCCCTTCCCCCGTATTTTATTAGTTCCATATTAATTCCATCTTTACCTGGGGCTTTTCCATTTTTGCTTCTCTGTATAACTTCATCCAATTCCTCTAATGTTGGTTCTTTTGAAATTTCGATGTCTACTTCATTTGCTTCTTCTTCGTGTACTGTTTCCTCCTCGTCATGCATTTCTTCTTCTGTTGTTTCCTCCGTCAAGAGCTCTCTGTAGTAATCTCTCCATACTTGCTTGTATTCTTGGTCCTCTATTATCAAGGGATATTGGTTGAAGATTATCCCAAAAGGATTGGATTTTGCGATTGGTTGTTAATGGAAAAGATGTTAATTTTGTTAGAAATATTTTGTTTACCGACGAGGCTATCTTCAGTAGAAATGGAATAACAAACCATCATAACGAGCACATTTGGGCCGACGAAAATCCTCATGCCAAAAAATGACTCATCACCAAAGGTCTTTCAAAGTTAATGTTTGGGCAGAAATTGTGGATAATAATCTAATAGGCCCAGTATTTCTTCCCAACAATTTAAATGGAGATAATTATTTGCAGTTCTTGCCAAACGATTTAGTAGAGTATTTGGAAAAAGTGAATATTGCAATAAGGCAAAATATGTGGTTTCTACAAGATGGCGCTCCACCGCATTACAGTAATGAAGTCCGGGAATACCTTGGCAGGCAGTATCCTGGTCAGTGGATTGGAAGGGGTCGTGACGCACCTATTGACGCGTGACCACTCAGAAGTCCAGGTCTTAACCCCATGGACTTTTGCTTTTGCGGGTTTATGAAAGAGAAAGCGTATTCTGTAACAATAGAGGACGAACAACAATTTAGGGTTAGAATAATTGAAGCTATAAGTAAGAAGTATAAACGTAAGAAGGTAAGTAAAACACTTAACTGTCTTTCACCTTTGCTTAAAAATCGGGCTATATCTCATAGGGATTGGTATTCAGATCGCATCAAAATTTAAAATTACACGAAAAAAAGTTTTAATTAGTTTTCCGTTCCTCCACACTCCAACTCAAAAATCACGGCCCGCTACTGCTTTTAGATGTTTTGAAGATACAACTTTATAGAAATAAAACCATTTAATACGTAAATTTGGGACAGATAGTGGTATAAAAATACTTTCTTTGGATAATTAGGAATATTACCGGTGTTATTTCTTATATGCCTATAGTATACTTATTGACCTTAATAATTTTATTTATTGGATTTCGTCACTCCTAAGGCTACGGTTTCTTTAAGACGATTGCTGTTTTCTTCATTTGATATGTAAGTAGTCGTCAAAGGAAATGATTACAATGCTTTTACCTTGATAAGAAACAGATAATTGAATTGTAAAATGAATGGAAGTAAGAGTTCGGTGGACGAATTTTTACAATAAAGTGAAAAAATACTTGTTAGTGAACACAACGAACATTTAGAAATTGCGAATGATGTGTCTATTGCTCCGATAAACGGCTCTATATTATAAAAAAGTGTTATGTGCCCTTAATTAAAAAATTCAAAACTTTACGAAGAATTTGACAGAAATACAGTTGAACTAGCGCAGCCCGTATCCGCTATTACCAGTGCGGATATAAACCAAAACAACAAAATAAAAAGTTCCTCAAGCACCTCACATGCAAACGAAGGGATAATAGTCAATGGAGAAGTTATCAAGAACATTCGATATGCTGACGATACTTTCAAGTATTTTCCGAACTTCCTGTACATTTATATTAAGTTCATCATTTGTGATCATTTCTGGTGTTTCCGGTTCTACCGTCATTTGTTCTTCCTGTACATAGAGCTTTTTTAGATAGTCAATCCACGTATCCTTTTCTAGTTCCCAGTGATCATTTTTTCTTTTAGTGCATGTGTTTCGTTTCTAATTATCTTGTAATTATAGTAAGCCTCTTGTATTTTGGTTGACATGTATTTCAGGTAAGCTTTTTTCTTTTCTTTACATTTTTCCTTAAGGTTCTGTACAAAACCACGGAGTTCTTCGCCTTGGGAACGATTTATTTTTATTTATATTTCTTTCACCAAGAACTTCCTTGGACGAGGCTTAATTTTTGCCCAGCTTTCTTCGACGTCATCACTTTCTCACTTTGCCTGCAGTTTTATTGGGTGCATCGAGTAGCTCGACAGTACTGTTGCCGCTTCCAAGGCCGGATAAAGGAGGAGGGGGTCTACAGCCAGGTTAGGACCCTACTGATAGACTTTAAAACCATTCAGCTAATAGAAGCAGGATTATGCCTTGGAACAGAAATCATTTCATTACGACAACTAACGAGAGAAAGAGAAAAACGAATTTACGGAAAACGAGAAATATACTTCGCATCGGTAGCCCGAACGTAAAGTCTCTAAACACAAGAGAACAGGAAATTACAAAAGAGCTTACAGAAAAAAATATAGACATATGTGTACTACAAGAGACGAAGAAAAAGGAAAGAATCAAATTATGTTAGATGACTATCTCATGATTTATAGTGGTGTTGCCAAAGAAACCAGAGCCAAAGAAGGAATCGTCCTGTTGGTACACAGAAAATTTTTAGACCAAGTACAAGAATGTAAATATACATCTAAAAAAATAGTAGATGTAAAAGTTAAACTGAATGTGATAGATATCTATGCACAAGAGAACAACACAGATACCATCACAAGGTTTTACGAACACCTTCAAACAATAATTGAGACCCCAAACAATGAATAATGGGTGATTTTAACGCCCGTGAGGGCAATGATATAGTTCCAGGAATAAAACATGAAAATATCATAAATAAAAACGGAGACCCTCTGACGGATCTCTGCAGCATAAACGAAATATGTATTATTAATAAAAGAATTTAAAAGACAAATCAGTCGATTTGATTAATCATGTTAAGGAATCTTTTCATGTGGTTAAAGTAAACGTAGGCATATTTGTAGGAAATAAATTGCAATATGTTTTAAACAAAAATTCAGGATTTTCTATTTTGAAAAAAGTTGTGAAAGTTTATCAAAGTGATCCTGTACCAGATCTTGAACTACTGCCTTACAACATAAACAAGTTTAAAAATGCACCAATAACTTCTGTTGATGTTGAAAGAGGTTTTTCGATTTATAAACATTTATACACAGATAGAAAGCATATTACACATAGTTTCAAAAGTTATACATCATCCAAAATTTCCGCTATTATTAAGTATTTTTAGAAACTACTGTTATAGATCATTTAGAAAAAAATATCATAACGTTGACACATATTTAGTGTTTTAAAAGACATACTGTTCTTTAATAAATATTATAAAAAAAATTATTTCTAATTAGAAGATATTTAACACATTTAATATCGTGTATTTCCACCAGGGGCATCGATACAAGCCTGGATTCGAGCTCTAATCTCTCAGATTCTCCCATTCTTCTCCACTACAGGAAATTCTAAGTTTATGATGGGTTCTAGGAGGAATACTTAGGCATGAACAGCTCTGCAGAGCACATTCCGTGCATGTTCAATGGGGTTCATGTCTGGAGACATTGCAGACCACTACAAACAGCGAATACCTTCTGTCTCCAGATTAATTGCTTGAGTCGTAAGTGGGCGGGCGTTATCATCCATAAATACAAAATTTTCACCTACAGCTCCCAATGCCTACCCAAAATATAACACTACCACCAGCAAAAGGAAGTATAGAACGAGCATGTGCTAGTTGTGCAGCTCTTGTCGGCTCTCGTAAAACACGAATTCGCCGGCTATCTAACTGTTAGAGGAGCTATATGTGTGCTTGAGCCCACCGGAGGCGGTGCAAAACATGTCTAGGTTATAGCTTGGGAACTCTTATTGGAACCGACGACTCCTCAAACCTGACTCATAAGTTCTTTATCTTCGTAGACAACGATACTCTGACTCTTGTAGCAAGTCTAAAGTCTGTGTGGAGGGCTGATAAAGACATGGGCAGATTTCTCTGGATAAAAATTTTGATATATCTATTTTGTTGTTCATTGGTAACTCAGGTTCTACCTGAGCGAGCTCTATTCTGTATCGAATTTGGTTCCAGAAATCTATTACATATGCGTGAAACAACACTCTGAGAAATACCCACTCTTTCCGCCACGAACCGCTTGAATGGCCTTCTTCAACTAAACCGATAATTCTTGTATGCAGTCCAATAGTTTGACCTCTAAAAATTATACAGCACGCTAAATTTTGAATGTCAATTTGGGACCACGAAAAGATGCAAAAGTGTTATCGGTTTTAAAGATTAGACTTTAGTAATGGAAATTCCACAGCGACCGGTCAATGGAAGTGATAAATTTTATTTATCTTATGACAATCGTAAAAATGGCAATAATTGTGCAACGTTTATTTATTATAGATACGGAGTCCATTTTGCAACAAATCACAAAAACTGTATACAAAAACTGCACTCTTCAAATTTAAAGACAATTTTGATTTTTGGTGATAGAACACTCTGATCAAAATATATCGAATTTTTTCAGAATTGACTACTGTCCTTTCTGTGTTTTGTTTTGATTCTACCTCCTTATGTTTGGTTAGGCGTTCGTATTTTTTTTTTTTTTTTTGGCGTGTTCCTCCTAGGTCATTTTCCATTTTTCAGTAGCAAATGGATTCAATCCTATTCAGCATGTATAGACAACGCGTTCTTGTCCTATATATCGGGGGCAACGGACATAATTGGGCGAATACTTAAAAAAAGGACTGTTTAAGATCGGTGAAGGACAAACGCGACCCGTTAGCAACAGCCGTTAGTATACCGAATACCATGCACATTTTAATGGTATATATGGGAAGCGCAAATAGACACACAAACACAAGGATAAACGAACATAAAAGCCATTCTCGTTTAGGACATATCGACAAATCTGCCGTTGCCGAACACGCTTTGAATACTCTTTGAAGAAACGCAGATGCTGGCTAAAACATCGCAGTACTAGTCACGGTTATATCGGGAGGCAGTGGAAATATATAAGCATCCAAATAATTTTAATCGGATAGAAGAAGGACTAAGAATTAACAAAATATGGATACCATATTAAAATTCACAAACACCCTTCCCGCATATCACGAAAAAAGAAAAGCTACAAACGACGACACGCCCCCTCACGCCGAAACCAGTGGAGGGGAGGTGAGTAGAAAATATAAATATGACCTCCGTAATAAATTTCAGAATCAGGATGCATCCTTACCAGCAGACCATAGTACATTGCGGCGTCAGTTTCAACTTACAAGCGAAGCAGTAACATCTCCAGAAGGTCCAGATCGATAAAGATAATACTAGGTTGTGAAATTCTATAAGTATGTATGATAATAAATGTAAAAATTGTATTTCAATCTTAGTGCAATTTTGATCTAAATAAACAATATGACTTTTTAAATACTAATTTTAGATTATTGTTATTATCTGAATTGGTTTTTAAATGCCAAAGTTATGAACAAGATGAAAATTAACGTGTGCATATTTGCATATATTAGGCTAATTCTTTAATTTTATTGCATATTTGCGCCAATTTTGTGCATATATATGCGCATATTAGTTTGTTCTGTTTTCTGTTGCATATCCTCCGGTCTCCAGTGATCGTGCAGTAAAAGATTCCACGAAAACGTAGCGTTAGATGAAGATGAATTTTACTGCTTCGCAATAGGCGAATTTACTACCATTGTACCAATATGTAAAACTTTTAATATTAAAGATATAGTATTTGCAATTTATGTTATAAGTTTCAGTCGTCATAAAATACATATAAATAAAGTTATTGATTTACACTTCTTTGTCTTCTAAAGGTAAGTTCTAAAAATTATCTTCTAAAACATTGTTTTTACTGCTCAGAAGAATATATGACTCATTGCAGAACACCCACTTGACCTGCTTACTGTAACTTTGCCATAAATGTTTTTCTGTATAATATGTGTTCTTGTTTGTATATATGTAAGTTACGTTTTATACCTATTCCTTTTTTAATACTATGTATTTTTTTGACTTGCTACATACAGTATTTGTATCTGTTATACTCTACTCTTCTAAGTTACTAAGAAGTAAGCAAAAACCGAAAAATATATTTGTGATGGTTGGTAGGCAAAAGTTGACGTCATATATCACGACTTAGGAATATCAGAGATTGGACTGCCATGGACCTCTATACACATTAAATACAAAATAATATATGTATGTCCATATTTCTTGCAATTAAAATAAAACGTTCACGATCTCTTCCAGTTTGCTAGTCCAAACGTTTTATCGTTAGACCACAGTAAGCCGAACTTAATCAATTAAACACGAGAACTATCGTTAAACCAGTTGCCTTGGATGACAGCTTAATAACAATAAGAATTTACAAAGGGCGACAAAAAGCTAAATAGTGTAAAACAGTAATTATAAATACTTCATAGGAAATATTTTCTGTTTCAACAATAAGACCGTTTAACAATACTTCCTTTGCGGTTAAAAGGTGGAACACCTTTTTCTGTTAATCACGCTATTCCTTAATTTCGCTACTCTTTCGAAGAATTCACTCATGTATTAACTCGGTTTGCAATAATTTGAAGGATAACTCAGTGGTGAACCCACAGCTACACACATATAAAAAAATCATACATAGACTTTTCGGGTTAAATAATTCACATTTTTTTATGTAAATTACCCACGTTTTCATAATAAAGCAAGATGTTAATTATATTTATCAAGTTGTATTAAGAGAGAGGAAAGTAACGAACACTAACATATCAAAAAAGAAAACACCATGGTTAAGAGAGGAAGTGAAGACAAAATCTGAAGAAAAGAAGAAAACCTTTTTACAATACAGAATACAACAAACACAACAGGCATACAACTACTATGAACGAATCAGAAATGGAATGAATACTTTAGTTAAACAAATAAAAAATGGAACACTGGCAGAGTTTCTCAAAATAGATGGAACACAACTTCTACGGAACACAAAAAGAAATATGGAGAATGATCAGAGGCAAAGAAAAGATATGAACGAACTAATAAAAACGAAACACATTCAGAAGAAAACATGGGTAGACTGCTTTCGATCCTTATTTGCTAAAGGTGACGATAATGCATTACGAAGCATTAAGGAAACTAAAAAATAGAAAATAACCAGGCGAGGAGAGAATACCGAACGAACTCATAAAGTACGGAGGACCAGATCTGACGAAAAAACTATTAAAACTAAGCCAAAAAATAATAGAACAAAACAGAATTCCTCAAGAATGGAGATCAAGCATCCAAATATATCTCTTCAAAAAGAGATATAAATCGGACCAGAAAATTACAGAGGAATTATTAAACACAACACTAAGGGCCAATTGTTTGAACGCTAATCAAAACTTGATTCTAATCAAATATTTAATTACAAGCAAATACGTCACAGCAGCTGTCAAAATTATTAAAAATTGCTTATTATTATTATTGATTTGTAAATAAAAACATGCAATTAACGATCAGAAAGAGTTTAATTATGGTTTATTTTAAATTAGAACGCCAAATATTAAAATTGAATAAAATAAATCAGTCAATATAACCTCATAATGTGACGTATTTGATTTTAATTAAATATTTGATTAGAATCAAGTTTTGATTACCATTCGAACAACCGGCCCTAAAATTAACAACCAAAGTGATAAAAAATAATTAAAAGTGAAACTGGAACAAACCATGAAGTGGAGATATCCAGGAGTGGCTAGTATACCTGTTGAATACAAAGCACGTGGTGGTCGTGTGTATTAAGGTATAAAAAAATGCTTATTAAAAGCTTAAAATTTTTATTTTAAAGAAGATCTTTTCGGAATTGAATAATTCCATCATCAGTTTAATAAAAGGTGTCAAAAAACATTGTATGGCCACATGAAAACATTGGAAGGACATCCGTATTAAAAAACAATCTTCATGGTATTTATGAAGGTAAATGTAATAGACTGTTAATTTGTTGATTACTAAAAAATGAAAATTGGGGTATCTTACATGACCCCCTGTAGTTGGTGAGGTTTTATTGACTTACAATAGTTCAGATTCATTCAGTTAGCCCTAGACTCCAGCACAGATCAGAGGTAATGTAAGTCAATAAAACCTCACCAACTACAGGGGGTCATGTAAGATACCCCCATTTTCATTTTTTAGTAATCAACAAATTAACAGTCTATTACATTTACCTTCATAAATACCATGAGGATTGTTTTTTAATACGGATGTTTTCATGTGGTCATACAATGTTTTTTGACACCTTTTATTAAACGGATGATGGAATGATTCAATTCCGAAAAGATCTTCTTAAAAATAAAAATTTTAAGCTTTTAATAAGCATTTTTTTATACCTTAATACACGACCACCACGTGCTTTGATAACAAATAAACTGAATGAAATTATAACACTAGCAGAAGAACAACATGGTTTTAGGCCGGGAAGATCATGCACCGACGCTATAATTATAATGAGGCAAGTACAAGAGAAATCATTACAATACAACAAACCGGCATATCTATGTTTCGTGGACCTTACTAAGGCTTTTGACTGGGTCAAATTAAAAGACGTTATCAACTTACTGTACGCAAGAGAGATATCTCTAGGAATAATCAAAACGATCGAAAATATCTACCAAATCAACACAATAAAAGTAAAAGTAGAAGAAGAACTAACCATCCCTATTAAAGCTGGAAATGGGATAAGACAGGGAGATTCCCCGAGTCCCCTATTGTTCAACCTGATTATGGATGAAATAATAAAAAAAGTAAGAACTATAAAAAGGATACCAAATGGGAGAAAAACAACTTAAAATATTCTGCTATGCAGACGACGCAATACTGCTCTCTCAAAGTGAAAATGATTTACAACGTATGCTGCACCATTTAATATAACCGCCAGAAAATTTAACGTGTTAATTTCCCCAAAAAAGACAAAATACAATTTTACAACAGCAAATTTACTAAGATGTAAATTGGAGATGGTAGTAGAACAAGTGATGGGGTTTAAATACCTAGGCATCACATTATCTAGTTACGGAAAGCTCGAGAAATAAAAATATCGGGAAAAAAGCGAAAGGCAGAATTTACAAAACAGTCATCAGACAAATAATGACATTTGCGGCAGAAACAGAGAAAGACACAGAGCGCCTGACACAGAGAGGACAAAAAGAATGTTGGAAACAGTAGAGATGAAAGCACTTAGAAAAATTGATGGTAATACACTATGGGACAGAGCTAGAAGTACAGATATACGACGTAGATGCAAGGTGGAGAAGATCAAGAACTGGGTAAGAAATACAAGAGTAGAATGGAACCATCGTATAAGCCGAATGACAACAGATAGAGTAGTACAGACGGCAAGAGACGGTTCCCTAATAGAAAGACGATCAGCAGGAAGACCATGAAAACGATGGAATGACAACTTACTGGAAAAACGGACATTAATGTCTATTATAAAAAGAAGAAGAAGTTGCTTAAAAGCTATGTAGTATAGCGCAACTAAATGGTTTCTCCACTACTTATGTCACTACAATCAGTTCCGTTCTGTGTCCCATATCCATATACGTGGCATTTCAAGAATCGGAAATAAACGTAATTACAAAAAAATACTGTATTATTCTTAAGTATTCCAAAATTATAAATAAAACACCATAAAGTGAACACAAGGATATACAGTTTCTTAAGTCTTTAATTTTCCCAGCAACTTTCAACAGTATTTAGAAACAACTGGTTGGTTGGGTTATTGTGACATTTGGAGTCAGCTAAGGTCCATGATCACGCAACTGTTCCTTAATTTGAGTCTTTGCATTATTCTCAGTTTACTTTTCTGAACGTGAGTGCAAATTTTGTCATACCAAATGGTCAAATCCAGTTTTTCGAGTTCTCGTTTGGAGATAGTTTTCAGCCACTCTCCTAGAAACTTTAACCACCAGCTACACTTATGGCGAGGAACACAAAAGAAAAGGTCCGCTATAGAAAAAGATTTAGAGAAATTGTGGGTCACAAATCCTGAAATCATACATTGACACGGCGATAAAAAAAGGTAATAACGATAAAAGTAAAGGGAGAAATGGCCCACCAATCAATAATATACGGTTTGCATAAAACATAACAATACATGGAGGACAAATTAAAAAAGTTGAAAAATATAAATATCTGGGTACCATAATTAATGAAAATAATGAGTACACAGAAGAGATTAAGGCAAGAATAGGACAGGCAAGAAATTCTTTCAACAAACTGAAAAAAGTACTCTGCAGCAGGGACATTTCAATTTCTTTAAAGATAAGACTTCTGAGATGAACGTGTTCTCCGTATTATTTTATGGGTTGGAGGCTTGGATGGAAACCTTCGAGTTATGGGCCTACAGAAGGATATTAAGAATAAGTTGGGTAGATAGAGTCACGAATGTCAGTTAAAGTCAGAAAACTGCAATATCTGGGACATGTTATGAGGGGCGAGCGTTATAACTTGTTGCAATTAATAATGCAAGGAAGAATACAGGGTAGAAGGAGTCGCCGAAGAAGACGCATCTCCTGGTTGAATAATTTGAGAGCTTGGTTTAACTGCACTTCTGCTGACCTCTTTAGAGCAGCGGCGTCGAAAGTGCGAATTGCCATGATGGTTGCCAACCTTCTTAGAGGAGATGGCACGTGAAGAAGAAGAAGAAAGGGAGCAAATAGCTAAAATACTTACAAAATATAAAAGTTAGCGCTTACGATCTGCAATAAACGTAGGAACATTGCAAAATGGTCAAGTAACTCTTAAGGAATTAGTTTCGCAACTATATTAGTGTAGATCTACAGCGCTCGCCCTATACAAAAAAAACGCATGCTGTGTAGGGGTACACATAAACTGATCAACAATTAGCATAAATACCCCCGTCTTCTTCTTCTTTGTCAACCATTTTCCATCCACTCTTGAATGTAGGTCTCTCCTAATTGCTTCCATCTTTCTATATCTTGCGCCAATCTAATCCACTGTTTGCCTGCCACTGCTCTTATGTCATCTACCCATCTTTTTTTAGGTCTTCCCATGCTTCTTGTTGTCGTCCTTGGTCTCCATTCTAGAATTCTCCGTGTCCACCTGTTGTCATTATATCGGGCTACGTGACCTGCCCAGCGCCATTTCATTTTTGTAATTTCCTCCACAATATCCCTAATCTTTGTTCTACGTCTTATCTCGGTGTTTCTAATCTTGTCTCTTAGTGATATTCCAAGCATGATTCGTTCCATTACTCTTTGCGTTGTTTCTAATTTTTTGGCAGATATTTTGGTAAGTGCTACTGTCTCCAAGCCGTAGGTACAAACAGGTAGTATGCATGTGTTATACACCTTTTTCTTTAAGTTTATAGGAACGGAGGTGTTTTTCAAGATATGTGCTAGTTTGCCGAAAGCGCCCCAAGCCAGTTGTGTTCTTCTTTTAATTTCAGCATCTTGATTTGGTTTTCCTAGTTTGATAACATGACCTAGATATACATAATGTTCCACATTTTCTATGGTATGATTTTGTATTGTTATACTTGTCTGGTCTCGGCTCAGTATTTTTGTTTTGCTGTAATTCATTTTTAAACCTACCGCCCCTGAAACTGCATTTAATTGTTGTAACATATCATTTAGTTCTTGGATATTATCGGCTATTAAAACTATGTCATCTGCGAATCTCAACTGGTTTAAGTATGATCCGTCGACGTTGATACCCTTATTGTTCCATTCCAGTTTCTTAAAAATATCTTCTACAGCAAGGGTAAATAGTTTGGGAGAGATGGTGTCTCCTTGTCTTACGCCCTGTTGTAGTCTTATGGGATTAGTTTTTGTGCTTTCGTCCAGCTTTATATGCATGGTGGCATTTTTATATATGTTTTTAATTATGTTAATGTATCTTGAATCTATGCGTGCATTTTCTAGAGATTCAAGCACTGCCCATAATTCGATAGAATCGAATGCTTTATGGAAATCGACGAACGCCATATGAATTGGAACATTATACTCGGTGCATTTTTCTATCAGTGTTTTTTTACTGATTTTGTGTTTTACTTTAGTTAGTAATTTATACATATGTGATAACAAGGATATTGGTCGGTAATTCTCGATGTTTGCTGTGTAATACCCCCGTAGATAGTACAAACTCATCACCGCAATAAAAGCAGTGTTTTTCAAATACACCTAGAGAGATTTGCAAACTGATCAGTGTGTCAGGTAAATGGTTGCAAATCCCTAAGGTTTGATAATTTCAAAGAAGGACCAAGTCCTAATGCAAATAGAATAACGAAGTTGGGAATCATTTCGAATATAACCTGAAATAGCACATGCTCACAAATATTTTCATTAAATAGTTCACTATTAAAAACCTAAGCGACTGTAGCTAATTTCTAAAGCAATTCGCTTGGTGCAAAAATACTGGTGATGAGTATACCTATATCCGATGATGAGTTTACCGATCTCTAAAGGATTCCGGTTATCAGTTTGCTATACAGTGGTGAGTGCGATATCACCCGGCTTTTTAACGTAAGAGATAGAAAACACAGTTACCTTGTGAAATAAAAGGAGATGAAACTCATAGAGGTGGGAAATAATCGATAGAAACCTATAATTTACATTACATTGCATTACCACCATCGACAGTCTCACACCTTTAGACGTTAGACGTGGCTATTTGACTTCAGTCATAATTCTACGGATACCCTCAAAAAGATTTTATTTTAATAATTTCTGATGTTAGAATAAATACTTGAATAAATTAAGATATGTTAACGGTTATAGTAAAAAACATTCATTAGTAGTGATTTTAAATTATAAATCGTTAAATTTACTTAATAGTAAAAATAACTCAACTGAAATATTTGACTAAAATAAAGGTAGGTATGTTTTGTCTGGAAACACTTAATGTATGTGAAATTGGTGTAGTGGTTAGGGACGTTGTCTATTGACGAGAAAATTGGGGTTCAATTCCACACCAAGAATAAAATTTTTGTTTTATCAATAAAAAAATAATAGAAAATATGATACATATTGGGTAACAAATTTTCGAAAAACTCATTATTTACAATTTATTTTTATTCCAATGTTATAAAACGGAAATACAAAATGATTCAAATTCAATTCATACAGTCTTCAGTTGTGAATGCAAAATAATCCGGTGAAGACTGTTTATATCAAATCCATCACTAAATTCTCAATGTTAATATCAATTCCTCTGTACAGATAATGATTTTCAAAACAATTGACAACATTGGAATGGATGCGCGCGAAGCAAAGCCTTTAAGCCATCAAATAATAACATATCGAGAAGTGTTTTTGCACGGTAAACTGAAACTTTTTATTAAAAAAACAATTCGTGAAAATGGTTTTAACGGTCGAGGAAAAAGTGCAAATTGTTGTCTGGGGCATGTGAATGGATTCTCAGACAACATGATTAGACAACAATTTGTAAATACGTTTCCAAATAGGCCGGCTCCATCACGATCAACAATTCAATCTATTATACGTAATTTTTTTACTTATGGATCCGTGTTCGCTCCAAGAGGAGTTCGTAGGCGAAGGGAGGTAAATCCAGATTTGGAACTAAGAGACACTTTGATTTGTGCAAGTATTGAGCAAAATCCTACCCAATCAACATCTCGTCTCGGAGAACAATATGGAATTTCAAGATTTAGAGTTGGTAAAATTTTGAAAAGGCATGGATACCGACCCTATAAACTTCATAAATCCAACGAACAATTCCCTGGGGATCAATATAGACGTTTAGAATTTTGTCAAACTGCAATGGAAATGTCACATCAAGATGAACATTTTTTAGAGAACGTCTTGTTCACCGATGAATGTACGTTTTCATTGCATGGCCGTCACAATTCAATGAATGCTCGGTATTGGTCCCGAGGAAATCCTCGTCAGATTTATGTTGCTCGTACCCAGCGTCTTCAAAAAGTAAATGTTTGGGGAGGCATAATAGGGAATCATGTCATTGGTCCATTTTTTATAGACGGTATGTTGACTGGGCGGAAATACTTGGAACTTCTGCAAAATCAAATTGTCCCAGCCCTTCGTAATTTACCAATTCCTTTCGATTCCATATGGTTTCAACACGATGGTTGTCCTGCACATAATTCTCGCATCGTCAGTGAATATCTCAGTGCGACTTTTCCTAATCGATTGATTAGTGGACACGGAGATATTTTTTGGCCTGCAAGATCACCTGATCTTGCACCGTGTGATTTTTTTATGTGGGGATATATCAAGTCCAAACTATATGGAATTGAAGACGATTAGCCTAATTCTCTCCAAGAATTAAGAGAAAAGATCTTTGATTCAATGAGAGGTATTAGTCCAGAAACATTAACTAATGTTAGACGAAACTTTTATAATAGATTGGGTTATTGTTCTGCTGCTAATAGAGGCTTATTTGAACATTTTTTGTAAATATATTTCATTAGAATAAAATACGTTTATTTAGAATATTTTTATAGAATTTCTGCTTACTTAAACATTTTTTGTAAGTACATTTATTTAGAACGTTCTTTTATGTTTGAAGAATTTTTACTTTATTTTAGAAAGTACATTGTTTTTTCAATAAGATTTTCATGTTTTACTATAAACACTTCTAATAAAGACTGAAATAAATGTTTTATGATTTAAAGCAAAACGATATAATATCTGCATAATTTCAAATTTTTAAAAAAGTAAAAACTTTTTGTAGGATTTGAACCCTAACCGCCTGCATGAGTACATCGTGCCTTCAGCCCCGATCTATCAGACTTTTATAATTCTTTAGTGACAGTTTGGGTTATTATTCTGCTGCTAATGAAGGTTTATTTGAACATATTGTAAATACGTTTATTTACAATATTTTTTTATTTTTGTAAACTTTTTACTTATTTAAACATTCTTTTAATTTTGTAGAATTTTACTTTAGTTTCGAAAGTACGATGACACTATTTTTTCAATAAGATATTTATGTTTAACTTTAAACACTTCAAATACTAGTAACGACTGACATAAATGTTTAGTGATTCAAAGCAAAACGATCTCTGCAAAATTTCAAATTATTAAAAAAAGAAAAAAGAAAACCTCATGTAGGTTTTGAACTCTAATCATCTGCGTCGCAGAGTCGAATTCTTACCACTAATCCACGAAGGATTGCTAATTATTCTGTGACAAGAGTGTATGAAACTCCTCAAATCATAGTAGAAATTATTCTTGGTTAATAATTTAAAACTTTAGAATAAATAATCACTATTAATTAAATTATTTTATTCACATTTTTGCTTTATTGTGGTCAATCAGTTTTTACTTTATCTAAATTAAAAAATGGAAATACGTCACACATACGACGTCAAACTGTCAAACATAATAATTATGACCGAGGTGATTTAGATCGAAGGTAACGTCTAAAGGTGTGAGACTATCGATAGTCGTAATGTAATGTAATGTAAATTATAGGTTTCTATCGATTATTTCCCACCTCTACGAGTTTCATCTCCTTTTATTTCACAAGGTAACTGTGTTTTCTATCTCTTACGTTAAAAAGCCGGGTGATATCGCACTCACCACTGTATATCAAAGGGTCTAATAATTTTATGGGGGCTATAAAGTGATGAGTTCTTACACGTCCCCCTATGGAGTTGAGTCTTCAGATTCGAGTGAGATTAGAATATAACTTAGTCTAGTCTCGATGTTAAGGGCCGATATAATACGGGCCGCTTGCGATCTTCTAAATATCGTAAAAGCTCTTTAATGAGACTAACACCATATACCATATTTCGTTATGTCTCTTATAAGGTCAATCGCAGTAAAAATTTTATTTTAACGTCATTTTAACAAGGTAGTATGTTTTCCAATTAAATTGAAAGAACTTTCAGTGGGCAGCAGATAGTCTGTTTTATGCTGATTATTCTGATAGCAAGACATGAAATGAAAAAGAAGCTGAAACGATTAAAGATAATATTTTTACACTTTTTAACAATTACGTTACAAACGAATTTTAAATCTCAGCTGATGTAAACCTTGACTCTTCATAGCTGTCACTGATTTTCAACTAAAAGTGTTACGACAATAAAAGAGTTGGACAGTTACTTTCCGTTTGAGTTATTTTTATTATCGTATAACAACTACTAAAATATTAACAAAATAAACTGTTTGAATTAATTTCTCATGGTGGTTGAGTTCTATACTATATTATATACTATATCAAACATAAAATTAAAATTAACAAATTATTATGATTGTTACATATTGAAAAAGGTATTCGTCATCTACTCAATGACTATATATCAAAAATTTCATCTGGCAATTGGCAAAAATTGGAGACTCTCTTCGGGAAAGGAAACATCGTAAGATACATAAAAGCTAATAGATTAAGATGGGCAGGCCACGTGGTACGGAGTGATGACGACAGACTGATTAGCAATGTGTTTTGGGAAAGACCAGATGGTAGAAGATCGACAGGAAGGCCTAGAAAAAGGTGGAAAGGCGCAGTCAGGGAAGACCTGGAGAAGATGGAAGTAAAGCCATGGGAAATAATAGTACAGGATCGGAATCCATGGAAGGCAATAGTAAACGCGGCAAAAACTCACGAAGAGTTGTAAAAGCCAATGATGATGATGATGAATTGGCAAATAGCTATAAGAAATGTCATAATAGAAAAAAAAATCCTGGAAACTGAATATGATAATAAAAAAACATACAGCTCTTTGCGATTTATTTAGTAAATGACTAATAGAATGATGATCTCGCTATCTAATCCGAAGAGAACGACATATTTATTTAGGTACGTAATAATGTATTATGTGCTCATTGACATTTTTTGTATCGATATTTATAATTTTTCTGCTTTGAACAGTTCGGTATAACGACCGTTGAAATATCCTGCCATAACAACTGTGATATCATCCATTTCCAAATAGAGTATAACAGTAAGTTTAAAAATTACCGAAATAAACGAAACAAGGTCATTGAGACCACATTTATTATAAAATAGGAAATATTTCCCCCTAAAGTAAAACAATCGAGCTTAGCTGAAGTTAAAGATTAGGTTATGGAAATTAACGCAAAAAAAAACAGAATCTATGATACACAGCTACTCAAATCGGTAGCAAGAAGGTACCAGCAACAGCGACGTTAGTACCATCTGGCCATTTCTTATTCACTGTCGAGCACAAGTGTTCTTTAAACGTTTCCAACTTTCCCTAACTGGTGTAGTTGCAATCCTCTTTCCTGTTATGATCTGCAGATTATCTAACCACTTGGTAGGTATAGGCTATTCCACGAATATACGACTGTTTTGATTTACTGCGACAACGAATATTTTACTGTGCAAGTAGAAGTATGAAGGTCAATTGGTCTAATCATTATTCCAATAAAAAGGGTCTACTAGTATGACATCTAAACTAAAGTTATTTCAGTTAAAATCTACAAATAAATACAATGACGTCTATGAAGCCAAATGTGTTCATCAGACATTTGGGTAAGCTTTCCGTGAAATGTAAACACCACAGAGGTGTGCCGGGTTTCTTTGATATAACACTTTTTATTACTTTATTAGGTATTACAACTGTAATAAAAAGAAATATACTATTTTTAATATAAATGAAACGAAATTGGCAGAACGCTGGTTCACAAACCAGAAAAAGGATCTAATATTTCACTTTGTTAGTTTTAAATATTTGTTTGCTTTGAGTTTATGTACTCTTACTTAAGTTCCGAAAGTAACGGGTATAACGTACCGGCTATTGAGAGTTAAAGTACCGAGTCGTTACAGATATTAAAAAGTAACGAAAATTTATATACAGTTCCATATGTTGCCGACTGATTATGGCTGTGAATCTGATCGTTGATGATAGTTTTAGAAGATTAAGAGAATAAGTGAATAAGTAAGTTTTTTTAATATTAATTGAATATTCGACTAAAAAATTTACACTATTTGATCACTAAGTATTGTTACATTTCGTTTAAATCACATAATTCAAAAACCAACTTGTTTACAATGAAATAATTGAAATGAAAAAATAAACTCCATGATAGTACTATTAACTTTATATTTATATCATGACTTCATATTTAAATCTAAGGTTTATATCTGTCGTTACAGTATTTTAAAAATGGGGAGAATTTACTATTGTACATTTCAGTACATTGGACCATTTAAATCGACACCTTAAAGCGAATTTAAAACAGTCGTATATTCGTGGAATGGAGTATAGTTGTCATTGGTCTATTCTAAAACAATTTTATTTTTCTCTGTGTTATAATAATTCATTTACTTATAAATGATTTTGTTAGACTTAAGGTTTCCAACCCGTAGGTACAGTTGCGGTCACGGAATAGTTTACAGGTTCACGTATCTAGGAGCCCATTTTTTAAATTTTTACTTCGTTTAAACGCACCTTTTACGTCAAAGTGACGTTGCCAGTGGTGTACTAGCTAGAATAGGTAGATTAAAATTAAAATATCAAAATATTTTACAAAATGAAAAATATAGAAAACAGTTTTTTGAATAAAATGGATTATGATCTTAATAACTAAAATAAAGAAGTCTTTTTTTTAATATGCATTTTTTTTTAATCTATTTTATATTAAATAACGATAAACAATGATAAATAATAATTAATATTTGGTGGAAGCCCCATTCTTGTCAATACAATTTTGCAGTCTTCTGTTCATAGATAGCACCAATCCCCTCATGTTATAGTTAACAAGCTCTTCCCATGCCTGCTCAATTGCTTCCCATAATTCAATTCTATTCCGTGGTCTAAGGTTTCTTTCATTTAGTTTCTTTGTTAACTCTGCCCACACATTTTCGACGGGGTTAAAGTCTGCACTACGGGAAGGCCACGGAAGAACATTAACATCAGTTTCTTCTAGCCATTCTCGAACAATTCTACTCGTATGCACCGGGCAATTGTCATGTTGGAAGATAAAGTCGTTGTTGGGGAATCTCTGGATCACCGATGGCAACATTGTGTGCTCAATAATATGTTTGTAATATAATCCTGTTAACTTCTCCTCTACATGATAACAAACGCCCGGGCCTTCGGCACTTATCCATCCCCATACGTTGACAGAGAATCCTCCACTATTTCTTAAATGATGCGTATACTGTTCATCATACCTATGATTTCTCGGCCTATAAACTCTTATTCGACCATTATTATACGACTGAAATATTTTTCATCGGAAAATACAACCCTAGACCAAAAATTCTCATCGCGGTTTATAAGTTCATTACAAAATTCAACTCGTCTCCTCTTGTGATCCTCAGTCAAAAAAGGTTTCCGCGCAGCTACACAATTTAGCAGTCCACTTGCTTTAATTCTTCGACGTGCAGTGCGAATACTGCCTGGAAACTCTGCCTCTTCTCTTGCCTTTTGAGCTGTGGCAAAAGGAGATTCTCTCAAATAATCTACTAACATCTCATCCTGTTGATCTGTGGAAATCTTCTGCCCTCCTGAACCGCCCAACCGTGCAATAGAGTGAAAATTATCCCATCTTTGTTTAATCTTCCATATGCACATATGACTCACGTTCAAATCAGCAGCAACTTGCCTTAGTGACCAACCTTCTACGAGTTTGGCAATTGCTCTTGCTTTTTGCGCATAATTCAAATGTATTCTAACCATTTTGGAAGAGTTTAATATACTTTTATTTTATTGTTGAACACTCGCGAAAGCATTGACGTTTTGAAATTTTTTGACTTTGACATTTATCAAATCCGTACGACACTGCAATTTTACAGTATTACAATATAAAAAGTAAGGTGTAAACTATTCCGTGACCGCAACTGTACCTAAGAAATCACAACGTGCAAGTGGTAACAATTTTTCTTTTTAAGCTAATTGGACTATGACTACAATTAAATGTATATCTAATCTGAGCCTACTATACGCCACGTCGTTCAGCCAGTATTTATTCTCTTAAAGATTTCTCACCTTTGTTTTTACTTATTCTTACTTTGTAAAGACTAAAGTGCTATGGACATGAAAGAAGAACTAGCGACAGCAGATGGATAAAGAGAATAATCGAATGGAGCCCCATAGAAAGGAGGAAAAGAGGACGACCCCGAAGATCCTGAAGGAACGAAGTAGCCGACACCATGAGTAAGAGATGCCTAAAGGATGGAGAATAGGACAACAGAGAAATATATATACTTTGTCTGCGCAATAAAACCTTCCCTGAGGACCACATTTGACATGACTTACTTTTCGTGTCCGGATCATGTCTTTTATAGTTGATACTGCCAATGTTTCGCCCCTTGGATGGCCTTATTATCAGCATGCATTACGTCAAGGTAAGTGCATGTCTGAGTCAAGTCTGTGCAAACCATTAGATGTTCAGGATTTTGTACTTCGACTTTCTTAAATTTAACATACATCGTAACGTGCCGCTTTGAGTCCATTTACAGACCCCATGTAGTGTAGGGTAATTGATGGCCTGCAACCTGCAACAATCCCTTCTTTTGGTGTTAAAGCAATAACAACGGACGCTTCACTTCACTTTTTTGATTCCTCTTTTCGACCTCAAAAATCACCTTCCTTCTGATGTTTGAAGGAGCAATTCCGATCAATAGGTATAGCTGTTGATAATCGCTGAGCGATTCCAAACTGGAGCTGAATATTCTCCTGCAGGAAAATACGAACCGATAGCTGACGGAAGATAAACTTGACTTACGTTTTCTTTGGGTTCGGTCTTAGCAAATATTTCCTGTAGTGATCTGCTAGTTCTTCCAGCGCAGCAGAGAATTTGGTTTCTACGTCTTCAAAATATCTCCCCTGTCTAGACACCGCCATATAATCAGCATAACTATTATCTTAATTGTACTTATAATGATATATCTGCAGACCTTCCCCATCTACCTGCGAATATGACGGTTTTTTTTATCCTTCCATTATTGGATATAGGTCTCCCCCAGTTCTCTCCATCTTTCCCTATCTTGAGCTGTTCTCTGCCATGTGGACCTCCTTGTTTCCTGATGTCATCTTTCCACCTCATCTGTGATCTGCCTCTTGATCTCTTTGCATTGTATGGACGCCACTTTCCGATGGCATTGTTCCATCGTCCGTCTTGGAGACGTTCATTGTGTCCAGCCCATTTCCATTTCAGTTCTATCGCGTCTACTGTCTTTGTTCTGGTTCTGATCCACTGGTTACGTTTTCTATCTTTAAGTGATATACCCAACATTTGTCTCTCCATCGCTCTTTGTGCCTTCCTTATCCTATCCAAATTGGCCTGTGTAAATGTCCATGTCTGTGCTCCGTAGGTGAGCACCGGTATTATACAGGAGTTATATACCTTGCTTCGTAAGTATAGTATAGAGGGATGAATATGACGGTATCGTCTACGTATCTTTTGTTGTCGAGTCGTTTGCCATTTATAAGTAATCCATCATCACTATCTCACAAAGGTATGTTCACTATATGCTTTGAATATACAATAGACAGTATAGTGTCAAAAAGAGTCTCTCGAGTACATGAACAGATTTATAACTAATTTAATTTCACTAGATAGTAGTGATTTAGCAGTTAGTAGCAATTACGCCAAAATGAAGCTCTGTAAATTATGGTAAAGCATGCAAAATATCTCAGATCCCGTAACATCACCTATAATAGATAACATTAATGTTAAGAAAGCGTGAACATTTAGTTATAGTATATTCAATCAAGACTTCTGTGTGAAAAATACATACATTATGTCTCATACCAATTTTAAAAAGTATTCTTGACATACAGTAAAATCTATTCATAACACGCTAGTTCTTTTATGGAAAATGGTATTCTGAAACAGCCATCCCAACTCAACATTTGCAGCGGTACAAAACGAACAGGAAACGTCCAACAATGTCGGATATGGCAACTGAATCCGGTCGACCATATTATCTCCACCTCCTACATTACATTGTATACATAATACATTTGTATATGGTCCGTATGTGTATGTACACTATCTATGACGTCGACTTATGCGGGTGTCATTTCGGTATTCAATCAGACCGCTAACTGGTTCTGTCGTTGAACTGTGTTGTTGGCCTTTTATGTTGATTAAATGTAGTCGTGTGGTTTAGAACACGAGGATTTCTAGGCAGGACCGTGATTAGCCAACACGGCTAGACCTTGGTTAGACACAATGTCTTTGTTGTTTAATGATTAATAGGTATTAAGAGATTGGATCTTTGAATTAGAACTGACCTACTCCGTATATAATATACTAGTCATAAAATTTATGGCATTTAATGGCGTCGATGTTTAAAGTAGAGTCTCGTACTTTGATAATTAATTATCCACGATCATTAACGAATATAATAATAAAATCGTTTTCAATAATTGAAATTAAAAATTCTTACTTTATATTCGTTGATTATTCTTCAAAGAAAAACATGACCGCCATCGATTTCAAAATTGTCATTGCTCATAGTTGTTTTGAGGCAAGTTTTAATTTAATAAAAAAAAATAGTGAATAATCGAGTGGGTTAGATATAGTCGGTTCGCTATTCCCTATCATCCGAACTGCATAGTGAATTTAGTAATTGAACTGTGATGGTATACAAGGCAAATATCGAACACAGTAATTAATTAAATCTTGCCCAAGTACTTTCGATCAATAGATCATCCTCAGGGGCATTTCGTCAGTTGTGGCCTATCCGACATGAGCAGAATGTCATACATGTAAATTTGGACATAACAATACAATACACAAAGACAAACAAACACTTTAAAATTTTTCTATATAATATGTAGCTTCTCCATTTCTTTGGCTTCTATATAACATGTAGCTTCTCCATTTTTAAAAATTTTAAAGTGTTTGTCTTTGTGTATTGTATTGTTATGTCCAAATTTACATGTATGACATTCTGCTCATGTCGGATAGGCCACAACTGACGAAATGCCCCTGAGGATGATCTATTGATCGAAAGTACTTGGGCAAGATTTAATTAATTACTGTGTTCGATATTTGCCTTGTATACCATCAAAGTTCAATTATTCGAACATTCAGCCTTATATTGATTAATTTAGTAATTCATTCATAATTTAGTAATTGCAAAGTTAGTTACTTTTTGACAAACTGTAGACCAAACTGTACTGTAGTAAGTGGCTGGAAATTACTATAACGAAGCATACGTACTCATACCCAATATTTATAGTAAACAAACGTAAATAAAATAGAACTTTACGAATTACTGACAATCAATATTTATTTATTTGCACCATATAATGTATTGATAACAAATAATAAAATTATTTATTGTACAAAATAAAAATATTTTGAGGAAATAAATTCCACCAAATTAAGCAGTCACCAGTTAATCAGATAAGGTCCTACGGCTTACTTAATTGTTGTTGACGTTTTACTAGGATAGAATCAACATAAACTTTTTTTTTGTTTTTTTTTTTATTTATTTATGCCTCAACCTCATAGGGTCATTGGCGTTGTACAATTTATTTAGTACATTTATGGAATATAACTATGATGTCAAATTTTTCATATCAGTTCCGTCACTTAATATTGCCTGTAAGGTATCTTGTAACTTATATTGAAGTCTCTCCATGCAATATAAAGGATACTCCAGTAAAATATGACGAACACTAAGCACAATATCACATACGTAGCAATGTGGTTTTAATTCACTCTCCAGCAGATGTTTATGGGTGATGGCGGTGTGGCCTATTCTCAGACGAGATAGGATGGTTTGGTGTCTACGCTTATTTGGGGTTGATTTCCAAGGTAATATAGAATGTTTTACATTTCGTAGTTTTTATGTTGACTGATTCCACTTGGTATGCCAATCATTGATTATTAAGTTCTTGATTATAGGTTATATATCTAGATGTGGAATGCTTCTGATTTCTACAGCTTCTGGACTCGAGATTGCTAGTTTTGTTAAGGAACCTACTTCTTCATTACCAGCAATTCCGATATGGGAAGAAACCCATACAAAGTTGAGATTTATGTTCATAGTTTACAGTTGGCTTAATGCTGATTTAATAAGTAGTAGACTTGAATGGCTAGGATATAAGTTATTTAGGAAAAGTACAGAACTTTGATTTACAATTACAGGGTTTTTGATACTATTTTCTACCACAAAATTTATTGCATTGAGAATAGCGGTTAACTAGGCTGTGTAAATGGATGTTAATTTAGGGAGTTTCATTAATATTTTTGTTTTATTAGACATAAATGCTGCTCCCACTCCATCTATAGTTTTAGAGGTATTGGTATATATCAGATTATGTTTACTGTATGTCTTGAGTAATATGGAGGACATATTAATATATTGCTTTGGGATGGTTATCTGCTTTTTTAGATATGGAGAGTTTGGCATTGATAGAAGGGATGGAAACAGTCCAAGGAGGAACAGTGTTAATATCTGGTATACACTAGGTATTTGGAAATTTGAATTCAAGTTCAATGAGGTATCTATTTACCCTTTCATAAGAAGGATGGTCAATCTAGCATGTGTTTTAAAGATATTCCTAAAACGGTCTGAATTTACATAGTGGCTAACAGGATTCATATGATTTGCCTGTATTGATGCCGCATATGTAAGTGAAAGTTGTTTTCTTCATAATTCCAGAGTGACTTCTCCAGCTTCACAGTGTAAATTTTCAGTAGGGCTAGTATAAGAAGCACCTAGTATTGTTCGCAAAGCACTATTTTGCATTCAATCGAGTTGTTTTATGATATATGGTTTTGCATAATCACAAATAATACAAGCGTAATCGAGTTTGAGCCTGATAAATGACTACATAACGGTTAGTGTTTTACTATCTGATCCCCACGTGTTGTGTGCAACAGTTTTTATAATGTTAAGTGCAGATTGACACGTACTTTTTAGATGAATGTGACGGTTCCAGGATAATCTGTTGTCAAATGTCATTCCTAGACATTTAATTTTCTCAGCATATTTTACTTCTTTATTAAGTAGTTTTAATTCTAGAGTAATATATCTTCTTTTTTTTTAATAACAGCCTTTGATTGTGTTGTTAATAATTGAAGACCTGTGGAATTTGTCCATAATTCGAGATACCATAGCACTTTCTGTAGATGGGTCTGAAGGGTTTTATCAAGTAAGAACTAAAAGAGAATACCAAATGAGAGAAAAACAACTTAAAATAATATGCTATGCAGACAACGCAATACTACTCTCTCAAAGTGAAGACGATTTACAACGTACGCTGCATCAATTTAATATAACCGCCAGAAAATTTAACATGTTAATTTCCCCAAAAAGACAAAATGCATGATTACAACAGCAAATTTACTAAGATGTAAATTGGAACTGGAAGGTCAGATAATAGAACACGTAATGGAGTTTATTTTGGCATCACATTATATAGCTACACAAAGCTCAAAACTGAAGTGGAAGATCAAGCAAATAGAGCAAACAGAGCCGCAGGCTGCCTGAATGAAACAATATGGAGAAATACAAATATCGGGAAAGAAATAATAGGCAGAATTTACAAAACAGTCATCAGACCAATAATGACATACGCGGCAGAAACATGACCTGACAAAGAGCGGACAAACGAATGTTAAAAACAACAGCGATGAAAACACTTGAAAATAATTGCGAGATTCTCACTTAGGTCGCTGTCAGGGACAGTTAGCTTCAGTGTGGATCCAAATTTATTGATCAAATTTGTAATGTCCTTTTGTTCTTCGTCTTACGTTATGGAAAATAAGTTTAGTGGCAGTTAATTGTTCATTTAATAGTAACAGATAAAGTGGGGATTTGAAATATACCCACATTTTTCTTGTCTTTTTAAGAAGCAGAGCTCCAAAGCTTGTGTTCCAGTGCCCAATTTAAAATCTCAATTTTGTCTTGTCCTATCACAGTGGAGATGAATTTGTTCGAGTGGTACAGAGTTTGAGTTCCAGTGAAGTCTAGTTTCTACCCCCAGAATTTTTGTGTAAAACCCCAGTGCAATCAAGGTAACTTTTTTTGTGTTTAGATTTCAAAGTAAAAATAGTCGCTTTTTAATATTAATAATTGCTTTCATTAAAATTTAAGAATTTGTAATAATTAAAATTATATGTTTTAGAGCGTGGAGAGCTGCCATTTTAATTGTTATGTTTTAAATTTAATGTTGACATATGAGAGCTCGTTTTATTATTTTTGATATTAATTTGTTTTGGTTGTTTAAAAAAGGTTAACCTCTCTATAAACAGTTTCATTTTAAAGATATTTCTTTATTTATAACGATTTTTTGTAAGTTTTGTAACAATTCCCAATTGTAAACAGATCTTATAAAACATATAGGACATATGTAAGTTTTCTTTTTTTATTATTTTAGTATTTATCCCTGTAACTATTATTAATATAGTGTTTTTTGTGTTATCTATATTTTGTAACTGTTTGTGGTGAGACACAATAAATGTTTAATTTTTTTAAACCATTTTCTTTATTTCCCTTAACTAACTCTCTAACACCTTTTTTTGAGTTTCATTTAAATATATTTGTCAGTTCTAATAATTATATCAATAGTTACAACTAGTTGTAATCGTTATAATTTGGCACCTAGATAAATAAATTTAAATCTAAATTGCTAGAGGTCCTTCCTGTGATTTGTTTGCCCATTTGTCCGGGAGACTCACGTAAGTACCCTTTTGTTTAATTTTTGTAGTTGCCGCAATCCAATCCCCTTGCTATTTACTTATCCACGACCCAGCTACTCCAAATAAACCCTGAATGCCGATCGCATAAATATCGTTTATTTTGCTTGCCCTATCTCCACCCCAGTAAATTATATCCCCAATTTTCAACCCACATAGTAATACCCTATGTTTATGTGACAGGCAAAATATATTCGTTACAAACTGATAAAATTGTTTGTAAACATTTTTTCACAGATATGTTAAATGTTGAAATTCTTTTGTCATTTAACAGTATATCATTTTATATTCTCAAAAGAGTTGGGAATCATTGGAAAAGGATCATTGTAACTTGGTTGATTTACGTGAAAATTCTTCTTCTTGAAGTGCCATCTCCGCGGCGGAGGTCGGCAATCATAATAGCTATTCGGACTTTTGAGACGGCTGCTCTGAAATGTCCATTTGAAGCGTGCATTTCCATAACGTAGTAAGTGCCAAATTATAAATTTTTCAGGAGTAAAAAACAGTTTTTTATCTTGAACATGTTTATTTCTTATAATGTAACATACTGAAAAAGGATTAGTTTAAAGGTATTATATAATACAAACATACCGCAAAGGAACAATAAACAAAGCTTACTTAAAAAAAAATTCAAAAATCTGTCTAAGGTCAAAACGTTGTAAGTGCCATCAGGTTTGCAAGTCAAAACGTTTTAAGTGCCAGATTTTTAACCGTTGTTTCCTACAGTAGAAACTTGCCCTGGTTGACCTAATTTTTCTTTAAAATACTTCTTGGCATCATCGTAAAAATAAGGGAGCATTTTTTCAATATCTGTTCTTTTTTTCTCTGGGATACCAAAATGAGTTCTAGTTTTTTGAGGGTCTGTGATTTTAAAGTCTTCTAATGTAACTCCAGATTTGAGTACATTGGTCTCACTCTATCCAGCGAGCTCACTATGTCCTTTAGCCACCATCACCATACCAAATTTCTCTCTTGTAAGACGAAGCTGCGTAGCTGTTGAAATTCCTAACTTCTTTGTGTTCAGTTTATCACAGGCAACGGTTTTGAAATCATAAAAGTCCTTAACCACCTTGCACGAGAATGGATTTTTCTGGGCCGCACTAGTAATGATGTTAACAACATTCATCAATGTATAAGCCTTACACACTTTTTTACGTTTTTCTATGATTGCGAAATCTCTGTCGCAATTAAGGAAAGTGTGTCCTTTTACAGGAAATTTATGAATAATTTCCTCAAAAATGTTATTTGCTAGTATGGTCAAATACATGACGATCATGAACTGATTTTTATTTTGACCCCCACAATTATCCGACCACAAAATAAGCTTTTTCTTTCCGTGATTGCCAATTTCCTTAGTAAGGTAAGTATATAAACAGGAGCTAATTTCCAAGGCACCCCTTTCCCCAAAGTCCTCAGTCCATAAACACATGAATCCCTTTCCTGTGATGGAATCGTGAATTCCTAAGTTACACACTGCAAGCTGTTGTGAATAGTACATTTCGGAGTGAGTTAATTGGGGAATGTACATTTGCTGCTGCATATCGAAGGAACGAACATAGCAATTACTTGTACATGCATTTTTGGTCTCAGTTGACATTGCTTTTGTAGCAGCCTCTGCTCTCCGATGGTGAAGCTCCTGTTCTGTTACAGCAGCTTTATCTCCTGATTTTATTTGAACAGCCAAACTATCACATGTGGAGCATGTATCTACTTTAGGCCTTGCAAAAGATAAGTTAAATTTTGATATAAAAATTTCATTATACCATTGTCTAGTCACTGGTGGTTTGTTAGGCGGCTGATAATCGGTACAATATTTCTCTAAAAATGCACGGTACATTCTACTTACGTTTAAATCCGGTGACAAGAAGAACTTATCCGGGGTTTTCGCCCTTGCGTAGTGGCTCTCAATTTTTGGAAAACTTTCGATATGCTCTATAATTTTGTTAGTCCAGACAGTCTTGAAAATATTTTGTCGAGCCCCTCCTCGTTTTTCTGACATATCCATTTTACCATCAAGAATTTTTTTCTCGCAAAAGTTGAACTCTTCTTGGAGTTACGGCAAACGTACTACAAAATGTTTTGAGGTAAATCCTTATTTCAGATCCTCCAGGCAAAAGTAAATGGTAGGTGAAAGAGTGCTTTCTCCTACTTTCACTGGGATGTTCGTACTGACCATGACGTCTCCTTTTGATTAATTGGGGATGAATAAACCTTTGTAGGTAACTTTGCTGCTTACTATAATCAGCCATTTCATAGAAATAATTGTACAACTCAACAAGGTATTCCAGTCTTATGGATCTACATGCTAGTGGACACTTGCATTTTATCTAAAACAATTTTGGATTATTTAGATAGATTTAAACAAACAAAAATTATTTATGTTTTAACGTCTATTTAGATAGGTATCTCTTTAAACCATACTTACATCAGCTGGTGGCATTTTCTTTGTAACGGTCTTTTTATTGACTAGAGAAACATATTCTTCGCCAGAGTTTCTCATTTTCCTGGTTTTATTTTTTTTTCCAACTATCAACAACTCTTCTTTTCTTTTTGGACCGTTTTTCTGTAGTTTCATCCATATTCGTTCCAAATACTTATGTTTAAACCCAACCCAACACGTCCAAACAAAAATAATTTAGTAACTGATGCGCCACTCTACATTTAACAGAATTGCACTACGATACTTACACTTACAACCTTATGACTTGCACCGCTACTTTATCCCCACTTTTCACGCCGTCGCTAGCCATATCGACATGAAATAAATTTTAGGCGATTGAACATGGCACTTGCAACTCATTTAACTTAAAAAAACCAAATGAGGCATATTGGCACTTACAACGTTATGGAAATGCACGCTTCATTTGATGTAAATGATGTGAAAATTAGTCACCTATGTCTTTTGATAAAGATGTAAATAAATCGAAACCTTTGATAAATTTAACTTGGTTAGACTACTTTCCCCATTAATTAATCGTGTTTATGGTAATTCAGTTATTTCAACTTAATATCTTACAGAATATCACTTACCGACTCTACTTCATAATGAGGATGGAATAAATGGGACTTACCTGCAAAAAATAAAAAAAAAACATTTTAAAAATTACTAATATTGCTCTGTATTTCTCTCACAAATATTAGTTACAATATTTTTAGAATACGGTTTTTTGCTAGAATTCTTTTTATATGCTTGAAATTTTGACAGTAGGTAGAAAATAGTTCAAAAAATTCAAAATCTACCCTACGCCAATATGAGCTTTTCCGCTGGGGGTGGTTACCACCATAACTTGGGGGTAGAATAGAATAAAAAAGTCGATAGAATACTGAATTTTAAGACAAAAATGTTTTTCAGAGGTTTTTTAGAAAAGCCAATATTTTTGAAGTTTTTCGTGACTGAAAGTTTCCAAATTACACGTAAAAAATGTTAGGTAAAAAAATACACGTTTTTAAACGGTTTTTCGCTAATAACTAAAAATTTTGATTTTATTGGGAAAACTGTTTAAATATAAAATAAAGCTTATACAAAAATCCAAACATATGATGTTGAATAACCGGAAAACGGAAAGTTTTTTATGGAAAACCTATAGATAAACCTGTATTTTTTAAAGATCTTACAAAAGCTGTAAAATGACCAGTGGTAAAAGTAATTTTCATAAAAATTAAGGTGTAACTGTAATTAAGAGTAAATTAAGTTGTAACTAAAATAAAGTCCACTTATATTTGTTGTGAACCAGAAAATAACAAACTCACCCCCCGCCAAAACCACCCTGTCAATTTACTTAATTTATATACAAACATTACATTTTGGAAGTTTAACTGATTCAGAAGGTTAAATTTTGAAAAAACCCGAGTTTAAATTAAAGTAATCCACTATTTGAGAAATTTCACAAAAAATCCCCCACAAAAAATACGAGAATACAACAAACATATTTTTTTACTGAAGATTTTGCTTTTTTTTATTTCTGCAGACTAAAAATTAAACGAGATATTGTTTAAAAGTTGTATTCGACTGCGTTTAGCACCATCTTTAAGCCCTTTCAGCGCAAGCATTTTTATAACGTAAGCCTTGAAAAAAATTAACAAAAACTCCGTTGATAAAACTATGAATTTTACAGTAAACAAGAAAAAAAATATTTTTTTATTGTATATTAACTAATAACCACGTACAGTTACAACGTTTATTAAGTTTGGTTTTCTCCCAAAATAGGCTGAAAATCTGACTCACGGTTATTTGGTCATCCGCATTGCCGGGTCAAATCTTTAAGTAACGATTCTAGTCTCCAGTGACCAGACTGCATCGATTTATATGTAAATTCTTAGAATTTCATTCAAAATCGGTAACACAAGAATGCCATTCTATAAAAATAAAATGTAAAGCAACCTCTTAGATGACACATTATGTGGATGTGGGGCAGCTCTTGAAGGCTTCGAGCGACACAATAAACTGCGGTTTGCTGAATCATCTCTGAAAAATTTACTTTTACCATGAACTTGGATTGAACTTGGGAAGTGGCTAAATTACCGAGAGCCGGAATAAAGAATATAATCGCCGTATATATTATTTTGAAAAATTGAACCTAATTTGATATGAACAAAAAAATTTCGCTTTAAAGAAAATATTACTTAAAATTACTTAAAGAGGTAATTTATTTTTTAGATGACACCTCAGATTTCTTAGCCTTACTAGGCCTGTGGTCTATTCATTTTTTGTAGCGTGCTCTCCTAAGCAAGAGTTTTTGGGAAAGTTATTGGATTTGCATTATTTCAGCACTACTGGTACCAATGTACTCTTCAATTCACTAGAACTTCCAAACATTCTGTTATATTGAGAAACATAGGCATATCTATATGATTGCTCCATATCAATCTATCTATCTATCTATAGCCCAAAATCTATTCATGTGCTGAATATAGGCCTCTCCCATTTGTCCCTGTCTTCTGTTTGTCTTTTCCACCTTGGACCTTTTTTTTTAGACTGAGGTGGAAAGGTTCTAAACTGACTAGGGAAGATGTCTCTAGTACTTTTGGATTCGATCCGGAAAGGAGCACATGCTAGGACATAGCATCCAAAGTATGGATTATATGCGCCACATGCACCCCTGACCAGTCGCCTACCAACTAAAAACCACCCCTTCTTCGGACAAGGCACCCCCGGACGAGTTCAATCGGTGAACGAAACATTGAGATGCCTTGTGCAGTCTGAAAATTTGGGAGAAAATTGTAAAAGGGTTCTTACCTAAAAACGATAAGAAGCACTTAAAATGGTATGCAGAGACGGTATTGTGGGGAAACAAAATATTGGGTCCTAAAAGGTGCAGGAGTGTTTAGCCTGACAAGGAAGGAATGTGAAATAAAAGAGGCATGATGTCGTGAAAACTACGTATAACTTCTCTGTTATATAAAGTATCTCTTTCTTTAGCTAGGAGGTGAATGGGGAGCGTACCTGTAGCGCAGGTCCACCTTGGACCTGCGCTTTGCTCAATGTCATCTTTTCATCTCATTTGCGGGCGACCTCTTGACCTTTTTGCAGTATATGGTCTCCAGCGGCCAATTTCTTTATTCCATCTTCCATCCTGATATCTTTCGTTATGCCCAGCCCATTTCCATTTTAATTTCAATGCATGTTCGACAGCGTCTGTTGTTTCGGTTTTGCATCTTATCCACTCGTTCCTCTTTGTATCTCTCAACGATATTCCCAACATTAGTCGTTCCATAGCTCTTTGAGTTTTCTTTATTCTATCTAAGTTGCTCTTGGTACACGTCCACGTCTGGGCACCATATGTCAGAACAGGTAGGACGCATGCATTAAATACCTTCGTTCTTAATTTTAAAAGTATTTTTGGTTTTTGATAGTACATGAGAGTTTTCCGAACGCAGCCCACCCCATTCGTATTCTTCTGGATACTTTTGTCTGCTCTGATAGCTTGTCCTAAGTAAATATATTCTTGGACGTGTTCTATGTTTGTTCCACCTATGGTAGTTACTGATCTGTCTTCTGTATTAGTCATTATTTTATTTTTCTTTAGATTCATTTTTAGTCCTTTCTCAAGAGATGTTTTTTCTGGGTCTGAAATCATTATTCATAGTTGTTGCTATCAGGAGTACATCATCGGCAAATCTTAGACGATTTAAATATTTCCCGGTTCCCATATCAATGTCATACAGTAATTTTAAAAATATTTTAAAAAGTGTTTAAAAAGGAACGTCTTTGATCGATGTGTGGTTCCGGTTCTAACGTTCAGAAACACTGAACCTTACCAGAAAAGCAATAAATAAAATACAAGTGAGATAGAGAGTAATGGAGCGATCAATGTTGAATATATCCCTCAGAGATAGATTTTCAAGTCAAATAGGAGAAAATCTGGTGTTACGGACGTTAAAAGAGTTACAGCGCTGAAGTAGTACTGGACAGTCCATGTTGCCAGAGTTAGAGGTGGAAGATGGAGTAAGACAATTTTAGTATGAAGACCTAGATACGATACGATACAAAAATATGGTCAGACGAGATCATGAGCATCCAGCACAGTTTACGGCCTAACATTTTCGATAATGATTATTCACTTCTTCAGGGCTCAAGGAAAGAAAATATTAACAAATAACATTTTTCAGAGGATATATTATGGCTAACTGATATTTTCTTTCTTTCAGCCCTGAAGATGTGAATCAACACTCACGAAAACGTTAGGACAAAAAGGATGTAAGAAACAGCAGAGATGAAAAATTAATGGTAAGACACTATGAGACCGAACTGGAAGTACAGATATATGACGTAGATGCAAGGTGGAGAACATCAAGAACTGGGTAAGAAATAAAGGAGTAAAATGGAACGATCATATAAGCCGAATGACAACAAATAGAGTAGTAAAGACGGCAAGAGACGGTTCCCCAATAGGAAGACGATCAGTAGGAAGACCACGAAAGCGATGGAGCGACAACTTACTGGAGGCACATTGAAAAACAGACAGAGTCATGTCTATATAAAAAGAAGAAGAAAAAGAGCTTTACAGAAGTTATCCCTGTTTATTGCAAATTAAAAATAAGGCATACAGTGATCGTCAAAAAAAAAATAAATCATAGGAAGTAAAAAACTAATTAAAAAAATGAGGAAGTCGATCCTGATGCATCAAAAGAAAGCGTAGTAAGAAAAATCATGTGCCGTTAGAGCCTGAAGCATTCGCGTGTAGTTTTTGTATCAAAGGAGTTACTAAAGATAATAGTTCAAGATATGTATCATCATCCATTCTCAAATAATTATGCCAATCTAACGGATTATGTCGCAATTCTTTCACTAAACTGACCATGAGAGTACGTAGCTCGTTTTTGTAACCAAGCCTTTGTCCATTGCGACCTTGGTTTTCTTCTAATACGACAGTTTTCTTCAATATAAACACACGCCACTAACATTAATAAAAGATCGTGTTTTGACGTTATGTCATACCTTTAACCCTTTAACCATACTTCTAAATTGAAAGCAAAAGTACTGGTGTATGTCAGCCTGGAGTGTACGGGTTTACCTTACATGCATATACTTAATTGCGCATTCTTTCTTCTTGGTGGGTGGGTCATTGCTACTGGTTTTTCTGTGATAATGAGTAATGAGTAATAAATTGATATACAATCAAAACTTTCTAACGAAAATTGTCATCTAAAAATAATAAAATACTAACTACTAAATATCTTATCTTTATACAAAACAAATAATTGCAAATATTTATCTACTCATTATATTTTCTTAGTATCCATTGCATTTATGACAATGATTACAATGTCATTATTATAAAAATTGAAACACGTGTGTATATTCCACTTTAGTCACTCACAATTAAAAATGAATATGAATAAAATTATAATATCGTAAATAGCAATAGATTTAAGTGGTAGACGCTATATCTCCCCCGTTCTCTGTAAGTTTTATTGAACTTCTTATTGTGAATTGAACAGTTCTTGGAGGAAAAAGGAGGGCTTAAAGTTAGCAGGTCGAAAATGGAGTATATGTCGCTGGGAGGAATAGGAATGATAGGGGACATCGATATGCTTGGGGAAAAACTAGGGCGAATAGGAGAATTTAAATACCTTGTCTCCAATATAACGGAACATGGATCGGAACTGGATCAAAAAATTGTCCATAGGATATAAGCTTAATGTTTTCAACTGGAAGCGAATGAGCGGGATACTTTGTGAACGAAAAATCGAGTAAGGGCCGAAAGGAAAGATATGCAACAGTGTGTGTAGAAATGAGAACCATGTGGGACGAAGGATAGAGCTGTTAGAAGTTAAGGTAAAGAGAGATAAAGGAAAGATGAAGGACGGTGTAGCAGAGGACTTAAGAGAGAAATGTTTAAATGAAAAAGACACGATAGACGGAAATGAGTGGCGAAGAATAGTAAGTTTTCATATATTAAATACCTATCTTGTTATGCTTAGGCCACTACGATGTCGATGCTCGAATGTCGTTAGATTTGGAGTCCTTTACAAGGTCTTACACGGCCGAATGCGAGTTTTGTAGCTTTATGCTGAACATTATCGAGCATTACCTTGTTATGAGTGATATCTGACTCCAGACCGATCAGAAAACTCCAATCATATGAAGTGGAGTTTTTAAACACAGCTTAAAGATACGTATAAACCATTTAAGGATTAGACAGTATTGAGTTGGCATATTTACACACCGACACTATGTGATCCGACAAATTTAAGTCACTAGTAACTATCACTCCGAGCTCTTTGTTGGAGGTTATGGAGTTTAAAAGATGTATAAATTAATAAAATCTGGCAGTAATGGGTTATTTTTAATGATATGAAGTAAACCGCATTTCTCGATGTCACGAGGAAGTAACCAATCTAAGGAGAACTTGAATATTAAGTCTAGATTGTGCTGAAGAACATTTTGGTTAATAATGGGGTTCGTAAACCCTAGTGGACACAATGAGCGGAAGATCTTTGGTTTAGACACAAGAGTAGTGGTCCAAGTACTGATCCTTACGGGACTTCGCTCTTGAATCATTTACTTTGTCTTTGGGCTTCTCAGCACGAAATCGAAAATGCTTTTCTGATGGGAAATATTAAATCAAAAGGTTTAACTTTTCGCGGATACCACAGTAATCCAATTTAGTGAGTAATCCACGCTTGGGAGAACTATCGAAAGCTTTGAAAAGAAGTCCAAGTAGACTACTTCAATGTAATGTCAATTGTTTAAAATGAATTCCAATCATTGAAACAAGAAGAAAGTTTGTGATCGCTGAACGATCATTGATAAACCCGTGCTATAGGTGGGGGATGACATTTTTTTAAAGGAGAAACTTACATAGACATAGCTTCAGAAATAATGGAATTCAGGACCTCGCTGGCAATAGTACCAAACTGATGGGGCGATAATTATTGCAATCAAGTTTATTGCCTTTCCTAAAAATAGGGGTAACCGAAGCCAATTTCCAGGATGAAGGGACATAACCTCAATTACAATTAAAAAGGGGCGTGAATTATTAGGCATTGTTTAAGGTAAAAGGTGAAACTTTTTGTTTATTATTAATATATTAAATATTTTTAATTCCTTTTACCCCCGTGCGATACGCCTATGATCGTGTATCGATAGCAAAATATTGTAGATACCCAGCTAAAATGGAATTCCCTAATTAGGAATGGTTTTTAATCCTTCCGTCATAATATTCATTATGAAAAGAGTATAATGTGTTTTGGTATGCAGTTTCCTTTTCATAAATTGGTAATTTTCGTCGAAGGCCCGTTTCTTTTGACAATAACTTAATCCCAAGTATTGTCTGTTTCTTATGTCCAATTGTTAATACCGATTATTTTACCTCAAAGTTTCCAATAGTCGTTAAGGCCTTATCTTCTGAGAAATACATACGACTGTCCTATCATTCTTGAGTGGGGGAATATTTTCTTCTTCCTTTTTCAGGGACGGTTGGTGAAATTTTGAGTGGAACCAGGTTACTTTTTGGTGGACCGTTGTTGAGTTAAGGCCAATATCTCGTGTTACGCTTTGCTCACTTTATTTCTTATCGTATCGTCTTTGTGAATTATTTTCTAAGTGTGTATACACTTTATATTTGAGTTTTCTTTCCTTAGACTATATTAAATTATATATAGTTCTACACTACCTTTAATGGTTATTAAATTCAGTGTTTAGTACTCGAAAAGTATTAAATTCAGTGAATTAAGCTGCCTTCGTTAAGATCTACTGTAAGTAATTTTATCTACAATTATCTGGACGAGTAGTATGGTATGGTACCATATCACCTGCCATTATCTGGACGTATCATCTATATCTTCACCTGAAGATTGCCGATTCTTGAATGTAATTGAACCACTCAAGAAATTTCTATAAATATTACCTATGAACATACAAGTCTCAGTTTTTTTATTAAATAATAGTGCGAGATAGTTAATTGACTTAGCCAAGTGCGGTTTGGTTTATGTTTTCATTCTTGTAACCTTTTTGTTTTTTTTGTAAATTTAGAGTTAAGTAATTTTTGCTATCTTTTGTATTTCCTATAATTTTTGTTCATTATCTTTCCTATGATATCTGGAGATACGCCAAACTATATTTGTATATGATTGCCTTATACATCTTGGTAAAGGTATTTTTTATTATATTATTGCTTAATTTTATACATATAACACCATTTCATAGTTGTGTATTTTTATTACTTGTGTTGCATTTAGCAGCATCATAATTTTGTGTTTAATATATTGTTATTGTTTTATGCATGTATTTTATTTGTCGGCTCCTAACAAGTTTCCCGATAAAATAATAGCTCTGAACAATTACTATCTTTAAATATTACTATGCTTTTGAACTGTAGAAAGATCAGGCTGATTAAGTTTCGTAGGTAAGTAAGTGTAATACTTAATATATTTATTATTTGTTTATATATTGCGTTGACCAGATTTATTTGATAATTTACTGTTGGTATCTTTCCTTGGGTTTAATCTCTGAACCTAAATATCTTCTCTTATCTCTTCTCTTTTCTAAGGTTTTCTTAATTTTCTCCTTAACCCCAAAAAATTGAGTGGCGCCCTGTTTCTATCTTCTCTTATCTTTGGTAATTTTACCCATCTATCTTTTTGTTTATTTCTGTATCTTTTCTAATATCTCTTATCCTATCTTTACCTATTTCTTCCGTTGGATCCATTCCCGGTTCCAAAAGCTAGTTTCGAACCCACGACTCGCTCTCCACCAACCATCTGGCTGCCGTCCGCAGTGTCTCCATTGGTTATCTTTCTAGCACCACCCAAAAAAGATTTCCGAGGTTACAAAGGATGTCAGTCCGTCCAATAGAGGTAAAAATATCTAGTAGCCTTGATGCAAAAGATGAACTCTTAGAAATTGACATAACTCCTAGAGTTATAGTTATTACAGAGATACGCTAATGATTATAACGTTTGGCTTTTTCGGTTAAACATTCATGATTTCGGTATCAAATTAAAGGTACTTAAGGTAAAAACAGGTATTTAAACCTCTTCCGCGGGGCGCGAGGACAAGGTTTAAATCTTCTTCTTTTGTTGCCTATCCCATGTGGATGTTGGCAATCACGTTGATCCATACAACTTTGTTGACAGCTGCTCTAAATATATGTATGGTAGTCCTTCCTGCTCACTGTCTGATGTTCTTCAACCACGATGTCCTTCTGTGCCCTTGAGATCTTTTGCCTTCTATCTTGCCTTGTAAAATTAGTTGAATTAGTTGATACTTCTCATTGCGCATCACACGTCCTAATTATGTCATCTTTCTGATTTGCACGATACGCGAAATTTCCAGATCTTTATACGTTGGATCACGGTGTTGTTTGTAACATGATGGATATAGAAAATTCTGAGCATGCGCCGCTAGCACCACATTTAGACGGCTTCTAATCGTTTGGATGTTGCCTCCGTCAAGGTCCAGGCTTCGACTACCTATAAAAGGGTAGAAAATAAATAGCATCTCAAGACTCGCGTTCTTATATCTTACTTTCTATACATCTTATTTTCTGTGAGTGATCCCATTCCTTATTTAGGCTGCATCCAATTGATGCTGTATTCCGCTGTTTTTACTTACTACAAGAATTTTGGTCTTCTTACAGTTTCATTTCATGCCGTATCTGTCACAGGCTTTCACTACACGGCATTATCAGCAATCAAAACCGTATCGTCCGCATATCTTAAATTGTTTATGATTTCACCATTGATTTTTATACCTTCTCTTAAACCATCAATAGCTTCCCTGAACAGCATTTCCGAGTAAGTATTGAACAACGCCGGTGATAAAATGCAGCCCGACGTACTCCCCGTTTTATCGTGAATTCTTATGAGGTTTCTTTGTCTACTCGTACAGTTGCCTTTTGCTCTAAGTAGTTATAAATTTTTAATTAGGCATAAATATTTGTCATCAATACTAGATTTTTTCAGTATGTAAAATAATGTTTGATGTTGCACCTTGTCAACTGCTTTTTCGAAGTCTATAAAGCATGCGTAGACTTCGCAATTTACGTCTCGAGCTCTTTGCTGAACTGAACACTGCTAATTTTTTCTTCAAGTTTTCTATATACGCGAGAGTGAATAACAGAAAGAAGGATTTTGAGTGCCTGGCTTATTAAGGTTATAATTCTGTAATCAGAGCATCTGGTGGCATTTGCCTTTTTGGGGAGAGGGATGAAGGTGGAAACTAGCTGTAGTTTGATAGATTTTGTTCAGTAGACTAGTTAGAAGTTTGAGTTGGTTGTTTTCAAATAGTTTCAATATTTCAGCTTGTATGTTATCAAGTCCAGGTACTTTGTTGGTTTTTTGTCTTTTTATTGCCTATGTTACTTCACTGAGCGTTATTTCTTGTCCTGAACATCTAGAAACACTGATTTCTGTCTCTTCTTCTTCCTTGAATAATTCTTCCACGTTTTGGCTCCATATCTCAAGTATTATTTCATTTTCGTAGAGCAGATTGTTGTGCTCGTCTAGTATTAAGTTATGACTTTATGACTTTATGAAGTTATTAAGTTATGACTTCGTGATCCGTTTCTTCCCGTTAAGTTTTTGATCTTTTTATGTAGGTTAAAAGTGTCATGTTTCTGTTCTAGGGATTCCATTTCTATACATTGATCTTGTAGCTATGTTTTTTTGCTTCTTTAATATTTTTCTTAATGATTTTGTTTATTTCTTTGTACCTTTCCTCATTCCTATTTCTGTGTTTTCTGCGTTCTTCTTTTAGCTCTAATATTTCTTGTCTCATCCACGGCTGTTTCTTTATATTGTTTTCTGGTTTAAGTTTATTATCTACCACTGAATTACAGACATTTTTGATTTTATTCCACATATCATCAACGCTTATGTTTTCTTGATTAACATCTGAAATTACCATGCTGTTTATTTTGTTGTTGATCTCCTCTTTGACTTCGTCTCTTGTGGTTTTATCTTTCAACTTCTGGATGTCCGGATGTTTTTGGGCTTTCATTTTTGGACTTTTTTCATGTGGAGTTTGAAACCTGATGGAACATCTGCTTCCGGATAGGTTTTTGCGGATTTTACAGAATTCTGCAATCGTTTGTTAATGATGATGTAGTCAATCTGGTTTCTAATCTTTTTTTTTTGACAGTCAGCTTTTAACTCAGAATTTCCGAGTCTTCGAGGTGGTAATTGGAAACATGTGTTCATTATTGCACTATCCGTTTACTGGCAGAACTGAACAAGGCGGTCTCCTTTATCAGTTCGCGTTCCTAGTCCAATGTGTCCATTTGTGAATTGTGTATTGTGTACAGTGTGAAGTGTGTTGCCAACACCTCCTTTACCTACTTTGGCGTTGAAATCTTCTAGCAGGATATTCACTTCTTGTTTTTGGTATGTTTTAGGGATTCTTTCAATTGTCCATAGAATATTTCTATTTCCTGCTCTGAGCTTTCCGAAGTTGGAGCATATGCTTGAATAATGTTTACGTTAACTGGTTTAGCGTTAATTTTGAGTACTGCAACTCTATCTGATATTCCTACAAAACTAAGTACCCATTTGTTAACTTTTTAAGGTTTAAATACCTGTTGGAATAAGGCGTTGACCCAAAAGAGGCTCGGAACCAGGCACTAGAACCTATCCGAAAGCCGCTAACAGATATGTACAGTATGCACACAAGATCTTTCAGGTCGGATTGTAGACGTCTAGCCTCTCACAGCAACTCTTGGTGCAAATGGTTTTCCTATTCACCAGATATTGTTTATGTTTGGGAACAACTATTAATTTCAATAAAAATAATACTGATTAACATGTTTATTGTTTTAGAACTTCCGTCTAAGTTTGATATAATGACATTACTACACGTAAGTTAATTAAATAGTCGGTCGGTTTGTCGGATGCGCAGCCATATCCTCAAACATTTACACTCGGCATATTATAACAACGGCATACTTTGTATTCAGTTTGCCATTGTGGTTTTAATAGGGAATTTTAATAAACTTAAGTGGTCTTGACTTAACTACTTTATTAGCAGCATTAACTTTTGTTTGTTTCTTTTGTGTCACCATCGGACGAGTTGACCACATGAAAGATCGGTGTTTTTTGAGTTACCGAGAAAGAAAAACAATGCCGATGTTATATTACGAGAAGGGAAACAATGTAACATTGTTTATTTATGACCATCTTTACCTTTCTATCATTAAATTGTAACATTCCAGAAATTATTTTTAAAGGAATATGTTTAATAAAATGATACTAAATGTTATATAAAAGAAAATGATTATTTAGGCGGTGGTTTAAAATAATAGACTACGAGCCCATGGGACATTTCTAACGGGTCATTTGACACAGCATGAATCACATATAAATAAATACTAATACTACATACAATTCGTAATACCTTTAGAAACTTTGCCGTCTCACCTCTAGGCGAGCCACATGAACTAATGAATAAAGAAACCGAAAACAAAAAAATCTTTGACTTGATCATTGGTTTTGTGACAGAAACCATAAAACACAAGGAAGAGAAAGAGAGGAAACGGCAACAAAGGTGAACTGTTTAGTTTTATGTGTCGTAGCTGTCGGCGTCAGTGAGGTGAGCCACTATTCAGCTTCCACTACTGACGCCGAAATCTTAAATAAATTCTCAAAGAACTTGACTACATTAAAGAAATCAATTTATTTACATACGTGTTGTTTTTTGTCTTTACTTTTATTTAGTGTACGATGTGTGTCTCCTTTTGGATCAGCCTATTACTAAGTAATGGGCTGGTGTAGATGGAGAAATGAATGTACCCCCTCGGGGGTGGAATATGAATGTCTGGCGTTGCTTGTACCTGTTGGCTGATCTTTCTCGTTAAGTTAAAGATGGTTACAATAACGGCGCGGACCCTCCTTCTTGCCTATCGTTCTGCGCAAGGATGGTTACCATACAAACCAAGTCCGGTGCAGACGTGCGTGGGGTGACGCAACTGGATTGCTATGGCAATCACAGAGCGCAGACAGAGAGCGACTGATGGGGAGTTATGAGTAAATCTAACGAATCAGATGGTAATGTTCCCTAAGAGCGGTCCCAGACCCGTCGGTAGGCTTTCAACTACGGTAAGGCGTAGTCATCCGAATCCAACACACCTGGGGCACCTTCCCAGAGGTCTTTTGAAGACTTTCACCAAAATTGGTAGATTTGGAGTTGTAGTCTACTTTAAGTTAAGTTGAAGTCTTAACAACTCCCCCATCTCGACTGATATGACTGACATGATAGCACAGATTTTGATACACAGCTGGTAATCCCCAACGTAATGCCAAACACCAATGACGAAGAATTTCAAAATTATTTGAAATTTCCTTATCTCAAATATTGCAGTAAGTTTAATAGACCCATAATGTGGGAAACTACATAATCTATTCAGGTATAAAACTGTATCACTAAAAAGCATTCAGTTTATTGGAAAGGACAATAATTTAAGTAGAATTTTAAAATTGTAATAATGATCACAATTCTCACTCATGCCTCCTTTTCATTTATTGAAGCAAGATATATGACCAATGCATATTTTATCAAATTATGTGGAATTTTCCGGGATTTGAAAAATTTTACGTTTTTAGCGGAAGACAACCATTCAAATTATGTAATTAAATAGATGACTACTTCGTATATTTTCACTTTAATGCTACCGATCGATAGAACAGAAAGTGAAAATGTTGTATGCATAATAACCTATAATTTCAATCGATTAAAAATTAATAGCAAAATTGAAGTAAAAAGTACACGGACAGCGGATGAAACGAAAGTTTAAGGTATATACATATACAAATTCATGAAAATCATAGACATTGAAACAACCTCTGACAACAGAAATAATACTTAAAAGTAATGAAAGAGTTACAAAACGAAAGAATCGAGCATATGGGTACATAGACCTAATCTCTATAATTTACATAAAGACAGCAACATCCGTTCTATAGAGGTTATGGCCCAATTTGAATATCAATCAGCCTAATTTGCAAGGCAGGAATTTGTATTTTAAAATTTACTTTAAAATCCGGGAATTTTTAAATTAAATTCTTAATTTATATTAATGTGTATTTTACCTTATCGAGGAACATCCCACATATACCTGCAACAGTTTTGGTCCAACTTGATATTTAAAAAATAATAAAAGTAGATCCGTAGTAAACATTTTCTTTTAGTACATTATATATATATATATATATATATATATATATATATATATATATATATATATATAGGCAAAAGAAAAGAACCATTTAAAACGTATTTTTTTGGAAATGTGTTTCATAAAATCTAGCACATCTTGCATCAATAAAAAGTCCGATATAGACAAATTAAGTAACATTTATTGTTATTTACTAGAAAAACATCAAAAATAAAATAAATATTTACCTGTACAAAAATTACACCTCTGTATAATATGTTGCATACCATTAAGACAGGTTAAAATAGGATAGACACCTAAGGAGAGGCTCTAATATAGTATTTCTTGTAAAGAAAGATAACATCAATTTACACCTAATTACATATTAATTACACTGTTTTTTCTTTCCATTCTCTGTATGAGTTAATATACACCAGTAAAACATGTCATCAATCAAGTTTTACTATTTTTACAACAAATTTTAAAAATTTTATGATGTATATGTCCATAATTGTATATTTTAATGTGTTGTATAAATGTTGAGTGTTCAATGCTTACAAAAATAATCTCAACGACTAGTAAGTTACACTGAAGAATTGTGATATTTTTTAAATATTTACATAATTGTCTTTTACAGTGTCTTGAAAAAGGAATAAAATCATTCCGAAAGCTCGACAAAAAGTCAAAAGAGTGTTTTTTATTTAACATCCCGGCCAATATTCTGACTGCAACCCTAATAAACTGTGTTGTTTGTTTATATCGACAGTCAATAATATCCAGTATTTCTTATATATATATATATATATATATATATATATATATATATATATATATATATATATATATTTCGTATATATATATATATATATATATTTACGGCATAAAGTGGACTCCGCCCATGTTAAAATTCAGGTTCAGGTGAGCTCCGTGGTCAAGTGGACACCGATATACGGAGCTCACTTGACCATTCCATAATATTGGCTCTGTCGATTCATCAACATGTATAGTTTCATAATTTTTAAAAAAATTTTGGAGCCCATAATTATCCCTGTATCATAAATGTATATCGCTTAGTTCACGTGTATATATTATAGGGGTCGTTCAGATCTTTTTCACTGTATATTGGAACCATATGTATATCGGTTTAAGTAAGCTCTGATAGTTTGGCAACTCTGCTATAAGATGTATAATTCTCGCGTAAAGTCTGGACGGTTTATATGGACTCCTTAGTTTTGTTATCATTCATACGCATTACAGTGTGTAACAGATATGTATTAACTACCTGTTTTTGGTAGGTACGAGTTCTCTAAAAATAGCTTTATAGATACAAAAGGATTTCATTACCAAATTGGATTTTGTTTCATATGCGGAAATTTCCTAATGTATTTTGTTAACGTGAATATGTCTTCATAAGTTTTATTTAAGAATCCGATTAATAAGAACTTCTTTTATTTCATCCATTGTTTTATGATATCTTGTATACAGTTTTTTTATTATTTTATTTCTGGTTTTATCTATGTACTACATATAAGTTTGGATAAAAGGTTATCTCAAAATAAATATTTAAGTGCTAAAATAGATATTTTTCTGTAAAAATGGGTAGTAGTGCACAAAAAAAGAAAAAATTTATCTAACAAGAATTATACCACTTCTCCAATATTACATACTTCTAAATGTTTTATTTTCTATATAGGGGTAATATGTTATCAATATAAGTGGAGTTAGTTTCAAATTTGCAATGATCTTTATAAGTAAAAGCTTACTGGCTATACTTAACATGTTTAGTTCAAATAAATAAACCTTGTCCCTTGAGAAAAGAGCGATTTGAATGGAAAAGTCAACTAAGAAAGTGTGATGAATCTTATACCACCCCACATTTACACAGGTTAACCGGTGTTTGCAGGCAAGAGTCCTCCAGACAAATTTAAGGAAGATAACAACCATAAGAAAGTTCCTTTCGAGGGTTCAGAAGGCGAGGAGCAGCTTATATTTTTTTTGTATATCTTGCAGATATGATGATCTGATGACTGACTAATTTATAGCTAAATATACTTACGTGTTAAGTATGTGTTTTTGTCACCCATACTAGCAAGGTATATTCGGCAGCATAAGCATAGAGTTTAAGTCTACGTTTTAAGGGTGGAAGAATGTGCTTCCTATTTTGAGCTGACAAGTTTGCGGAGAATATTATTTTTCTGGTTCTAGGTTGCCATTTGGTTTTAAACAAAGTTCTGTGATAGAAACTATCTTCAAGGTATTTATAGCAAGTTCAAAGTTTAAGGATTTCATGACACTATTGGTTCAGGTATATCTTCAGATTTGTGAAAGCGTCTCTATTAGGGACATTTTCGGGGTTTGGCTTAAAATTGATTTATAATCTATTTTTATTATTTCTAATCCTATTCCTATTACTACTTAAAACTAAACATTTGTCATCATTGTCCGGTTTATTTAGTAATTCTTCTTTCTCTACTCGTTGCTTGGCCTCTCCTTGGTTCTTTTTATGTTGCTCTGGTAGTTTTTTGAACACGCTATTTCCAACACCTTTTCTTCTTTATAGCACCATCTCCATTCCTTGCCGTCCACTGTGATTTTATTGTATCCTATTTTGACCATTTTTCCATTTTCCCTCATTTCTCTTGCTTTATCTCTTAAAGCTTCCATTTTGTCTCTCTCTCCTTTTGTGAGATCCTCTGTAATCCATATTTTTTCGATCTTCACATTCTTAAGTTTGTATTTGTTTCTAAAGATTGTTGTTTTTTCTTCTTCGTTTTCAAATTCAATTAAGCATGTTTTTGTTCCTATTTTTTGTGCTCTTTTAATATTGGTTTTGACTCCAAAATGATTTTCTAATATAGTAGTAATTCCCTCTTTCAATGTTTTTGGGTCTTCAGAGTCTATTTTTGATCCACTGATGATTATATTCTTTTTTCTTTGTCTAACCTTTCTAATGAGCGTTTTAGATCATTTAATTCTTCCGTTATCTTTTTGTTACCGGTTTTGGTTAGTTCGTTTTCTCTTTTCAGTTCTTCTTTCTCTTTTGTCCATTCTTTCTTCACGATTTCTATTTCCAGTTTTATGCTTTTTATTTCTTCGTTATTTTGTTTTATCTCTTCTTGAACTTCATTTATATATCTTCTCATCTCCTTATTTTCTTCCTTCATTTCTGTTTTCAGCTCTTTTATTTCCGTTTTAATCTCCTTATTTATTTCTTCTAGTAGTTTCTTTAGTTCTTTCATTTCGCGATTTTTTATGTTATCCTTTGGAGATGTTCTTAACGTGGCTTTGCTTCTTTTGATGGCTTCCTCCTCGTCGAATGATTTATCGTGTTCTGGCTTATTTCTTTTGCTGTTCATTCGATTTAGTTATTGTATTACATTTACTTTTAATTTATTATTTTAATTTAATTTAATTCTAATCTCAATTTTAATCAAATCTATTTTAAGGCCAGATCTGGATTTTTGTAATAAAATTATGTGGCTTTTATTTTGATCATTAATTTCTTGTCAGCACTAATTACTTTCTTATCTGCCAAAAAAAAAACAAAAACAAAAAACGCGTAGGAATGCCTAAGCAGGTCGGCCCTTCGAACATTCGCCAAAACCACTTTTTTAATCTTTCACTCAATTATTCATTTACTTAAGACTTATTAAAATTATTAAAATAGTTCTATCTTACTTGTCTGATGGTATTTTCTTTATTAACTACTATCACCTGTATGCACTTAACTTTTGATACTTATTTTTGAACTCGGTTGAATTTTCTAACTTGTAATTCCCGAATAATTTTAAGTTTATTACGAAGCGAAATTAAATGGACCTACTGTTGTCACTTGAAGGACCGTTTCAAATAGTCAAAAAATTAATAAACAGCCTACTAAAATAGAAATATCGCCTATTTAAGACGTAATCCATTACCGGCCCAAGGTACAAAGCACTCCTGCTAATGATATAGATCTCATAAGAAACTCTCTCGTCCGCAAACATCTTCAATAAAGTGAAGAGAGCACGAAAAATTTTTCACTTAAAATCAACGAAATGAAAACCAGATACAAGCGAATCAACAAAAGAGACCAATTCAATAAATCTAGATAAAATATTAAAGTTAACAATCACAATTTCCAAAATATGGAACACTTTAAATATCTTATAAGATAAATTATCACGGTTAATAATAATGCCACTAAAAAATACAGAGAATAATTCAAACTTTAGACCTATTTTAATACATGGATGCGAATCATGGACAATGAGTAAAACAAGTAAGGAAGAATTACGAATATTTGAAAAAAAAATAATAAACATTTTTTAACCTCATTATCATATCGCTACAAATCTGCATAGAATAAGAACACATACTAAATAAAGAAAACTCTTATAACGATATTGTTCCGGAAAATAAATCCCTTAAGGTAGATCGGACACATGCATAGACGCCAAGATGTCAAACTTATAAAACTGGTATGGAAGGAAGTTAGCACAGAAAATGCCATATCTAAAAAAAATAACATTTCAGTTGATTACAGATTCGTGGAAAATCGATCAACTTGGAGAAAATTTGTAGTTAGCGAAGACCCACCCAGTGTTGTAGCGCTACGTTATGATAATGATAAAGACAAAGGAAAAGCAGTGACAAAAAGCAACAAACATGGACTAATGGAGTGAAGCTGCTTTAAAATCTTGATTGGAGAGGATTAAAATGAAAGTATAAGAAATACAATGTACTTTCTTAGCAGTGTACTTTTACCTCTTTCAATAAAGTATGTTTATATGGACTTCTTATTTTTGTTATCATTCATACGCATTACAGTGTGTAACAGATATGTATACTAATAACTACCTGTTTTTGGTAGGTACGTGCTTCTCTAAAAATAGCTTTATAGATACAAAAGGATTTCATTACCAAATTGGATTTTGTTTCATATGCGGAAATTTACTAATGTATTTTGTTAACGTGAGTATGTCTTTATACGTTTTATTTAAGAACCCTCTTAATAAAAACTTCTTTTATTTCATCTCTTGTTTTATGATATCTTGTATACAGCTTTTTTATTATTTTATTTCTAGTTGTATCTGTGTATTACATATAATTCTGGATAGACGGTTATCTCGAAATATAGTGCTAAAATAGATATTTTTGTGTAAAAATGGGTAGTAGTGCACTAAAAAGGGAAGAATGCTTTTTATCTAACAAGAATTATATCACTTCACGATCATTACAATATATTTCTAAATATTTTATCTAGTATTTAGGGGTAATATGTAATCAATATAAGTGGAGGTAGTGTCAAATTTGCAATGATCTTTACTTTATAAGTAATAGCTTACTGACTGTACTTTACATGTTTAGTTCAAATAAATTAACCTTTTCCTTCAGAAAAGACCAATTTGGATGATAAAGTCAACTAAGAAAGTGTGATGAATCTTGTACCACCCCACATTCACATAGGTTAACCGGAGTCCTCCTGGCAGACTTAAGGAAGATAACTACCATCAGGAAGTTTCTTTCGATGGTTAAGATGTCGAGGAGCAGCTTACTTTTTTTTGTATATCCTGCAGATGTGTTGATCTGGCCAGTTTTTTCTTCGATTTTAGTCATAAAATGGGCTGGTATGCGTGGAGTTGATGTTACGAATCTAGACTTTGTTTCTTTCGTTCTCTAGCTACTTATCTTCGGATATTAGGTGGATTGATAGCTACGATATTGTAGAGCTTATGTATGGATGTGAGTCTTAATATAGGTACTCTGAATTTAACTGACTAATTTGTAGCTAAATCTACGTATTAAGTATGTGTTGATGTCACCCATACTAGCAAGATATATTCGGCAGAAGCATAGAGTTCAAGTCTACGTTTTAAGGGAGGAAGAATGTGCTCCCTATTTTTAGCTGACAAGTTTGCGGAGAATATTATTTTTTTGGTTCCCATTTCATTTTTATAGTAGTATTAGGTTTTCATTTAGTTTTAAACAAAGTTCTCTAAATAATAAAGTGTGATAGAAACTATCTTCAAGGTATTTATAGCAAGTGCAGAGTTTAAGGATTTCTTGACACTATTGGTTCAGGTATATGTTCAGATTTGTGAAAGCGTCTTTGTTAGGAACATTGAAGGAGCATACCTAACTTTTTCCGGGTGTGGCTTAAAATTGATTCAGATTCTATTTTTATTTTGTTTAAGGTATTATTTACATTTTTCTCTACTTTAGCAACAAAAGTTTTTGGTTATGCAACAATAGATGTATCGTCTACATAATAAAAGTCCTACTATTTACCGGTATGGGTTGTGTAAATGTTATACAGCGTAGGTGCGATTACGGTACCCCAAAGAAGACCGTTCTTTTACGTAGATTTTGAAAAAATGCCCTCTAATTTAGGGTGTCGTAAGCGGCATTGAGATTGACAAATACGACTCCTCATACCTGATATTTTTCATACCCGTCTTCGCTGTGTTGGGCAAGATTTAGTATTTGTGATGTACACGATCTTCCCTGTCATATATAGCCACTTTTGTCTTTTAATTTGAGTTCTTCTTCTATTATCGGTTTATATTAAGGATCATGTGCAGATTTATTTTGTATAGCTGACAAAATAAATAGATATATTGGCCGATAGCTTTTGTGGTCGTTGGAGTTTTGGCCAGGTTAAAGCATAGTGATAACTTTGTCTTTGCTTTGCTTGTCTACAGACTTTAGATATTAGTCATTGTAGTATTTTTGGTCAAAATTTTATAATTAGTTTTGTGCTCAGATCCTCAATCGGGAGCCGTAATATTGTTTATTTTATACGTGGATAGTGGATCCAAGCTCAACATAGTTAAATGGTTTCCGCAGTGACTAGTTTGAGTCATCTCTCATTTTAAGTTTTTCTTTGCTTTTTAGCATAGTCACATAAGAATTCTTTTTAAACAATATACTGTGTCATATTCTTCTGATATATTTTGTTGACAATTTATTTATGCTTATTTGTTCACCTTTTGTAAAGCAGTCTGTTTAAATATTAGGGATTTATATAATCTTTTTGTTTATATAATTTGTTTATCGATTTTACTATTTTAGATAGAGTTTCATAATTATAGTTGTTTTTTATTTTTTCTATGGTAATACATATACATACCCAATTCGAAAGGGAAAAAACCAACGAGTTCTAAATTAAACATAGACATTATTCTCCATTTCTTCCTATATGTTATGTAGAGATCATCGTCATCGTATAGTCGGAACGCAACAAGATTTTATTACCATTTCTTCCTTTTTGTCTCCTCATTCCTATTGCAAACTCAGCCACATAAATGGCGTTTTAAAAATATATGTCAATATTGCCGAAGTGCCTTTCCTAGGATACTTTTTTTAAGCCTAGTTCGTTTGATTACATGTAATTGATTTGATAGTCCTCAACAGATATGTATTGATTGTAGGTAGGATAGCAGGTGTTGATAAATATGATGAGTCGGTAAGTAGTATCATTATTACTAAATCTGCGCCCTTTATCCGTGGACATCCTAAGGGCATTTTTTCTCTCGAGGCATCCTACCAATTTAACTTGGGAATGCAGTTAATGAGAGAGCCTTTGGATATAAAGCCAGCGCAACTTTGGAGTTGAGATTTAGGTTCTTGTACCTCGTTGCTATCTTTATATATGTGTTTGACCTTGGCATTAGTTTCGTTCGGTATTGGTTAGTACTCGGACCTTTGTAAGTCGGGAAATACCTCTGATGGCTTTTCTAGCAATCCTGATCTAATTAATACGTTCTCGTTACATATCCACACATTAGCACTGGTTCACTGTTTTATATATCCTGATTTTAGAGATTTATATTAGGCTTCTGTATTTAAAAGTGTTATAAGGGTTCTATATACATTAGTTAGCTACCTGAATTTTCCCTTTTATTTCTTATGTGACAACGTTATCTACGATATCTAAAACGCTGCAATCTTTCAAAATTATATAGCTTTATTGTTACGTTATGCCTTGTTAAAAAACATTTATTTGATTTTCTCATTAGTGACTATTATACCGTTTTTGCTGCTAGTAGCATTATTTTATAGCATTCTAATATTTAATTTATGGATTATATTCGGATAGCAAATAAATATTCTTTACTTTTTTGGAGAAATAATATTCTAACACACAAAATCCTATTAAATTGCCAAAAACCTCCGTACATATTCTATTCACTTATGAGGGCAGTATAGTCCTGGACTGGCTAATTTTTGGATAATAGGAAACATGAGTGTAGCAGTTTTAATGTTTTCGGGACTGCTACTTGGTATCGGGAAGCAGAAATATCATACCAAGGTATTGCATATAGGAATTGTTGCTTGAACTTTATTATTATTAAACAACACTATATTTCCTAGTAAAATCATTATGACTTTACAGTAAGACAAATTTTCGATGTTGGTTATGAAAACATCATGTACATACCACCGGGTTCCCTATGTCGATCTCCAGAAAAATCTTTGTAATAATGATACGGGAAACAAAAAACCAAGAATGAAAATATGCGCCAAGAAACTCTGTGATATAACAGTCGAATAAAATACAGATTGTCGATTCAAATAGTCAAAAAATTAATGAACAGCTTACTAAAATGGAAATATCGCCTATTTAAGATGTAATTCATTAAAGGCCCAAGGTACAAAGCACACCTAGCATATGCTAATGACATAGATCTCATAAGAAACTCTCCCGTCCGCAAACATCTTCAATAAAGTAAAGAGAGCACGAAAAATCAACGAAATGAAAACCAAATACAAGCGAATCAACAGAAAAGACCAATTTAATAAATCTAGATAAAATATTAAAGTTAACAACTACAATTTCAAAAATATGGAACACTTTAAATATCTTAGATAAATAATCACTGTTAATAATAATGTCAATAACTAAATACTTTTAGCATAATTCAAATTTTAGACCTATTTTAATACATGGATGCGAATCATTGACATTGACTAAACAAAATAAGGAAAAAGTACGAATATTTGAAATAAAAATAATAAGAAAAATGTTTTAACCTCATTTTCATATCGCTACAAATCCGTATAGAATAAGAACCCATACTGAATAAAGAAAGCTTTTATAACGATATTGTTCAGAAAAATAAATCGCTTAAGGTAGATCGGACACATGCATAGACGCCAATATATCAAACTTATAAAACTGGTATGGAAGGAAGTTAGCACAGAAGAAAGAATGCCGCGTAGGCGTCTCAGTAAGCAATGTAGAGAAAACATCCAATTATATCTCAAAATATTAACATTTCATTTGATTACAGATTCGTGGAAAATCGATCAACTTGGAGAAAATTTGTAGTTAGCGAAGACCCACCCAGTGTTGTAGCGCCACGTAATGATGATGATAATGAAAAAGGAGAAATAGTGACAAAAAGTAATAAAAATGGACTAATGGAGCAAACCTGCTTTAAAATCTTGATTGGAGAGGATTAAAATGAAAGTATAAGAAATACAATGAATGATTGATGGATTCGAGAAACTTGAGACTTGAGAAAAGCACACTGACGTGTGTATCATATTAAATTCCTTAGATTTTTATACTTTTTTTTAGACTTTTATACTAATAGGTTTAAAATTTAATGTTTGGTGAAAATAGCTACGCGACTTTAATGCATCAAATATTTTGTTAATTAAAAATCAACATATTGAAATTAGACAGCAAAAAATTTTAATATTAAAGATTAATTTATAAATTATTATAGTCTAATTTTAACTACTTCATGAAATAAATATTACACGCCATAAACTGCAGTAATTGAAAAATTATAAAGATCTTACAGAAGAGTTTCTTAAACTGTTAGACGATTACGCTACTCGATGTTCATATTAATAGGTTCCAAAATGTACCACATAAAATTTAAAAATCTACTACTAATACAATTATTGGCAACATCGCAGGAGTTAAGAAGTGTACGGGAAAAGTTATACACGGATCCCAAAAATGTTTGATCCTATTACGGAGTCCACTTGATCCGACGTATTGGTCGGAGTCTACATAAAGCGCTACTCAGATAATAATATACACGGCGTATATTCTCCTAGAGTTAGTATAATACCGTTTTAGTACGGAGCCCATATTAACCGCTAGAAGTATATATATATATATATATATATATATATATAAAACATTTTCTTTTAGTACATTATATTATATAATATGTAATGCAAAAAACAAAACATCTATGTATATTGATGGAAGGCAACCGGCATTTTTAACTATTGGTTGTATTTAGTACGGTGTAGCCAATTAGAAAAGGTGAATGTTAACTTAAGAAAGGATCACCAGGAGCAATGCGACCAATTTTTTGTGGCATTAAAAGACCCTGATGGTTTCCAGGACATCATTTATAATAAAATTCCACTAGCAATTTCAAGAGGACCAATAGCCAGAAATACGTATATATACGGTTGTCTTCCATCAATAGAGCTGTTTTGTTTTTTATTTTATTATATAAGGTATATACTATATACTATTTATAATAAATAGCAGCGCTACAGGCCTTGTAGAGATGTAGGCCAACATATTTTCAATATCGGAATAGAAAATCTCAAGATCTTCGTCTGGGCTGTCTGCTGTCGGTGCGTATATTTGTATTATATTGATGTCGAATGGTTCTCCATAATAGAAACGTTGCCATTTACTGTATCCACATATCCTTTTCCTTTCTATCTCACCTCGCACATACCAAGTATGTTCCACTTCATTCGTCTCATCTCGTTTTCAGCATTTGCTAGTTTGCCTGCTCTATATAAAGTTTTAACATTCCTCGTAGCAATTTTAAGTTTCCTTACCAATCGTAATGGCGTAAAAACACATTTAGATAGGTAGCTGTTAAAAAAGACTTTGATCTGCTGCTACGGTTGTTTCGCCACTGGTTGAAACCAAATAATAACTTACAGGGCCAATTAAATTTCTGTTGAGTCTATAATCAAACGCCGCCAACAGGTCGTTTAATAAATAAGGCAAATAATATTTAATAACCGTGCGATATTATAAACTTTTATTTCCTTCTATATGTTAATATTTTGCTTACATAGCAGTTAAACTTATCACAATTTCTATCTACATTATTCTAAAGTGGGTTAATGTAATGATGTCTTCATAAATTAGTGCTGTGTTAAAGTCTACTTTAATCATAAATTTATTCATTTGTCGACGGTCGTTGACACGCTTGCGATTCTTATTAAAATCGCAAACAATTGGGGAAATTGAGGAAATGGGTCACATGTGTATCTTTGTTATTGATACACCAGATGAGATTCTCCGAGTATAGATTAATATGAGATTCTCCGAGTATATATTTAGAAACAACTCTCCCATTGTTTTGGTAAATTTATTAAGAGACTGATAAAATTAGAATCAAATATTCTTTGTTTTTTCCGAAAGCAGATCCAAAGTGGGCAAAACAAACACATTTGAATTAAGAATGAAGCCGAAATATTTAGCAGGATATGAATCAGACTGCAATTTATCGTGCAATAGAGAGTTATACGTGTAAGAGAGACTACATTACCCAAAATGGAGAAAGAATTTTCAAAAATACGAGTATGCAGTTCTTTTCCAGTCAGGAATGGTTGGTTAGAACATTTTGAAACTTGTGTTTATAAAAATTTGCGTCGGAAGGTTTAACGTAAACCTCGAGTTTAGGATTTTGTAAAGAGTTACGAACCAAAGCAAGTCTTTAAGGCTGATGGAACGGGAATTAATGTCAAGTGTCAAACCTGAGAAAACATTTAAATTTTATGGCGGAGAACTTAGAAAATTGCGATTTATTTTCAGCAACAGATATGATAGGCATTAAAAAATTTAAGCCTTTATAGCTACATATACATATAATACTAACACAGCATTGTTTATATCTGCAGTTGGACTACGAATAATAAATATGATAAAAGCGTTACTGAGAAGTGATGGACAAAATTGTTTTATTTGACAACTAACAGCCCCTTCAGAGGGCATGCGTGGTACGATAATTTATTCGAAACGATAATTTAATAGTTAATTTGTATCAACGGTAAATAATGGATGCCAATACGTTTATTACGATATATTGATATCTAAAATGTCGAAAACAACAAAACAGAAAGTATTAGGAACATCTGGGAAAATGTATTGATATATAAACTGATAAAAATTTCCCCGTCCACTTTATCCATCTAGTATTTAGCTATATCACAAACAGTGAACAACTAACTAAAAATTCCGTTTTACAATCTAGTAAGTTTTTTGTATTTTATTAGTTCGACAAAATTTGAATCGTGTGAAGGATCATACCTAGATACAAGCACCACTGACGATCGATTCGAATTTTTTATCACGTCATGGCATACGGTTTGCAGTGAGAAAATCAAATATAAATTTGAACGTAACCGATAAAATTTCCGAGCACGATATACGACCGAATCGTCTAAATACACCCATTTAAAACTATGTGCCATTGAAGGATTCGATATTTTTATCGATTCGAACAAAAATTCGAATCATTACCGTCTGAATGAGCTGTAATTGTTCCAACGAATGCAGTAAAGTTAAATTTGTGCCACCCAATACATCAATTCCCCTTTGGAACGCAGACCGCTCAAGAAAGATACCTGTGCGTATTTCATCTCAACTATATACTCAAAAATGTTTTCCCAGTCTTCACTTCCTTTATTTTTTAGGTGTTAGTGGAGGGTCCAGTATGCGAGAGGAAAGCGGTGCTGGATTGAGTAGGGACTGCTGCATCTCGAGCAAAAGAGTACGAAATATCACCTAGTGCAAAAAATCCGAAAGCTGAGGTGGAAGATATCGTGCCGAGGGCTGTAGCATGGCCACATGACACGTGATCACAAACATACCAGGTGGAATTCCAGTAAAGACCAGCCATACGGTTCTAAAGTATGGCCGGTACTATCTATTTGTGAGACTACTACTGGATGAAAGTAAAAAAAAAAACAAAATCAAATAGAAAAACACAGACCTTCGTGAATCAGCCATCTTACATAAAAGGCTAGCAGTATCCTGAATCCGAAGGAATTTCAAGAAAAAATACAGTTCGAACGATAACGAGAGGAAAGGCTTCGAGTCAGAGTAAAGCTAATAAGATGATATCGCATTAATATGCCTTAATTATGGCCATACAATACTGATCTGATACAAATAAATGCCCAAAGTTCCGGGACTTAAATAAAATAAAACCATCAAACTACAGCCTTACATTCAGGGCGCCAGAATTAAAAAAAAAAAATAAAATCTTCTGACATGGAATGATAAACACTTTCCTCTATAAATGCTTTGGACGGCACAGGAAAAAATCCAGAATAAATTTTTAACCAAAGCACGAAGCTGACTAAATAAACTTCAAAATCTAAATGTTCAATTTGAAGATTATGTTACATATTATTATAATGAAGCAGCAACTACTGGTGGACTGTAGTATCGAATAGAGAAGCCAGAAAAGCCATGAATTGTGTACCTATCTTGAAAGATGAAATAATTTTGAAGCCGATGTGTTTGATTACTTGTACAACCTTAAAAGAAGAATAGCCTTGAAAAGAGAATAAAATAACGGATTTTAAACTGATGGTACAAGTCATTCTTATTTTGATGCAGAAATATTACTGATAAAACTGATATAATATTCAGAAAAGTAACAACATAAGAGAATCTCAAAGTTACATAGAAGATTGCATAGGAGATTGCTACAGGGGTCATTTGTCCTCGTAGATCTCTTCACACTGAAATCTTAAAGATCTGGTGTTTACGTTAAAGCGCTAAGGGATTAGAGAGATCTGTTGTTTTAACATCTACTGTCTTTTGAGTCAAGTTCTTGCTTCACTAGGTATTTTTCCTCACTGCACCATTCATGATCGCCCGCTAAAGCTCTCGTTGCTTGCTGAGCCCCATCCCAGTTTTATTGACTACATTTCACTACTTTATCTTCGAAAGTATGGACCGTAACGGGATTTAGTTACATAGTTTGTGACACCTAGTTTCAGACAAAATCTGATTTGTTTGTTTGTTCCCGGTCCATTCTTATCCCACGGGAATATAGTCATTAGAGCTCCACATGCCACCAAAAGGCCGATAAAACCTGGATGATGCCTGATACCCAGAATTGAGCCGTCCTTAGTTGCACTCGATCTTTGTAGATTAGCGACCACGATCGAGCATGAAATGCTCATTCACCACGAGAAAGTCTCACTGCTTTCGGAGTGGACCTAAAAGGTAAGAGTTTAATCAATTTGCTGGGACTGTATACTGCTAATGTAAAATAGATTGGTCGTTGATACCTACTTTGTTCTACACGTCCGAATTGCCGGTGTGGATTAAGATTGCTGTACAACTTATAAACTTAATGAGTGTGATATCTATGAATCTTCTATGTCTCGACCAGGAAAAAAAATGAATTTAGCGTTTAGGTTATCTTTTTTGCAAATATTTTCGAAATATTTTAGAGGTCATAAGAGCCAATAAAGAATTTATGCTTTATGCCATATGTAAATAGTATATGCTGATGATGTAGTGTTAGCAGGAAATAGTGAAAGCAAATTAGAACAAAAACTGGAACAGTGGAGACACGCTCTAAAAAAAAAAAAGATTTAAAACTTAGTAGAACAAAAAATAGTATTTGAATCATGTCCAGTTAAAGATGGAGTTACGACAAATAAATTGATATCTTTGGATAGTGAAATGATTGTGAAAAGTAATAATATTACGTACCTATGTTCAGTCTTACAGAGTAATGGAGAAATAGTTGGAGATGCATGAATTAGAATTAAGATAGAATAGATGAAGTGGAAGGAAACGAGTGCTGTGTTGTGTGACAGAAAAATTCCAATGAAGCTGAAGGGAAAATTCTGTAAAACAGCCATAATACCAGCTATGATGTACGGAACTGAATCCTGGGCAGAAAAAAGAAAGAGGAACAACGAATGCATGTGGCGGAAAGGAAAATGTTTAGATGAATTAGTGAAGTAACAAAAAAGGATAAAATTAAAGAACTAATATATAAGGGAAGTCTACGAGTGGCACCAATGGATGAGAAAATGCCATAATCACTCAATACGAAGAATTGCTGATTTGAAAGGGAATTGATATAAACCAAGAGAGAAACTTATGGAGAAATCTAATTAGGGAAGCCAATCAGGAGTAGTGGTCAATTTGATAGTTTTTTGTATTCTGAGTGACGTTTGAACCGTTCATGTTTTTGAAACATTACGTTCACCTTCCTCTATTTTCTTTCTTCTTAATTTGAAAAAAAAATCTGTCATTTGGTGAATGAATGAAGGTCTTATTTCCAGCTTGTCAATAAATTAATAAGAGATAAAGAATGGTCAACCAGCTATATATAAAAAAAATTCCAACTACTTACGTTTGCTCTACTTCTAGTACTAATAAAATTGACTTACCTGTAAAAAAAAATTAAATTTATAAAAGGGTATATAAATATATAAATTTATAATAATTACATGAATTCCATTTTTTCTGTATAACAGTTCATTCGTTTTTTTAAATAAACAATGCCATTTGTCTAGCTTTTGTTTAAAAAACGTAGAACGAACGAACGATTTAATAGTAACTATGAATGCTGTATAAAGTAGACTTTAAGTGATGTCGGCAGCATGTTTGTCGAGTTAAATCGACGATCCATCGTGATTTATACATTAAGCATATACATGTTTCAATCTATCTATATAAAAGGCTAGGACGACACATCACGCAGTTTGTCCGGGACAATAACTCCTAGGAAATAAATCCGAACTACCACCTGCCATTTCAATCATATTTATGTTCGAGGGGGCTATACCGTTCCAGCCTCATTTCTCATAAGAAAACGCTAGGTACATTCTGCTCATTTTTTGAGCGTTTTGTGGTGGGGTAGAATAGTTCATCGGATCGTGACGTATGATACATCACCGGAAAGGATAGGGGGTACATCATATTATGATGATACATCATATCTTCGTTGTTATTGTTCAGATTGGGGCGTGTGATGCGTTAAATGAAAAGGAAGGATATATCGAATATATTAAAATAGAAAAAACAACCAAGGCGACTACCAAAAGGCATTACACAGTATCTGAATAAAAAATAACTGAATAAAAAATAAACAGCTGATTGAATCCCAACATGCGTAATATTATAACGAATATATTAAGAAAAACCAAACAAGGTCACTACCAAAAGGGCACTACACGGCTCCCTATTATTTTAAAAATTTAATTCAAATGACTAGATAGCAATTAATTGGATCCCCGTCGCATGCGACGCGAAAAATCACTAGTGTAAGTATAAATGAAAGGGTTGTCGAGCTACTGATGATGATAATGAAGTATAAATGCCATAAAATATCACCGCAAGCAAAAAACTGAAACAAACAAGAAACAAACAAAAAATACAATTAAGTTGGTATGTAATTATAAAAATATTCAACGGAACTTGATTGAAGTCGTAATTGATAAAAATACAACTAAAATGATGATGATTGTGGTCTAGTATTTTTATGTTTATTAATACTGAACACGTGGATTTTGTTAAAAATTGTTATAAAACAACATCAAAAATGGGTTAATTACTTTAAACTATCAAAACGAAAATATACGTTCAATTATCTAGTTTAGCCTGAACTAAATTTAAACCACATAAGGTCAAAACTCTATTCCTTATTGATGCTTCACTCCAACAGCTTTTGAAATTACATCCACTTCAGTCCCCAGCTACTGCAACTTCCTTCACAAATAAGATTTATTAAAAGAAGTGCTCTCAATTGACAAAGGAAGAGCTGGCAGAATAAAAGGTGATATCACACTGAGATTTCTGTCAGGTAGTAGTCACTCTAGTTGTCAGTAGCGTACCAAAAGGGGAAAATAGATACATATATTATATATTGGAAACACTTTTGGTAATTAAGTACATTGTGCACATCTACTCTAAAAAGAAATTTTTATATTGGATGAACGGTTTCATTATATATTTTTACCAATAGTTAAAAAATATATGAATATAAATTAACACAATTATCTCCAAAACTATTAACTTTAGGTATAGAGAAACCTAATACTATTTGAAAGACAATTGACTTTAAAATGGATGCGCGATTACCTTTGAAATGTTTGTCTATATTTGTTAAAATTTATGGAAAAAGATGAATAACGCAAAAAATGAATGAAAGAACAATAAAGATTTGATTTCACGTATAGTGCCTCTGTATATTTATTCGCTTATACGTATTTCATCCTAGCAGCAATTTTCAGAGCGACTAGTAAAAAACGTGAAAACAAATATTTTCCGTCAAAAGAAGCAACAATAAAATGGCTTCAATTGGGACGCTATAAAATCAAAGATTTCTGTTGACCTAGAGCTGAAATTGAGTCGGAATTGCGAACAGAAATGGAATGTTCATAAATCCTATTTTTAATGCTACGATTTGTTTGGCCTATATACAATCAACAAGCACAAGGAATTTCATACACTCCGTGTTGTTCATTTGGAATGTTGTCTTTTATTAATCAGACAAGAGATGAAAGTTTTTGTTGGGGGGTAAATATTGTCTTTTACTCTCCTGTTCCTAATGATTTGAGAATTTTGTCCATTTTGTCAGTGACATATTTGATGTAAGGAAGAAAAGCTTTTTTATGATGAGAGTCTGAGTCTTTGGGTTGAGATTGAGTGGGAAATTGATGTCTGTGGATACTCCTATTGATGTGATTTTCGCGATAACCGTTTTGGATCAGAGCTTGTTTTAAATTAGAAAGATTAGCGGGTCTACTTGCATCATCGCAAAGGCGTATTGATCTGGAGACAAGCGTATTAATGACTGAATTAATTTGCGAAAAGTTGGCATACAAGTATCGATTGATATGGATAGGATTTTAATAAACAGAGTGATGAAAACCTAGGGATTGGTTTTTTATGATAACGTCGAGAAACTGTAGGGATGAATCAGTTTCCACCTCCATCGTGAACTAGAAGCCAGCACATGGGTTTGAGCATTGATGTCGAGAGTGCTTGGGTCTCGAAGTCTTCCATAAAAATATGGTCAATTACTGGAGATAGTTGATAGCCCATTGGGGCACCATTTATTTGTCTGTAGCATTGATTTTGGAAGATGAAATAAGTGTTGGAGAGACAATGTTTTATGAGAACTAAGTGGTCTTGCTGGATACTGTATTTAGTTTTCAGAATGTTTAGCGTTTCGTCTATAGAAATGTTTTTAAAGAGTGAAACGATATCGAAACTTACTAGAATGTCTGAGGGTGAGATAGGGCGATAGGGTATTGTTTAAGAAGTTCGATGAAATGAAAATAATTTTTGAACATAGATCAGCGAGATATCAAGCATTTTCGGCGAGGGGTTGTAGAGTTTTGGAAAATGGTTCGGTAGGGCAGTTGTATGCACTGCCAGTGGGACGTAGAGGAATATCGGGTTTTTGAATTTTGGGTATGCCATATATTCGAAGTATTCTGGAAGAACTCGACCGAGATAAAATTAAAACGAATGTGTATATCTTGACATAAAACTAACAACAAAAGGAAGCTTTAAAGAAGCAATCAGAGACCGAACCACCAAAGGGAAACTGGTAATAGAAGCATTGAGTTCTACATTATGGCAGAAAATATTAGACCAGAAACAAAAAGAGAATACACAATATTATATTAAGTACGACCGGTTATTACTTCTTCTTCTTCATGTGCCTTGTCCGTTCAGAACGTTGGTAATCAACATGGCTATTCTGACTTTGTTTACGGCAGATCTGAATAGTTCAGCAGATGACAATCCGCTGCATTGCCGCAAGTTTTGGAGCCACGAGTGTCTTCTCCTCCCTGGACCCCTTCTGCTGTCTATTTTCCCTTGAAAATAGACAGGTTCCCTGGTTATTACTTATAGCTCAGAAACTTGTCAGTTGACAAAAAGTAAAAACTCACCCTACTAGTAATAGCAGCAAAGAGATCTAAACTGAAAAGTCTAGAGACCAAAAAATTTGAAGTAGAACAAACTATAATACAACAAATGGGAGAGAAACGACCCCCGAAAAATATATTGGAATGGATTCCGGTGAACAAACCGACTACAACATCTATACAAGGAATTACCAAATCAATTACAGAAAGAAATTTAAGTAAAAACGACTGGCGGGATAGACAGGTTTGGAGATACAGAACCCAAAGGCGTATAAGGGTGCGTTCATAACGGAGACCAACGCATGGTATCCTTGCCTAGAGCATAGCACTGACAATGAACGCTCGCATTAAGGGCTGTTTTAGCAGTTCAAGCACACTGCGGTTTAAAATGAGCGTGTCACTTACTTTTCAACAATGTTTACGGCAGACCATCTTTACTCAGTAGCGCCGGCCGACTGGTAGTTTAATGACAACAAATGCATTATTCTCCATTCAAATTAGTTTTAACACGAACTAACTGACCGTATGTTCATGAGATTTGATGTCACGAAGGCGATAACGATGAAACTAAGCGCCAATGATGAGTAATATGTTTCACTATTAGATTTTAGTATATTTTAGCAATTTTCTTTAAAGTCGGAACATGCTTTTCTCGATTATTACTGGACACAGAAAGGTGAAACAAAAATCAACGATTACAGAAAAAACTCTTTTAAGTAATGGACATAAAAAGCTTGGTTATAATAGAACATTAAACAGTATAATCCAATTTTTCAACCGAAGTTTCAAAAAAATAAAAAAAAGTAAAACCATCATTTTAAAGGCAACATAATTTCGAATAACGTGTCCAAATTTCGAGATATTTTGTCGGTAAATAGCAGAGAAAACACTGCCCCTAAATTTTAGTGCACCGGTAAAACAGCCTTAAAATAATGCATTTATTTTACGTGGCGATGATAAAAGATACCACCCTATGGTCCGATCGAGGGTCGTCGCCTCGCTATGAACGCACACTTATGCTATATCAGGGATTAGTATAGTGTTTAAAAAAATGTTTAGCAAATACATATCATGTAAATACCACGTATAAAAAAGTTTAAGTACAGTAATCTTGTGAATGATTATTTTATGGTATGTATGCCCAAGCAACTTATACAAATATAAAATAAATACTGTTTTAATGTTTTGCTAAATAAAGTGTGTATTGATTTGGATTTTTGTTATCAGGTGAAGCACCCATATTTGTAAAACCAGTTCTCACATTCACAATTAATTTAGATATCTGTAGATTTTTATATCTTATCTTGTTTTGTTGTGTAATTACTTATCAGTATGATGTATCTAAATATTTCGTAGATAAACCGTAATGCAAGCTCATTTCTAAGAATTATAAATACAGAATACTTCGTAGTTCGCAAAAATAAAAAATAAACTTGCTGTGAACCAATGGATATATTTCACTTTATTTAAGGGCGGGGACAAACGTTATATATTCTCAAGATTCACAAATCCCGTAGAAGTCAGAGTAAGAGTCGTATAATTACGCAATAATGTATTGATCCAGTTCTATCTATCTAATTAGCCTTCTTCGGTCCATCTTTGGACATTGGCCTCCCCAATCCTTATTTCTTGAAATAATCTGCCCATCTCATTTGGGGCCTTCCTCTGCTTCGTCGTCTATATTCCCACGGTCTCCAACTTTCAATTTTGCAGTTTTTTGTCTAACTTCCCTCACTTTTGTTTTCTCTCTTATCCACTCGTTTCTCTTTTTATCCGGTAGTCTTATGTGCAACATTTGTCTTTCCATTACTCTTTGGGTTTTTATGATTTTGTCCATGTTTGCTTTTGTAAATGTCCACCATATGGGAACCATAAGTGAGAACAGGAATTACGATTGATTGTATACTTTGCGCTTAAGATGCTGTGGATATCTTTTGTTTTTAAGAATATGGCTTAGTTTGCCAAATGCCGCCCTTTCTTCTTCTTTGAGTGCCTCTCCTATCGGAGATTGGATATCATTATGACGATTCTAATTTTATTATTTTATTTTTTTTTTATTATTTTTTTTATTATATATTATATTATTAATTTTATACCAGTGCACCAAAACCTAGGGGCAGTGTTTTCTCTGTTATTTACCGACAAAATATCTCGAAATTTGGACACGTTATTCGAAATTATGTTGCCTTTAAAATGATGGTTTTACTTTTTTTTATTTTTTTGAAACTTCTGTTGAAAAATTGGATTATACTCAGGATTATACTACATGATTTGGCGATCTTTAAAACTAATTATTGTTGTGTATTGTGATTGTGCCATGCCAAAACAACTAAATAGTCTGTAGAAAGCTGATAAGCTATCATATAAAATAGATTATTTTGAACAAGAAATAATAGCGGGACGTTTTTACTATTAATGCTCTAAAAGAGCTAAGTTTAAAATTTAGAATATATAATTTTGAATTAAAATGTTTTCTTATGTATTTTACTGTGTTGCAGTAGTCTTAAAACTAAGTGTATTTACTGTTAATATAATAGATTAACAACTAGTTGACATTTTAAAAATTCGTCACTTACTAATTATTTTGATGTTTTGGTAACGTTGTGGGATTCTGAGTCGTAAATCCTGAATGACGTGCAGTCCTTACATATTCCTACATTAGTCCTACATATCTTATTAATAAATAACTGAATGAAAGTCCACTACGACAGTTGCAACTATTTACAAAATTGGACGAATTCAACGCATAAAATAATTGTAAAATTGTAGTTAATGACTAGATGTTTCTTCCTACAATGTACAATCATCAAATCGTGCCAGTAGGTTTTTGCTATTCGTTAAAGAAAATAATAGTTTAATAATATGTGTCTCCGCGGCGCTTCTTTGGCACTATCACAGAATATTCCCAAAATATTTCTTTTTATTCTTCATTTTAAATTATCGCGTATATCAAAGGAATAATAATTGTTAATATTATTAGTAAACGATTTGTCGAATATCATAAATTTATTGTTAGTTACAATGCAGGTCCTTACCCTTGGCATGTTTCTAAATATACTGATATAGAGAAGTATCAATGAAATTTTAAAAATAAACTCCCGCAATCGCTATTCATCAATAACATTCTCTAAATTTAGCCATATTTCCTTGGATATAAATTTTAAAACACGCTTTTGAAAAATGTTTACGATTATATGAAGTCATACTCTATTTTCGTCTGGAGCCTTTTGAACGTTCCAATTTTTTGTTTACATCAATCGAGACATCAGATGTTATGCTTCTAAAGTCAAAATAAGCAAAATCAATGTAAAATTTCCTTCCGGAATTTTTTAAAATTTGTTTTTAACCCAATTCAAAAATATTAATTGTGGATGCTGATGTACTCTATATTTATACGTCCATTTGATGTACATTTTGAAATATTAACAATAATATTAGAATTCCCTTTTGGTGCATAAAAATAAGCACATCAAAAATGTTTAAGGAACACAAAAAATTTTTTCACATATATAAATCAACTTTGGTTAGATTTTAAAAAAGTGATATACCGTTATAATTATAATGTCTGATTAGTCAGCAATGACTAATCAGACATTATAGTTGCAATATTATAATGTTAGTTGCAATACCTAAGCGTGGTAACTTAGAGAGGCATCATAAAACGGTTCATAAAAACTATGAAAAGGATTTTCCGCCACAGGGTGAATTAAGAAAACGAAAAGTAAGTGATTTGATATCTTGTTTGAAAAAAGAACAATCCATGTTCACAAGACCAGCCAAACAATCAAAAGCTGTTACGATCGCGTCATTTAAAATATCTCATATTTTGACGAAACACAAGAAACCATTTGAAGATGGATCGGTGGTGAAGGAAGCATATATTGAAGCGGGTGAGACTTTATTTGGAGATTTTAAAAATAAAACAGAAATCATGTCTACTATTAGAGAACTTCAGTTATCTCGTCCGACTGTCACAAGGCGTATTGAAGTCATGAGTCAAGACATCGCAGATAAACTAAAACATGATATCATGGAATGTACATACTTTTCTTTACAGTTCGACGAATCCATCGATATGACAGACACTGCCCAGCTGTATATTTTTATTCGGATGGTATTCAATGACATGTTGGCTAAGGAAGAATTTTTGACAATCATTCCTCTGAAGGGGAAGACCCGTGGCGAAGATATATATGAGGTTTTCTTAAATTTTGTAAAAAACTACGAGCTACCAATATATAAATTGTGCATTACAACCGATGGAGCACCAGCAATGACTGGAAACAAAAACGGTTTTGTGGCATTTTGTCGAGCTAATGAAGAATTCCCTTCATTTTTTTCATTCCATTGCATTATACATCAACAAGTTTTGTGTTCAAAAGTTTTAAACACGGAGGAAATTATGGGCATTGCAACAAAAATTGTGAATTCCATCCGTGCACGTAGCTTGCAACGGCGGCTCTTTCAGTTGCAGTTGGAAGATAGGGAGTCAGCTGAACACACTGATTTAGTTCTTCACACGGACGTCAGGTGGTTGAGTCGCGGAAAATTCCTAGAAAGGTTTCAAGAATTATTGCCCGAAATAACAGCTTTTCTAGACGAAAGAGGTGATGACACTCAGATTTTGAAAAACGAAAAATGGCTAAATGATTTGGCATTTTTGACTGACATCACAATACACTTAAACACAGTTAACTTGGAGCTTCAAGGTAAAGGAAAAACTATTATTGAGATGATTAGCGCAGTAAACGCATTCAAAAGTAAATTGCAACTTATGATAGATCAACTGAAAAGAAAGGATCTGAAACATTTTCCGTCTTTGAAAGCAAGGATTCCTCAGTTGAATTATGATACGTATAAGGCTGAATTATCAAATATTTTCTGACAATTCGAAATGCGTTTTTATGATTGCAGTAAATTGGAAAATAGCATCATTTATGAGTTATCCTTTTTCATGTAAAAACATTGAGGAATTAGCTACTGAAATAGCAAGTCAGTTTAATATGAACTCATGTTCTGTTGAAAATGAGTTGGTGCAGATTATATCAGATATACATCTCAAAGCTACAGTATCTGATACAAATTTCTGGCGTTTTATATCTGAAGATAAATATCCGAATGTAAGGCAAATCGCCCTTCAACTGACGGCATTTTTTGGGTCAACTTACTTGTGCGAGTCTGCATTTTCTGAAATGAAGATAATTAAGTCAAAATATTAGCACTCAGTGGTTACGTACCATCTTATGAAAAGTATGCTGAGGATATGCAGTGCCACGCTTCAACATCCAAAGCCACTCCTTAGTTAAGTTTAACACCATATGTAACTCTTTTGTTTTGTAACAACAAATAAACTCGCAATTTTGAATAACTATGAGTTTTTTCATTGATATTGTAGAGAAGAACCTAACTAAACCTAACCCAAACCTTGACTAAAATAATGTACCTATATTGTGCAGAAAGCTAATATCTATATATGCTACGGTACGCCCTACCTAGGTAGGTAGGGAGTATCGTGTATGTACGACAACCCTGCATCACACACACTTGCAGTCTCTCAGAGTCGATCGCAAGTAGTCTAAAAATATTGAGGTAGATCGCCAGCAGTTCAAGTTTGAGCACCCCTGATTTACAGTGTTTTAAGCTTCTGTCAAAATTTATATGTCTCTAGTCTTATAACACCACTCGATTGTTTTCTTTTTGCAGGATCGGTTAGAGTTTAAAGGACTAATAATTTAACTTCCTCGGACTATAATACTTTGTATTTTTTATACGTGAGTGGTATGCCATACTATTATAATTCATATTTGCTGTATTTTATTAAGTAACTCAAATAGAAATTCCTAATGTAGTTTTCATGGCCGCTCAGATTCCACGTTAAAATAAAATTCAACTATCATAACAGCCACAATGCTACGACTGGTGGTGATCAATTCGAGGAATATTAATCTTAGAATTGTTGAATAGTTAATTAATGTGTTTGTAATCATAAATATGTGCAAATGTGCATACTTAGGCGCTTAGATGTGTTTGTGTGAAGTGTAATAATAACATTGTATTGTTTTTCGACATGACAAGTGATATTTATATACATCCAAAGTATTTTTATGTTTTCAATTATAAACTAAAATATTACCTTGTATATTAAAATAATTATTATGCTTTAACTAAAAAAAAAACATTTTTCTACAATAGGAATGTGTTAGCTATTTTTCTATAGATTCAAATTTTGATAAGCATTCGATTGGCACAGTTTGATAGGTTTCAAATTTATAGTTTGTAAAAATGTTTATACATTTTTCAAGAGAATTGTATGAAAGCATTAACATAAAAATATTTATTTCACTTATATAATTATCACCATTCCTCTAAAATAATGACAAAGTACGACATGAACAATTAATGAATGTCCTGAAATTAAAGAAGATGACTACAACGACCTCAGAATCATATCAAATTTATAATATAAATAGCAAGGAAAGTAAGTGTTAACGAACAGCTGACAGAAGAAATTAAAATTAGACGTGGAGTGAAACAGGGTTGCCAATTCTTTTTAATGCCTATTCCGAAGAGATCTGAAGAGACCTGAAAAAAGCTCTTGAGGGTGAAACAGCTGGAATAAATGTAAATGGAGTTTCCATGGAGAGGACCATTGAGAAGAATATCTTGGCTTCAAAACCTGAGAAAGTGTTTTAATACTTCGACAACCGGACTATTCAGAATAGCAGGAAGCAAAGTTAGGATAGCCATGTTGATCGCCAACATCCGGAACGGATAGGCACCGTAAGAAGAAGAAGGGAGTTTCCATTAACAACATTAGATATGCGGACGACACTGTAGTGTTGACCGAAAATATTGAAGATCTTCAGAGACTGGTAACTTCAGAGAATAGCGGAGTATGGAAAAGAAAACGGTCTAACAATGAACGTCAAAGAAATAACGAGAATCTTCTAATAAACGGAGCCAACGTCGAACAAGTGGACAAATATGCATATCTGGGAACAAATGATTACATTTAGGAGATCAAAATCAGAATAGAAAAGGCTAGAGCAAATTTCAACAAAATGAGAAGAGTGCTATGCACAAGGGATTTAAAATTGGAACTAAGAGATAGGTTGGCGAGATGTTTTTCAACCTTGTTTTATGGAATGGTATCTTGGACCTCGAATGCGACATCAATGAAAAAACTGGAGTCATTCGAGCTGTGGGTATATAGAAGAATTCTGAAAATATCGTGGACATAACACGTTACAAACAAAGAGGTTCTGAGAAGAATGAATAAAGAAATAGAAATTTTAAATACAATTAAAACAAGAAAATTGGAATATCTCGGACATATTACACGTGGAGTAAAATACTCCTTGCTCCAACTGATTATGCAGGGAAAGATCCAAGGAAAGAGAAGCCTAGGGAGGCGTAGAATGTCATGGCTGCGCAACCTGAGAGAGTGGTACGGATGTACATTAAATGAACTTTTTAGAACAGCCGTCTCAAAAGTCCGAATAGCTATGATGATTGCCGACCTCCGCCGAGGAGATGGTACTTGAAGAAGATGAATTCCTCTAAAAATGTCACACCATTTGGTAAAGGTAAAAAGAATCGAATATTTCTGTCCTAATCTGTCTTAAACAAGACTGTGCTGTTGTTATCCATTTAGGAAATACCAACTTCCTTTACACATTCCCTGACAATTAAAGTCGCATGAGAGAGTTCATTGTCTTGCATCAGTACAATTTTTTATAGAATATGGAACAACATAACGTTCCATTTATGTATCTATTACCAATCAGAGATCATCTAGGGATAACCAAGAACTATTTACGCATCTTAAAAGATATTCGATTACACACCACAACTGATCCCTCTTAAAAACTTATCCAGTGCTAAACGTGTACTAGGTACGTCGTTCATGATCTCTTCTCATGACTTTTTCACAACCATTCCTCCAAAATTAAGCGAATTGACCAACAAAATTAAGCGCTTTATCAACATATTCGTGGCACAGGTCGTGAAAATATATCAACTAACTTGGTTCTTATTTACCACCTCACAGAACTTTTCAAAAAAGTGCAGAATTGCCAATTGCCAAGATCGTCTGGAGCTAGTTTAGATTTACCGAGGATCACATATTCGGAAACTCCTAAAGAATATATGGAAGGACGGTCTCCTTAATTGGGTTGTTGGTCAGTTTAAATCTTATGTGAAAATAAATTTGAAAACCACTGCCAGATGTGGACTCAAAAAGCACTCTTAATGTTTAACAAGCACAAAAGCCATATAAGTGCCAGACTTACACAACTGCCCTACAAAACCAAAAAAATTTATTTCGCCTTTTTAGTCATCTAACGAAGATTAGTATTCGAGTATTCGATAAGGAGTGCAACAAGGTTGCGTCTCATCACGCTATTATTTAATTTGTATTCGGAATCTATATTCAGAAAAATAAAAAGAAGAACTAGACTAGCATGGGCCTCATTTGGTAAACTATCATATATTCTAAAAAATAAAAAGTTCCCTCAAGATATGCGAACGAAAGTATTCAACAAGTGCATTTTACCAGTTATCACATATGGCTCACAAACATGGACTTTCACAAAGGAGAACATCGACAGGATATCCAAAACACAAAGAGCAATGGAAAGACAGATGCTGGGTATCGGTCTTAAAAACAGGAAAGGAAACTCATGGATCAGAAAAAAAAAACAAAAAGATGAAAGATGGAATAAGCGAATTCTACACTGGAGACCATGGGAAAAGAAAAGAAAAAGAGTAAGACCACAGATGAGATGGACTGACGATCTTAAGAGAACGGCAGGAAAGGACTGGATGCAGATCGCCCAAAATAGAGACCAATGGAGATTAACAGGGGAGGCCTATGCCCAAGAGTGGGCGTTTAAGGCTAATTAGATAGATAGATAGATAGATAGATAGATAGATAGATAGATAGATAGATAGATAGATAGATAGATAGATAGATAGATAGATAGATAGATAGATAGATAGATAGATAGATAGATAGATAGATAGATAGATAGATAGATAGATTCAGAAAAGCATTAGACAAGGTTCAAAGTGGAATCAAGATTAACGGAACCTAATATTTTCAAGCTTCCAACAAACATACATTTGTATGCCAAGGGACAAATAATAGAACAGGTAACTTCCATAAAATATTTGGAAGCAAACATCAATAGCCAGTATAAGCTAAAAAAATAATATCAAGAATCGAACAAGCGAGGAAAATACTCATGAATATGACAACAGGTTTTACAAGATCATTTCTCTGTTTCGCTGTATGGCTGTGAAAGTTGGACAATGGACTCATTAAACAGAAAAAAGAATAGATGCATTTGAAAAGGATATATACAAACAGATGCTGAGAATTCCATGTATACAAAAAGTTACCAATGTAATGTAATGGACCTATAATTTGGTCCATATACATATTTCTTGATTTTTATCTGTGACGATGTTTCCTAGTTGATCTTGTAGTTTGCTAGCTGTGTTGGATTTTTGAAGACCAACTGCTTGTTTTACTTTTTTATGCATATTACATGTATTGTGTCTTTGTTTCAACAACTCTATCCCTTCACACTGTGTTTTTAACCAATTTTCTTTGGCCTTTCGTATTGCGGTTCTTATTTGTCTCTTAAAATTTTTGTACATTTGTGAGTTTCGTTTCGTTTTGTACATTTGTACATTTGTGCGTCTCAATATTTTCATACTCTTATTTTCGTCTATTTATATCGTCGTTACTAGAGTTTTCGTCGCTTCTCAGTATTCTTCTTTGTTCCATTTTTTTCTGTGTTTCCAGACTAATTTTTTCTTCCTTCACGCTTTTTGGGCAGCATTTCTTTTGAGCTTCTGTTATTGCTTCTACTATTATGTCATTTAGAATGTTAATATCACTTGTTGATGATTTTTCTTGAAGGAATTTACCGATATGATCTTCAAAATTTTGTTCGCTGTTTTGAAACAAATAGTCAAACTCAAGGATAGAAATGGCAACATCACATCAAACAGAGAACATATGTTACAAATTGTGGAATCATTCTATGAGACATTATATAGCAACAAATCGACTCTAGATATAGTCGAATATCAACAGAGGAAGGTCCAAAATCAGGGTTCCGAAGATATTCCAGAAATCTCCGTGGACGAAATTTACAAGGCTCTAAAAAAGATGAAGAATAACAAAGCTCCGGGGGAGGACGGTGTCGTCACGGAAGCGATAAAGTTAGGAGGCTCAGTACTGATAGCCAAAATTCAAAAGCTCTTTAATCTATGCCTATGGAATCAAAATATCCCAACAAAGTGGAATAATTCAATAACTGTACTCTTACACAAGAAGGGAGATATAGCAGACCTGGAAAGATACAGACCAATCAGTCTCCTTAACCATCTTTATAAATTATACACCCGAATAATAACGAATAGATTAGAGACAAAGCTGGATTTTTACCAACCTCGGGAACAAGCTGGTTTCCGCCGTAATTATGGCACAAACGATCACCTGCAGTGCCTAAAAACCCTAATAGAAAAAACTAACGAATATAACCGTCCCTTGGCATTGATATTTGTAGACTTTAAAAAGGCGTTTGATACAGTGGAACTACCGTCCATCTTAAGAGCACTACAAGATTGCAGGATCGACCACAGATATTGTAATATAATTAAAAATATATATGAAAATGCCACAACAACCATAAGTCTATATTCTGCAACTAATAAAATAAAGATAAAAAGGGGAGTCAGGCAAGGTGATACCATGTCACCAAAGCTGTTCATTACCGTTCTTGAGTATGCATTTAAAAGACTAACATGGCAACAGAAAGGAATATCCATCGATGGAGAAATATTAAACCATCTACGTTTTGCGGACGATATCGTGCTTCTGTCAGATAATCTGGGAGAGATCAAAGACATTCTCCAAGAACTGAATGACATACTACAAGAAACTGGGCTGGAGATAAATTTTGAGAAAACCAAAATGATGACCAATATGGTTCCCAGCGAAGAGATACAGATCAATAACAGAAAGGTAGAATTAATCGATAAATACACATACTTGGGTCATGAAATTAGAATAACCAGAGACAACCAAACCTGCGAGCTAAATAGACGAATCACGTTGGGATGGGCGGCATATGGACGGATGAGAGACATTTTTAAAACAAATATCCCAATTCACCTGAAAAGGAAGGCATTTAACCAATGCATCTTACCAGTCTTGACCTACGGAGCAGAGACCTTAACTTTAACGAAAGCTACTGACGAAAAACTGAGGGTAACACAAAGGCGAATGGAGAGATCAATGCTGGGCCTGACCTTGAAAGATCGCGTAAGAAATGAGGAGATACGCCGACGAACTGGCGTAGACGATATTATACTGCGAATCAATAAACAAAAGTGGAGGTGGGCTGGACATTTTGCTAGAATGGAAGACGGAAGATGGACGAAGAGATTATTGGAGTGGAGCCCAAGAGCCGACAAGCGAAGTCGAGGCAGACCACCCACCCGATGGACCGACGACCTAAAGAGAATAGAAACAAACTGGATTGCAGCAGCTAGAGATAGAGAACTGGAGACGTTTGGAGGAGGCCTATATCCGACAATGGATGTGAAAATTCGACTGGATGATGATGATGATGATTTTTGTACATTCTTTTGTTATTCTTTAATCTTTTTCTTTCTTCCATGAGTTGCAGTATATTGTCATTCATCCAACTTTTCCTCTTCTCTGATCTTTTTAAAGGTTTCACATATATTCTGGAGTGATTCTTCTGAATCATATGTTTTCTCCATGTTACTTAACGATAACATTAAACCTAGTATTAACGAAATTAAACAGGCCTGGAAAATGTCGAAATATTCTCACAAATAATATTGTTTTTTCTTTAATTTGCTCGTTTTGCATTTAGTTAACTATTTAGTTCACATTTTACCATTTAATTACAGGGGTATTTATTGTAAATTGTATGGTAGAGGGTATCCACAATAATTTTTTATGGTATTAAGGTTTGTTTTCTGCATAAGACATTTCATTTTATAGATGAGTTAAATGGAAAAACATTTGCTGTCTTCCTGTACCTCTTATATTGGGGTAAATATGGGGATATTTGAATTTAAGTTCAAATAAAAGTAGGTAGGTAGTAAAAATTTAAGTTCAGTAATAGTAAGTAAAAAACTATATAGATCAATGGCTTTACCTAAAAATGCGTTAAAAGAAATAATTTCCTATAGATATAATTTCTAATTTGTGCTTTATTCTGAATAAGATGTTCGATCAAAGGTTAAATTGTAAAAAAAAGATTTTAGAGGTTATTTACTTCATGACAGAATATATTTTTTTAATTGTAAATACTATTCCTATTCGATACTCATTTTCAATATTAACGTGTTTCATTAAAACGTGATGTTTTGATTCAACTTGAAAATAAAATCATTAAGCAGAAAAACAAAAAAAAAATTATAACCAATAGCCTACCTATTTAAAATTGCCAATAACTTCCATCTCTGTGGCATACAATCGAACAATGGCAAAAAAGACGGATCGTTTCTATCATTTACTATTATTCAGATAACGATACACATTTCATACTCCATCCGCCATTTGTTACCATTGAAGAATAATAAAAATGTTGCTTTACAAAACGAAGGCGTTCCTGTATACCGTTCTTGCTTCAGCGGAAGTTTAAAAATACCTTGACGAATTAATTAGATATAACAGCCATGTTCTTGAAGCATCAGACCTCATATTGTCAGTCGTTTTTTTATAAACAGATTACCAGTGAGTCAGATCACAGAACAAGCGGTTTAAACACAGATTTCTCGATGATGAGATCGATCGTAAAAATTTAGATATAGCTGTTAGATTGTTAATTTATAGTTTATTAATGTTGATGGAGACGGCTGATACTTAATTAATTAAGTATATATAAAAACTAAAACCAAGATTTCTTCAATAATAGCGAATATTGAAATGTCAAATGATCCATTTCAATATTTTTTTATATAAAACAAAAATAATGACCTGCGACCTCATGCTATACAAAAAGATTGGTACTATAATAGAAACGGATTTATAGAAACGGAAAATGTTTTATTTTCTGATAAATTTTTCACCATTTTCGGTAATTTGACACAGTACAGCATTCATAAAAATTAGTATACAGATTAATTTTTTGCAGCGCCGTTCATTTTGGATATGTGACAGTGGTGAGAAATATACTTGGCGCAATCCTTGTGTACCGATAAGAATTGGCAGCATAGTTTCTTCTTCTTCTTCTTCTTCTTCAGCTTTTCCCATTATGAGTTCGCCGTTTTCGTCCTCCACAGCACTCTATTCTCCCAGTCACCTTCTTTGAGGTCTCTATCTATCATAGCATTTCCGACGTATGTTTTCCATCTTGTAACAGGTCTTTCTCTCCGTCTTCTTCCCGGCGGATCCCAGTTTAATATTCTTTTCGGCGACTTATGCTCTGGCATTCTTTGTACATGCCCGTACCACTGCAGGGCTCTGTTTTCCAACTTTTTTGTAATTGAGCATTCTACTTCCATTCTGTTCCATATTTCCTCAGTTCTTATTCTATCCGCTCTTGTGATTTGTAGACATCGTCTCATAAAGTCCAGTTCAATTGTTCTTATTTTATTTCGTATTGTTGTTGTCATTGGCCATACTTCCGCTCCATATAGGGCAAGATTCATCACTATGCTTTGAAAGATCCTCTTTTTGTTTTCTTTGGTTAGAGTGTTGTTCCATATCACTCCATGAAGTGCTCTTGTGGCTTGTTTTCCCCGTGCTATTTTCATTTCTATATCTTTCATACAAGTACCATCCCGGCTAATCATTTACCCTAAATACTTAAAAGTCTTACAACTCTTAATAGTCTCTTCTTCTAAACTTAAGTTCAAATCTACAACCTCGGGTCCAATACATAAGTATTCGGTCTTGCACATATTTATCTTGAGTCCCCAAAGTTCATATTCTTCCTTTAATTTCCTTATCATATATATATATATATATATATATATATATATATATATATATATATATATACCATATCCTCCCTGTCTTGTGCAAAAATGACTTGATCATCAATGAAAAGTAGTGAATGTATAATATTCTCTTGTACTGGTATGCCCATTGTTCCACATTTTCTATACCATCTTTTCAAAGCCTGATCTATATATGTTAAAAAAGTGTAGGTGAGAGACCACATCCCTGTTTGAGGCCTTTTGTTGTGGTAATTGTTTTTGTTATTTCATTACCTAACTTTATTTGCACTTGTGTTTCTTTATACAGTCTTTGTGTTATATTCACCCATTTCTCTCTATCGCGCATTCTTCTCAATGCTTCCCATAGTTGTTTCCTGGGCACGCTATCGTATGCTTTCTCTAAGTCGATAAAGGTCATATGTGCTTCAATGTTTTTTTCTTTGTTCTTTTCAATCACCTGTCTCATAATGAATATATTATCTAAACATGATCTGGCTTTTTGGAATCCGGCTTGTTCTTCGTAATGGTCCATATGTTGATTAGTACTCCACTATCCCATTATGTTAGTTGTATTGTAGCATTTGATCAGTAAAATGGATGAAATATGTTATTACACATCGATGCTTTGTTACTGAAATATTTGTAGTCCGTAAACAAACTGTGATGAAATAGAAATGCTACTAAATAAACAAGACAGCTTTAATTTACACAGAAAAATAAAAAAAATCAAGTAGAAGACCAGAATACAAACAAAATATACTAGTTGATGAAAAGGGAGACACTAAAACTATAAAACTATATAGAACCGCTGTTTAACGAGAAACGAGACAAACTAGATAACGAATATTTCGTTGAAGTGCCCGGAACAGAAATAACATAAAGTGAAGTAAAACACACAATTAAAGAAATGAAAACTGGAAAAGCAGTAGGACCAGATGAAATACCGACAGAAATATTGCAACTTATCGCCGACTGAAATGTATATGGGTCTATAATTTTCTAATTTAGTAATATCGCCTTTTTTGTGTAACAAGACTATTACTGCATTGTTCCGGTTTTTTGGAATCGTACCCGCATGTAAGCATTGATTAAACAGTTCGCTTACTGATTTTAATAAAATGTCTCCTCCTGATTTTATTGCCTCGATAACGAGTCCATCGTCAACAGGCGATCGATGGTTCTTCATTGCCTTTAAAGCTGCTCTTACTTCTGACGCAGTAATGGGTAAAAGTATTTCCGATCCCTGATTTATGAGAGTCTTTACTCGTGTCGGGAAATTGTCTTGTGGTCTTTGGCTGGTATAGAGGTCTTTATAAAATTCTCTGGTTATTTTCAGAATGTTTTGTTTATCTGTTGTTGCCTTTCCGTCTTTATCTCTCAGCTTGTATATTTCTTTTTTTACTTTGTGTGAGTTTTGTTTTCATTATCTTTAAACATTTGTTCTCTTCTACTGTTTGAGTAATTACATTAGTATTATATCTTCTTACATCTTTTCTAATTTCCGCTGAAATTCTTTTATTTAGTTTTTTATATTCTTCTTTGTTTCCCTTTTCGTTCTCGCTTAGGTTTCGTCCTATTTCGTTGAGAGCGCAGACGAAATATTCAAAAAAGCATTAGAAAATGAAGTAGCAGGCATAAAAATAAATGGCCTACCCATCCGTGAAAGTAAGTTTTGCTGATGATACTAATAGCAGAAAATATTACAGATCTACAAAGAATTTTAGATAAGGTTGTTGCAGCGAGTGAAGAATTTGATCTGTCGCTAAACATAAAGAAAACAAAATCCATGGTTATATCAAAGAAAACTATTAGATACATCAATCTACACGTAAATAATAAGACGATAGAACGAGTTCAGAATTATAACTATTTAGGGGCAAACATTAATGAAACAAACGATTATGCCAAAGAAATTAGAGTTAGAATAGAAAGGGCTAGAAGTGCAATCAAAAATATGAAACAAATATTATGTTGTAGAGGCCTCAGCCTAAATCTTAGAAAACGAGTACTAAAGTGTTATGTATTTTCTGTTTTGTATGTTGTAGAGACATGAACTTTAAATAAACAATGTCTCAATAAATTGGAAGCATTTGAAATGTGGACATATCGAAGAATGCTGAGAATCTTCTAGACAGACAGAATAACCAATGAAGAAGTACTAAGAAGAATAGAGAACAGGAGGGAGATACTAGACTCCATCAAAATAAGTAAACTACAATATATGGGTCATATAACATGTGGTGACAGATATGAATTCCTAAAACTAATAGTGCATGGAAAGATTTAAGGAAATCACAGCATAGGTAGAAGAAGAATGTACTGAATGAGAAACCTCAGAGAATGGCTTGGATGCAGCTCAACTGAGCTCTTTCAGGCTGTAGTGTCAAAAGTTAGAATAGCAGTGATGATTGCCAATCTTCGTCGCGGAGATGGACCGTAAAGAAGAAGTAAACAAATTAGTTAATCAATTTTTTCACGTTCAATTACACCTTTAAGAATGATATATTCAGGACGCTTACATGAAACAACGTCTTACGAGCAAGTAGGTCCCCTAAATTAAAACGGATTCTTAATTTCATAACTGTAGTTTTGTCACTGCATATTAAATGAATAATAGACTTTTAGGAGCTGAGACCGTAACTAGAATATTAAAATGGGCATTGCGTCATGTATAAATTCATAAATGCTTTATCTAACTAGGGTATGCATCGAAGATGACAATACCTAGAAATTGTCTGTATACCAAGCTAGAGACATTTTAGTCATCAATAACTCTTTGTATGAGCACGAAAGAGCAATAAAGTTTACAACAACTGGTTTAAATATTTTTTTGTATAGTCACGAAGTAAGACATTTGTTATAACGTGATTTAGGTATTATGCTGAAGATAAAGGTATTCAAGCGTAGATGTTTTAACATTTAGATAACTCATTAAAAATGATAAGACATTAACACGTATCAAGAAATAAGTATTTGAAGTTTGTCTTGCGGAATATGTTTTAATTTTTAACGAGGAAATCGTACATTAGTATCATTCATTTGAAAATGATTGATAGCACAAATTTTATTGAAAATGGGAAAATTCCAGTAGTTGGCTGTATACCATCGTTTAAAAAAATATACAGAAGTTAAAACACTTCACAATAATTGTATTTTTGTATAAAAGCATATATATAAAAACTTTTTAAAAAGTGTCGTCAAAATTTATGTAGTAGCATAACGTTTTCGATCTAATCAGATCATCCTTGTGAATCCTCAGAAATTGCACGTGAGATAAAACCAATAGAACATCATAATGCAGTGACGGAGATTTTTAGAAATAAAATATTCAGCATTGTTCTGAAAATGTTTGGTTTTACCTACAATTTTTAAAAATATCAATTTATTTCAATTCTTGTCTTAAATTTTGTAGTCATTTTAATCAACAAATAATATAAGTACGTAAACTCTACAGGTACAAAATATTTCCAATTTCCAAAATGAATGAGAACACTCGAAGAAACTCTGAAAGTGAATATAAAAGTGAACCCTCCCCCAAAATATTGAAGTCAGAAGTTGTAATGACAATCAAACAGAGCAAATGGGGAAAAGCACCAGGCCCAGACGACATATACATATATGTTCTAACAATGTTGAGTGAAGACAATATAGACGCCTTGGTAGATCTTTTTAATGACATTTATTACCACTTTTTCAGATTTTTGAGCCAGGAGATGCGTCTTCTTCCAATACCTCGTTTTCCCTGTATTTTTCCCTGCATTATGGTTTGTAGCAACACATATTTATCCCCTCTCATAACGTGGCCGAGATATTGTAACTTTCTGATCTTAATCGTATTCATGATTTCCATTTCCTTTGTCATCTTTCTGAGGACCTCGAAGTTGTTATTCGGTCTACCCAACTTATTTTTAATATTCTTTGGTAAGTCGACATCTCGAATGCTTTAAGTCGATCGCTCACCTCATTGGAGGTCCAAGCCTCCACCCCATACAGCAGCACCGAAAACCAATATGAACGTAATATTCTTAAATAGGTAAAGAAATAATAATAAGACTTACTCACAATCAATTTAATTTAACAACCTGACGACCGGTTTCGCTTTCTTAGAAAGCGAAACCGGTCGTCAGATTGTTAAATTAAATTGATTGTGAGTAAGTCTTATTATTATTTCTTTACCTATTTGATATGGACTCACACAAGCAACACATTCATGATTTGTAATATTCTTATTTTGAGTTGCAAACTAAGCTCTCTACTGCATAATACTTTTCTCATCTTATTAAATGTTGCTCTCGCTTGTCCAATTCTCATTTTTATTTCTTGTCTATACTCGTTATTTTCATTAATAATTGTACCAAGATATCTGTATTTTTTTACTTTTTTTATTGGAACTCCTCTTATGTTTAAAATGTCTTGTTGTGTTTTGGAAATTGACATAAATATTGTTTTATTAGCATTAAGCGGTAGTCCGCTTTCCTCACTAGCATTTACTACATTATCTGTGTCTGTAGATCTTGTATATTCTCTGCAATTAGTATAGTATCATCGGCATATCTGATATTATTGATGGGTCTGACTTTTATTCCAATTCTGTGGTCAACACTTAAAAGGGAATAAGTCAATTTTTTGGGAAATCGTGTTTTCACTATAAAAACATCGTAACATAATTATTCTTTAATATACTAAAAGGATATAAGTAGATATAAAGGATATAAGCCTTACTAGACTTATATCTACTTATATCCTTTTAGTATATTAAAGAATAATTATGTTACGATGTTTTTATAGTGAAAACACGATTTCCCAAAAAATTGACTTATTCCCTTTTAAGTGTTGACCACAGAATTGTTACATTTTCGAGTGATTTTTTAATTATTTCTTTCGAATAGGGTAAGTCCGGGAGAGATGGGCCATCGGTATAGATGGGCCATTCGTCATATTGAAGATCCTCTATTTATTGTGCAGTGCGGCAACGTTGATTTGTAACATTTAGTCAACGACAGACCTTGTGAACGTGGTCATTGCGACGTGTATGCATAAACAAGAGAGATTTTTTTACTTAATTATATTTTGTTGGTGAAATTTTTCCTTAGTGAATTTTCAAGTTGTGTAAGTTTTGACAAAAGGTAAGTGTTTTTTATTAATTATGTATTCAACTGTTATATTGAGATTAAACAACTGAACCTAACCTAAAATACCCTTATAAAATTTAAACTGTGTGTTCGATGGCGTGGCCCATCTCTACCGAACCTTTGGGATAGATGGACCACAGTGTATCGGTATAGATGGGCTAATAATAACTATTGGGTTTGTATTATTCAACAATATTTTTGAATAATATGTATTATTAATTAATTTCTATATTGTTACAGGTTACAATATGCCTTCATATTATAAGCGGAAATCTACTGTTGAAAGAGGTAAATGGAGCGAAGAAGCACTACAAAATGCAGTTGCAGCTATCAGAGAAAATCGCATGGGGCTAAATCGAGCTGCATTGACTTATGGCATACCTCGAAGTAGCATACAGAGAAGAATGAAAAATAATGATCTAAAAAAAACACAATCGTCTTGGACCTTCTTCAACTCTTGGGGATGAGATCGAGATGAAATTAGTGCTGCATATTAAGAAATTGCAAAAGTATGGTTTTGCACCCATTCGTGACCATGTACGAACTGTGGCGTTTGAGTTAGCAGAAAAATTTAATGTAAGTCACAAATTCAATAAAAACAACAATAAAGCTAGTTTTGACTGGTTGCAGTCTTTTTTACGTCGCAATCCAGATATATCAGTGCGAAAAGGTGAAGGAGTTTCTTTGGACATGGCAAAAGGATTAAACCACGAGGTAGTTACACAGTACTTCGATCTGCTGCTAAGTATTTTAACTAATAGTCAACTAATAAATAAGCCGGGGCATATTTTCAACGTAGACGAGACAGGTTTGCAGTTAAATAACAGGCCTGGACATGTACTCGCGTCTAAAGGATCCAAGAATGTCCCTGTTATTACATCAGGATAGAAAGGAGAAACGATTTCTGTGATAAGCTGCTGCAATGCTGAGGGCGTATTTTTACCTCCTTATTCTATTTTTAAAGGAAAAATTAGAAAAGAAGAATACGCGAATGGAATGCCACCTGGAGCAATGTTTGTAATGTCCGAAAAATCGGCCTACGTAAATGCAGATGTTTTTTTACATTGGCTAAAAAATCTGTTTATTCCTCGAAAGCCTCAGGGCAAAGTTTTGCTGATATTAGATGGACATACGTCCCATACAGCAGCAGTGGAAGTATTAGAATGCGCCGAAAACAACGAAATTTTAATGTTGTGCTTACCCAGTCATACCACGCATTTTCTGCAGCCGTTGGACCGAGCTTTTTTCAAATCTTTAAAGGCTAATTTTTACTCGAGATGTCAAAACTATGTCAGAAATAACCCAACAAGAAAAATTACACGTTATCAGTTTGGTGAGTTGTTAGGAAATGCGTGGAAAATCTCAGCAACGGTGAAAAATGGAACCTCTGGATTTGTTGCCACAGGAATTGTACCGTGTGATCCTGATAAAATTCCAGAGCACGCTTTTTTGTCCACAAATGAGAGCTCCTCAGCTATAGTAGAAGAACAAAGTAATACAGCAATAGATCTAAATATTTTAGATCAACCAGGTCCTTCACTTGCAGGCATTACTCTAGTCGTTCATGAAGAAACTACAGCTAGTACGTCTAATGTTGAAGACTCAAGTGTAACACCTGGAAAAGTATTGGACACGTTATCGCCTGTACCCAAAATTGATGCGGCAAAAAAGAATGTAAGGGGCCGAGCAAGAAGAGTGGCGGAAATTCTTAATTCTGCAGACAAAATTCAAGAAAAAAAGATAAAGAAACAAGAATTAAAAAAGAAGACAGTTTCAAAGTAGCAAAACAAAAGGCGTCAATGTAAAAAGTATGAGTTAGATTCGTCTTATGATGATATGAATGCAGATGTGCCAGTTTTAGATGACAGCGAAGACGAAGACGAATTTAATGAAAATGAGTGCATTGGTTGTAGTGAAGATTACAGCAAAACATCCAGAAAAGATGACTGGGTTCAATGTTTGATTTGCAAACACTGGTGCCATGACAACTGTACAAAATTTGAAAATGTTTGTGATTCGTGTGGAAAAACTGCTAGTAAAAAGAAATAGGTTAACATCATTATTTTATGTGTTTCAAATTAGCACATCTCTACCAATAGCAATGGCCCATCTGTACCTATGTGTTGGTATAGATGGGCCAATAAGAAGTATTTATGTTAATTTCTATAACTTTTATATTGCTTAAGTTACACGTTTTTTATTTTGCACAATAAATATATAAACTATAATAAGTATTATTTTCCAAAAATCGTATCATACACTAGTCAATTTTTCAAGTAATCTGTTTGAGAAAAAAAGTGGCCCGTCTCTCCCGGACTTACCCTATAAATTGAACAATAAGGGGGAGGGGACATCCATACATCTTTGCATGAGGACGTTAAATCCAAATAATGCCTCTCGTGTACCTATGGCATTCCTAAATCCAAATTGGGTTTCAATGGTGTCTTGTTCCACTTTGTGAAAAAAAGCCAAACGCTAATAGTTGCGACTAATTCCGAATGATCAGCTTGTTGAGCCAGGTCCTAAAACTCTTCTTAAAGATAATTCACACAAGAATATACAACAGATGTGAAAGAGGCATTGGCCCCACACAGTTCGGTTTCATACAAGAATCTGTCACACAAGAAGCGCGGAAAAGCGAGAAGGCTTTATAACTTAACTGTCCTACTTCAGAAATGCAGAGATCAGCAAAAAGATGTCTTCCTATGCTTTATAGATTACCAGAAAGCGTTCGATTGTGCTAATCATTCAGAATTAGTAAGATTGCTCCAGGAACGTTCGATAGATGAGAATGACCTTAAAATCATAAAGAACCTTTATATGAATCAAATGGCATCTGTGAGAGTACAACTGGAATCTACATCGTATTTCTCAATCGAAAAAGGTGTACGACAGGGTTGTGTTCTGTCACCCGTCCTTTTTAATCTTTGGTACACAAGTAGACATGGAAGAAGAAGAAGAAATACATACGTATAAGAGAATGAAGTAGAGAATATAGTAGAAGCTCCAACAGTAAGTTCTCGAAGCTATTAAGGCCCAGAAAAACAATAAAGCGGAATGCCAGCAGAATTATATAAGGTAGATGGCGACCACCTAGCAAGTCACATCCACGCACAAAAGACACTTGTGTAAAGAAGAGGAAATGTCCGACGACTGAAAGAAAAGTATAGTATGCCCGATCTATAAAGAAGGAGACAAACTCCAGTGCAAAAACTACCGTGAAATGTCTCTACTATGTACAGCATATAACGTCCTCACGTTTATTATAAACCAGCGGCTCCAACCACTAGCAGAAAATATTATTGGAGAATATCAGACCTTGACTAAATCATTGGGAACATGACACTGATGTTCACAACGTGTTTGTAGACTTCAAACAGGCATAATACTCAGTCAAAAGGAACAAACTCTACCATATATTGGCCGAATTGGTAATACCACACTAGTTAATTAGACTCATTAAAGCCACAATGGATGAAACTCAGGCATATGTACGAATACAAAACCACCAGACAGATTTTTTCAAAATTTCGCAGGGACTAAAGCAGGGAGATGGGCTGGCCCCAACTTTGTTCGACCTGGCACTAGAGTATGCGATTAGGCAAATGCAAACTAGACGAATTATGCCGCTTATGCCAATGATATTAATATTATGAGCAGAACATCAACAGGAGCACAGGAAACATACGCAAAGTTAAAATCGCAAACAAAAAGGCTAGGTCTGGAAATTAACATAGAAACAAACAATAATGATACAGACGAGAAATATAGTCCCACGAAGGAGGCCAAGGCTCCAATTTGGGCTGTAGTGCCGTAGAACAAGAAGAACATATTATTTATTTTAACATTTTTTCTTTTATAATCGTCCTTCCGCAAGTGGCCTTAGTAGCCGAGCACATTAATTTTAAATGAAAAAAAAAAGAAGAAAAAAAATATAATCTAAACATTCTGTAGTTTACCTAACATTACGTTGTTTATTGAATAACTACCATAGTTTTTACCTTCAAGCACTGCAATCCAAGACAATGAAAAACAAAATCCCGCATCATATTCCAGAGTACTTCAAATATACTTAACATCGTATATTTACATCCGGCAACACCACTGCAAAGCGCACTGAAACAGTACGTCCAAAGGGCATGCGAATGAAATGTTTTGTAACAACTGTTTTAGATTCACAAGATTCAGCTTCACCAACCGAACTGCATGAAATATATTGTATTATTCACAATTTTCTATCCAAAAATAGGACAGGAAAAGATCGCACTACCGACGTTTCAAATTGTGCAAGGCAAGATGTACACATACACATAAAAAATATCGATAGAAAGATAAATTACTTGAAAAAACAGAACGTGCATTATCGACTGTTTTATCAAGAAAATTTCCTTGAATCATCAGTCAGACGCTTGCTACAGTAGATTGTTTGATCTGTAAACAGTGACATATCGATACAATGTTTCGAATTAGCATTATGTAAAAAATAATGGCAAAAGTAGGGTTTACAACGTCCAGAAGCTGTTTTCTTTTGGCACCTTAATAAAATTGACTATTTTTACTGAGAATAAAAGACAATTTTAGTTTAAAATATGTTTATTTTAATGTTTCGATTTCCGAAGTGTTAATCAAATTGATATGAATTTAAACAGTTGTTTTCTATATATTATTTGAATAAATCATACACCTTTGTTATATTAATCACTAATCAACAACCATTTATCTCTAACCTTGTCTTGTCTTGTCTTAAAAACGATCTTACGCATTTATACAATAGCTATTACCTACAAACTAGTGGAGATACAGTAAACCATAATTATTATCGATGTAATACTAGCTAGCAAATTACCTTCGTGCAATGTCTGTATTCTAAGTTATCTGTATGAAAGACGGGTGAATGAACACCCGATAGTACATACATTTAATAATGAAATTTTTCAAGGGATAAAAATAGAAAGCGAAAAGCCAAGGCGGAACCTTGCCTTTCGCATGCCATACACCGTTGAAGTTTTAAAATAAATGTTGGTCGGTAAGCATAATACTGAAATATATCTGCATTTTGTAGGTGTTGTCGAATTTGCCTGACATGGGCCTTACCCAAAAAAGTACATTTTTGTGATCGCTTGTGAGCTTCAGAAAATTATTCAACGACAATGAGAAACTAAACGGCAAAATGTTTAATATAAACTTTTCCAATCACGATAACAGTACCAGCCCCTTCCCATATTAGTTGACCCACCTATGGAATTTGCAGTTTAAGTCGATCACCATAAACAAATAATACTCTGCAAGTTTTTATAAGTATTAATTAATATGGCATTTTTATTAATACATATTAAAAACATTACCCTTATGACTTTTTACTTATTTTCAACAATAGTTATTTATTGTACAAGACGATAAAATTGTACTTTATCTTCGAGAGCGTTTTTTAGCGTCGAGACGTCAGTCGAGACGCTAATTATGCTCGAGAAGATAATGCGCTTTTATCGTCGTGTGCAATACATTTTTTCTATAGCAAGACTTCTTCAAATTCAGGTGAAAAATAGAATTTCAAAGAAAATTGTAACTTTTAACACAAATATCGCAATTGTGTTGCTGCGTTGCTAGGGATATGAATTACTCTGTCAACAAATGTCAAACAAATGTTACAGAAAATCAATCCAGTACCTCGTATCAAGTGTTTAAGCAAACGAGTACAAGTTGTGATGCTCCAAAAATAGATATTTCTAATAATGTTAATTGTAAAATTTCAGTTGTTTTTAATCCTTAATGTGTTTGAATTTGTATATTTTATTGAATAAAAAAAAGTTAAAACATTTTATCTACTCTTGCTGTTAAAGTGTCACTTTATATACCCTTGCGGTTAAAGTGATACTTTATCTACTCAAAACAGTTGTTATAGTAACACTTTAAATTTATGTCAACATTCGTTGATTTTTGCCATCGAGTTAGAATCTATGGAGAGGACATCACGTGACTAAAAACGACCTCACTTCGGCCATATTGTTTTGACACTTTTGACAGATCGTATATTTTTGTTTACGTTTGTTGTTTTTCGAATATTTTTAGTTTTATAATACTTTTATAGAAACTGTAATAATATATTGTGATAGTGCATAATAATGGTTTCTTGTTCTCAACGTAGTTGCAGTAGCAGAAGCAATGTTAATAAAAAATCTTCAGAAATAACGTTGTACAATTTAGTATACAAATATGAAAACAAAGTGATGGCCCGTACTTCAGAGAATAAATTAATAGTATTTGACTGCATTAACTTATCTTTATGTATAATATATCGTGTTTTTAATGTTTACCGCGGGATAAATAAATCATAGTTTATTAAAGATGTATTGCACTTTTTAGATTATGATAAAATCTTCTAAATAACTAGTCATATTTTTATAGTAGTTTTAATATTATTGAGTCCGGCCATGGTCCCACCGCCATATTGGTATTATCGTTAGCCACACCTACCTACGCCGTTTTTAATACACACGTTAATATGCTCATAGTTTTCATAATTACGATAAGTCTAGAGGTAGCCACGGAAAAATGACATCAAAACAATAATATTGTCAATTAATGTCAAATGTATTTTGTAATATTGTACAGCTTTTTGCCATTTGCGGATTGTACAATGGGTCGAGATAAAGTTATCGATAAGAAAATTAAGTAGTTAAATCATTATTAGATTTTTTAATTCCGGAAAATCCAATTCAGAAATCGCAAATATGTTGCAATTGTCACGCTATATTGTAAGAAATATGGTCAGAAGATACAAAACTACAGGTTCGGTCGTGACAAAACCTAGAAATGTACGAAAAAGTAAAAGAATCAGATCGAAGGGCATTAAGACGCATTATAGGAAAAATCGATAAGCAAATTAAATGGAGTTAAGCGTTTTATGCAGTGACGTTATTGGAAGACACGTTTCTAAGTCAAGATGTGACCGACAGGTCTACAAATTAGGATTTGGTACTTACAAAGTAAGTTTTATAGTTAAAAAAATTAGTAGGAATTGTTTTTAATAAATTTCATTTTATTTTAGGTTAAGGCAAAGCCACTTTTAACATTACAACAAAAGAAAAATAGACTAAGATGATCAAAAGAGCATAAAGGTTGGAGTTAGTTGCAATGGGATTCAATAAAATGGAGTGATGAGTCCATATTTGAAGTATATGTTGGAGACAGCAGGAGTCGCACCATTCACAGGACAAATGAAGCTTTCCATCCCGACTGTCTGAAGAGAAAAGTTCCTGCATTTGTCATGATCTGGGGCAGCATGTCGTCTAAAGGTGTGGGAATGTTACATTATATCGATGGGATTGTAAACACGGACAAATACTTGAATATTTTAGAAGAGTCTCTTTTACCGATTTTGGAACACCGTTCAACATCATCCAACAGGACAGCGCAGGTTGTCATACCTCAAAAAAGAGTTTAAAATAGATTGAAGACAATGGCATACTACTTCTGGAATGGATTTCTAACAGTCCCGACTTATCCTTGATAGACTTCACTGCAACTCAAACTTTGGTCAATATTATTACTATTATGGATTATTGTTATATTATGAATTAAAGCGGTGATAAAGCCGAAAATACAACGTAATAAAATAGTACTTAGTTGTCTTTTTCTATTTTACTGTTTTACTTTTTGAAGTGAACACTTCTTATCGCTCGGTATGCCTGCATGTTTTTGAACGGTTTTTTAATGTAAAAAAAATTCATGTTTTGGGTCTTCTTTTTCTTGATGTGCCTATCCGTTACGAATGTTGGCGATCATCATGACAATTTTTACCTTATCTGCAACAGCGCGGAAAAGCTGCACATATGTTGTATTGAACCAGATTCTGAGGTTATTGAACCAAGATGTTCTTCTTCTTCCTGGACCTCGCTTTCCAAATAGTTTTCCTTGCAAGATATCTTGAAGGAGAGCATATCTGGATTCATTTCGCAAAATATGTCCGAAGAATTGTAACTTTCAAGATTTAATGGTGGTCAGTACCTCTTGGTTCTTATTAATTCTTCTGAGGACCTCCCCAAATGCTTCCAGTTTTTTGCACATATCTTTGTTAAAGGTCCACGATTCAACACCATAAAAAAGGACAGAGAAGACGTAGCATCGCAGCATTCTTACTTTTGTATCAAGAGAGAGGTTGTGACTTTTGAAGAAGGCCCTCATCCGATTGAAGGTGGATCTAGCTTTTCCGATGCGTGCTCTAATCTCCTGGTTGTTGGTTCATTCTACATTTGTTATGGTGCCGAGGTAGTTGTAGTGCGTCACTCTTTCTATAGGAGATTGATTGGCGAAGAGTTGACCTGTTATCCTTTTCTTGCTAATTATCATAAGCTTTGTCTTCTTACGTTTATATTGAGTCCATATTGTTGACTGTAATACGTGATTTATTCATAAGAACTTGTAGGTCTTCTAAGTTGTCCGCAAATACTATGGTGTCATCTGCATATCTGATGTTGTTTAGCTGGTAACCATTTAGTACAATACCTTTTTTAGTTTCGTGCAAAGCTTCGAGAAATGTTCTTTCAGAGTACACATTGAAGATTAGAAGAGACAAAATATAGCCTTGCCTCACTCCACACATGATTTTCAGATAGTCAGTGTGTTCACCTTCAAATCTGAGCTTTGCTGTCTGATTCCAGTAAAGATTTCTAATTATTTTCAGATCTTGGTTGTTAATTCCTGTACTCGAGTGCTGTACTCGATCAAACGCTTTCTCGTAATCAACCAGACGTGCGTATACGTCGCAGTTGACGTCTCTGCATCTCTAGAATAAGACTTGTACTGAGAACAAAGCCTAGTACCAACAGCATTTGTGAACCCGAACTGCTTGGGGGAAATTTGACTTTCACAGAGCTTGTAGATTCTCTTATGAATTATTGTTATATATTTATATAGTTCGAATTTATTTGTCTATAATCTAATTTATTAAAACTCACGATAGCTAATTACTAATTTATTAAATAACTTTTACAAATGTATTTATTTCACGTTTCGTACAAGTAAACCGCGTTTACCGATCTTCTTATGACTGACCTCTTCAATAAAAATCTTTCATTTATATACACAACTGTGTCATCCAGAAAATTCGGCGGACTTCTTGAATAGTCTCGTATTTTGGTGAAGGCGCTCGACTCGTTTTTCAACCTCGAGACGTGGATGATTCACCAAAATTAGTGTCTAGAGATTTCTGGTAAACAACTGGTAGCTAAGCTCAGGTATATTTTTGACCTACAAATTACGAGAATCAATAAAAAGAATTAGTCATAAAATATTTACAGTTCTATATGCCATAACATTTAAAATCGTAACATTGCCCCCCTCTTAAAAGATGGTTCCTCCTGGAACCTTGTCGGGACTGGAACTGGAGCGGCATGCTGATATCGGCAACTGGACCCTCTTTTACACCTTCCAGTTGTATAGAAATGACAAGGGACAGTTTTCTCTCCGCACCAGTAACTATGCGGATTGCAACAGACTAACACCTGGACTTCGGTGTCTTTAAAGATTTCCTCCACCATGTTTCGTATAACCCTCCAATCTAATTGGTGGCACTCTAACTTTGGCATGGCTAACTTTTGCACGTCGGACTCTAGTACGTGCTCTCTCAACTGAAGTAAGGCTTCCCATACATCTCGGTAGGTAGGTTGGTCACGGGCAGTGTCTTTTGTTACCAGGTAGAAAAGGTAACGTGATGCATCTTGAAGTTTCAAGGTTTTACCAGGAGCTGGCACTTGGCATTGAAGTTCTGCAACTCGACCAAACTTCCTTCGAAAGACGGATGCCAACCCTGGTGCATCTTTGATACTGGCCGGGATGGTAAGGGCCAGTGAATAGTCATCGGGAAGCGCGAGTAGATCTTGCCTTTCTTCAGTGGTAACACCATGTCTTGCTTTACCGGTACCTCCATAGGCACCCATGAATTCCTCAAACGTGAGGTCAGACACATCTTGGACTTGGTTTACTTCCACTTCTTCATCTACGTCGTGGTCACCCTCGAAAGACGCCAACCGGTTATGGTGTACTATCATCGGCTTTCCTCTCGGGATCTTGCTTATTCGGTAAATAACATCATTGATCTTCTCCATAATGAGGTATGGACCTTCCCAAAACTGCTGCAATTTGGGAGAACAACCTTTTCGCTTTTTGGGGTTATAAAGCCAGACTTTATCGTTCTTCTTAAAACACCCCTTTTCGGCTTGTGTATCGTACCGTTTCTTCATTCGGTCACTAGCGATTTGGAGATGGGAACGGACCAACTCGTGTACATCGTCCATTCTTCTTCGCAATTCGATCACATAATCTTCACCTGCTACATCTTCTCCAGGTCGACATCCAAACTCTAGATCACAAGGTAGTCGCATCTCGCGTCCGAATAGGACTCTGGCTGGTGTCTGGCCTGTTGATTCATTAACAGCAGATCTGTAGGCCATTGTGAAGAACGGGAGATATTGGTCCCAGTCTCGCTGATGATCGGACACCATCTTTGTCAAATACTTGCCAACTGTTCTATTCATTCGTTCTACCATACCATCCGATTGCGGATGATAAGCCGTAGTTCTTGTTTTCTTCATACCTAGTCTATCACATATTCCTTGGAATAAATCGCTTTCGAAGTTCCTGCCTTGGTCACTATGGATCTCCAAAGGCACTCCAAATCGGCTGATATATTCTTGGATCAACTTATCTGCAACGGTGGCCGCCTTCTGGTCTGGAAGTGCGTAAATCTCGACCCACTTAGTGAAGTAATCCATTACTACCAACATGTACTTGCCTCCATTATCACTTTCTGGAAACGGCCCAGCAATGTCCAAAGCTATTCTTTCAAACGGGCTTCCAACATTATATTGTCTCATAGGAGCTCTCCTTTTTCGATAAGGCCCGTTACTCGTAGCACAAATAGTACATTTCTTACACCAGTCTTTTACATCGTCGGAACTGTTCATCCAATAAAACCGTTCCCGAATTCGCTGAAGGGTCTTCTTCACACCAAAATGCCCTCCTGATGGACTGTCGTGTAACTGACGAAGTACTTCGGCTATTCTGCTCTTTGGAATCACCAACTGTCTTCTCTTCTCTGAACCGTCATCATTTTCCAGGACTCGTTTGAGCAAGCCATCTTCCATGATAAATGAGTCCCACTGGGCCCAATACGTCTTCACTACTGAGCCTAGGTTCGATATTTCTTGCCAAGGTGGTCGACGGTTTTCCTCTTTCCATTTTCGGATTTTCTGTATAACTGAATCTCTCTCTTGTTCTTCCCTGATCTTGGTAGGCGTCCAGTCGTCGTGAACCACCGTCGTTCTTAGCACTGCTGCTTCCTTGGATTCCGTTTTGTTGCAGTGAGAACACTCTGCTGGGCATGGCCTTCTGGAAAGAGAATCAGCGTTTCGGTGGCTAACTCCGGCCCGGTGCTCAATCTTAAAATCATATTCTTGGAGTCGTTCGATCCACCTGGCTATCTGACCCTCTGGATTCTTAAACTGCATCAACCACTTAAGGGCGGCATGGTCGGTTCGGATTAAAAACTTCCTTCCATAGAGGTATTGATAGAAGTGCTCTACTGATTTCACTACTGCCAGAAGTTCTCTTCTCGTGACGCAATAATTTCGCTCAGGTTTTGAGAGAACTTTACTAAAATATCCAAGGACTCTTTCCTGTCCTCCTTGAATCTGAGACAGCACTCCTCCAATTCCCACATTACTTGCATCTGTATCTAAGATGAACTCTCCTTCTGGCAGTGGATACCCTAAAATTGGTGCTGTGATTAAATGCTTTTTTAAGGTTTCAAAGGCATTCTGGCAGTCTACATCCCAGCGGTATTCTCTTGCTTCCTCTGTAAGTCGCGTTAATGGTTTCGCGATATCTGCAAACTTCTTAATAAACCTCCGGTAGTAAGTACACAGTCCCAGAAAACTTCTCACTTGATGTTTGTCAGTTGGTTTTGGCCATTCCTTAATAGAATCGATTTTTCCCTTATCCACGGCCACTCCTTCTTTACTGACTATATGACCCAGATAATTGACTTTACCTTGAAATAGCTGGCACTTCTTGGGGTTTAACATCAATTGGGCAGCTTTAAGTCGATTAAAAACGTTTTCTAAATTCTTCAGATGGTCTTCAAATGTCTCCCCCAAGACGATTATGTCGTCTAGATAAACTAGGCATGTTTTCCAAGATAACCCTCTCAACACATTTTCCATAAGCCTCTCAAATGTCGCAGGAGCGTTACAAAGTCCAAATGGCATAACGTTGAATTGCCATAATCCAGATCCTGTGGTGAAGGCTGTCTTTTCTTTATCTACCGGGTCCATTTCTACCTGCCAGTATCCAGACTTCAAATCCAAAGTGGAAAATAATTTACTTCCAGCCAATGTGTCTAATGTGTCATCGATCCGAGGCAGAGGATAACTATCTTTCTTGGTAACGTTGTTCAGCAAACGGTAATCCACACAGAACCTCGTTGTTCCGTCTTTCTTCTTAACCAGGACCACCGGAGAGACCCATGGGCTCGTAGAAGGTTCTATCACCCCGTCTTTCTTCATTTCCTGAACAATCGTTTCAGCTTCCTCTCTTTTCGTCTGTGGTAATCGTCGAGCTGTTTGACGAATTGGCTTAGCATTACCAGTATCAATTTTATGCTTAACGACGGTAGTTCTTCCCGTCTTTCCTCCTTTCGGTACGAAAATATCACGATACTGCCGAAGAAATTCCCTTAATTTCCTTTTCTCAATCTGATTCAGAGACTGTCCAGCAACCGCAACCATTTGATCAAATTTATCGTTGGAATTATCAAACGTTGTCGTCTGACGGATTATGGATGTGACAGGTACACAAGTTCCTACTTTTGTCTCTTTCTTGATGGTCACTGGGTAGTCATTGACATTAATAAGTCTCACAGGAATTTCTTTAGCCGAAGTCACTAATTCTTTTCCAATTATGATTCCACGGCCAACTTCGTCGTCATGATTCCAAGGCTCCATCATAACAGGTGTTCCTTCGTCCACAATTCCCTGTAGCCGCGCTACTATTATCGTTTCACTTCTCGCAGGCACGACTGTATCTTCTTTAACGGCTGCTTGCATAGTGTTGTCATTATGTGGATGGAGAAATACCTCCTCGTTACCAACTTTGATTACTTTATTTTTAAAATCCAATTGGAATCCATGCGTATTCATTACGTCCATTCCTAATATAACATCCTCTTCGATGTCAGCAACTATAACAGTATGGACGAACTTTTCTGCTCCAATTCCTAATTGTACCTGGATTTCTCCATGAATGTTAGCATTTTCACCTGTAGCGGTCCGCAGTCGCAACCTCGTTGGTAACAGTTTCTTACGGCTGTTTATAACTGTCGGGCGAATAATGCTTCTGGTCGCTCCCGTATCCACCAACAACGTATGCTTTTTACCATTTATTTCTCCATCTACATATACACTATCTTCACGACATTTCAAAGAAGCTATTAGTATGAGAGGGTCTTTGGAAGAGTTCTGGGTCGAAGCTGCCCCCCTAAGGCCGACCCGTTCTAGTTTTCCTGATGGTGAGTTTCTTGATTTGTGTCGTACCTAGGATGCTTACATGAACTTCGTACGTGTCCTATTTCGCCACAATTCCAGCATCTTATGGTCTTCGTTTTCTTGTATGTCATGCTTTTCATCATATTAACGAGCTGGTCAAGTTTATCTTCATCTTCTTCCTCTTTTACAGTCCTAACTTTACTGTAACCGCCAGAGGCCTGCGTAGCTGACTCGTATTCGAGGGCGGCGGATAAGACATCAACCAGCGTCTTGTGACGAGCTAATCGTAGTGTTCTTTGCATCTCATGATCACGAAGACCATCAATAAACGTTTGAACGGCCAACTTTTCCATCATGTCTTCGGGAGCTGTTGGATAAGCATATCGCACTAATCTGGCAATATCTACTTCATATTCTTGAAGAGCCTCATCTTTCTTTTGTCTTCGATTTTTGAGCTGCGACTGATATACATGCTCTAAGTGTTCGTGGCCATATCGCATATTTAACCTCTTCTTCAGTTGTTCGAAATCATCCGTCTCTTCTACGGCTATGGTCTGGAGCACATCTAAGGCATCTCCTCGAAGAGCGATAGTCAGGTTTACAGCCTTTTCTTTTTCAGACCATCCATTCGCTCTTGCAGCTGATTCGAACTGTTTCATGTAGTTGTTCCATGACGATTTTCCGTCGAAAGTTGGAACCTTGACATGAACATAACCTCCGCTTCCTTCAAATTTCGGCCGTGTTTCTAACTTACATTTCGTCTCGTCTTCTTGTGTCTCTATGGTAATTGGATTGTTTACTCTCTCTGTTGTGTCTGTTCCCTCAATCTTCCTTTCCAACTCTTTCCATATCTTCTCTTCGAAGGCCATCATATCGGCAGCAATTTGGTTTTTTAATGAAGACACTCTATCGTCGAGGGCAGACATCTCAGAGGTGACTTTAGAGATGTTAGCAGAAACCTTGCTTTCCAGAGAAGCAATCTCGTTAGAAACTTTGCTTTCTAAGGAAGAGATCTCGTTAGAAACTTTATTCTCCAATGATGCGATATCACAGGAAACCTTGGCTACATCGGAAGAAACTTTATTCTCCAATTTTGAAATTGACGCGATGACAGCATCTTCAAATATATAAGTTTCCGGATCTAAACCCTCTTCCTCCAAAGCATTCTTTAGTCGTTGGACTAACTCAGCCTTTTTTCCGGTAGAAGCTAATTCTCTGTCCTCAAGATGCCTTCTTAAATTCGTAACTGTGAGCTCGTAAATCGTCGTCATATTTCACTTCTTTTTATTTAAAGTTCAAATTAGATTTATTTAAAATCCCGCTTTTTTTATTTGAATATTCCACTTCTGACTCCACTGTTATATATTTATATAGTTCGAATTTATTTGTCTATAATCTAATTTATTAAAACTCACGATAGCTAATTACTAATTTATTAAATAACTTTTACAAATGTATTTATTTCACGTTTCGTACAAGTAAACCGCGTTTACCGATCTTCTTATGACTGACCTCTTCAATAAAAATCTTTCATTTATATACACAACTGTGTCATCCAGAAAATTCGGCGGACTTCTTGAATAGTCTCGTATTTTGGTGAAGGCGCTCGACTCGTTTTTCAACCTCGAGACGTGGATGATTCACCAAAATTAGTGTCTAGAGATTTCTGGTAAACAACTGGTAGCTAAGCTCAGGTATATTTTTGACCTACAAATTACGAGAATCAATAAAAAGAATTAGTCATAAAATATTTACAGTTCTATATGCCATAACATTTAAAATCGTAACATTATCTTTAGGAACAATTTTAGGAGATGACTCATGAGGCTTATAGTACGGTAATCTTCGCATTTTTTTGGCTCCTGGATTTTTTATAAGTGCAATAAACTCAGATTTCAGCCATTCTGCTGGTATTTCTCCGGAGTTGTATATGTTGTTGAATTACATTGCGATTATTGCTATTAATTCGTTGTCCATTAGTTTGAGTACTTGGGTACTTGATGTTTTGGGTACTTGGGCCAAATTCGCCGAGACGGAGCTGCTATATACATATACACATTCTTGTTTTGATTTTCATTTTGTACTTCAATTTTCTATCCGTTTTGTTGGAGCCCCAACTAGATCAATAAGTACTACCTAATTAAAGAGCATTAACCTCTCTTCAATGAACGAACATACCTTAATCCATTTTCAATTTTCACGTTATAAGAAAAAACATGATATTAAAATCGTATTTATACAAAATTATTAAGGAAAACGTTTAAAATAAACAGTCATGTTTATAGTTGATCGAGAGACCGAGACCAGTATAATAATTTTGCGTTTTACTAGCGGAACAAAATAGGAAAAAACAGTTTTAGTACAAAAGGTACAAACTATTATAATAGAAGGTTAATATCGTAGTTGGTGGTTGCGTAACACGGTAACAATTGTAATAACTGTAGAGAAAATTTGCTGAACTACAAACACTTTAGGCTTATAGGAACATTAAACGCATTATAAACTTCGTTTCTAACAATAATAATGACACATAAAAGAGAAATTCAAATGATCACATGAAAGATACTACTGAAAATATAAAAATTTGAGTTTTAAACAAACAAGCAAAAATAAAACATATGGTTATCACAGGTATAAAATAAACAGCAAAAGGTGACTTTAAAATAGATGTAAAAAAAGGTTATGACTCTAGATTTGAAAAGATTCTGAAACTGTTTTTTTTCATAGACATATAATAAAAGATAGACTGACTGTTGCAATACAGTCGCGTAGAGTGCGACAGAGACAACTGACGCCAAGCAGCCCTTGCATCTCTGTCTAATGGGCCGGGTTTATCGATCACGTGACCTTCTCATTGGTTATTTAGGTCACGTGATCCATAAACCTGGTAAACTAGAAAGAGATGCAAGAAGTGCTTTGCGTCAGTTTTCTCTGTCGCACTGGGGGGGGGGGACAGGCTGGTATGCAACGATCAGTCTATCTTGTATTATACGTCTATGGTTTTCTTGGGGCATTCTAAGTTAAATACTATGTTTCTATGAGAATAAGTCACAATTTATTGTAATGAAAATTACATTTTACCTAAACAATGTGACGTTTTGATTTCCACTAAGGAAAAAAAGAATATTAAATAAGTAATTTAGTTGAAAAACTGTGTGTATAACCGCCAAGATTGTTGACAAGGTTCACAAAATAGGAGATTGATTCACTTTTGGCCATTTTATTATAGGCAACAGCCACATTTGACTGAAAAAATGTGAGGGTGGATGTTTTGCCCATGGAAAATTCAAACTCTAATTATTCTAAGTGTTGAGTATTGTTAATATGTGTTGTAAATGTTTGTATAAGTGTAGAGTGTTCCTGTTTATTGAATGTGTGTTGCATATGTATTGTGTATGATAAAGAATGATGTTGTATACATGGCATATCTTGTCTTCTTTAAGTATTGGCAACCAAAGCTTGCTATATTCTGCTGATGGGTTTGCTACACACTTTCATTCATTGAGTAGGATAGGGGTTGCTTGTTTGATTTTTCTCTTTTTCATGTCTGTTTCTTTCATGGCTATTGGTGCATCTTTCCATTGTACTCCACATTCATTGTCCCAAGCATGTTTGCATATCTGTGACCTGTCAAAGTTCCTGTTTTTGATGTATTTTTTATGTTTATTTATCCTCACACTTAGTGGTCTTAAGGTTTCTCCCACATATAAGTTGTTGAATTCACAGGGTATTTTATTGGTGCAGTTATTTGATTTCTCTTGTGTGTTGTTAGGTTTGGTTTGGTTTTGTGTGTGGTTAGGTAGCACAGGATAGAAAGTTTATTGGTTGTTTTGAACATTTTTGTGATGTTGTACTTGTTTCCTATCTTTTTTAATTTTTCTTATAAGCCCTTTACACCTGGTATTATTGTCATCCTTGAGTCCTTTCTTGTGAATGTTTATGGGTTGACTGTTATGTTTTGTGTTTTTTTTTCTTCTTCTTGAAAAGCCTAATTAGAGCAGGTGTTTTGGGCCCTATCATATAATGATTTGCTGATTATTTTTTTGATGTTTATGTTGTGGTTTAAGTGGTAGTTTAAATATCTGTTGGTGTGGGTTGGTTTTCTGTAAACTTTGGATACATGTTCTTTATCCTCTTTTGTGAATAGCACATCCAAAAAAGGAAGTGAATTATTGTTTTCTTAAAAAAAAACAAAGAACTGTCACTGAATATTGTTGTACATTCTTTTGTTGTCCTTTAATTTTCTTTTTTCTTCCATGAGTTGTAGTATATTGTCATTCATACAAATATTTCTCGTCCATTAAGTAGATGTTCTTCTCTGATCCTCTAAAAGAATTCATATATATTCTGGAGTGATTCTTCTACATTATAAGTTTGCTACATGTTCAAAATAAGTTTCACAGTACTTGTTTAAATCAAAACACCAATATTTTTTCTATTCCTAGTTTAACCAAACTCTTGCCATAATTCGGAGGTATGTAAGGCAATAAATAAAATACATATAAAAGTAATATAGGGAAACATTCTAAATATGAAAAATGCCTAGTTCATGCCTAGAATATTTAAAATATTCAAAATATGAGCTTATAGTCCAAAATAATAAAGACAAGTTATAGGTAGGTAAGGTAGGTAGGTATACATTACTCTAAGGGTGGCAAACATCCTTAAAAGAAGCCAAAGACATAGACATTTTAAATTAATTCTTCTTCTTAAAGATTATGGAAAATTAATATTGTATTAGTTATCAAAAACAACAATTTGGAGGTTCGATTCCCAGCACAGACAGCAGAAATTTTTTTATTTTGAATTTAACTGAGCTGTCACCATATTTCAGACAGCATGTAAAACCTTTGGTCCCAGGTAAAACTTAAGGCAGGAGGTTACATAAATGGAAGATATACAATAAGCCAATTGGCTGCAGTACCACCAGTTATAACAACAAATGGCTTAAGAAAAAAAAGCAACATAAGGAATCTCACTAAATAGTAAAACAAAATCGCTAAAATCCCAAAAAGTATCTTCTTTGGTTGGGTATTCTTATTACACTATTTGAGCCATCGTATTATACTCATGGATCAAAAACGATTATTTCAAGAAAAACTACTATTTGTAGAGAGAATAAAAATGAACTATGAGCTGGATGAATTATTGCAGAGCACAGATAGTATCGTTAGATTTGTAAATTCACAAAGGCTTAAGTAATTGGCTTGGCCACTTAGAAAGAATGCCAGATAATTAATTGTAAAAGTAATCCAAAGATGGAATTAGACCAGATAAAGGCCACATATTAGGTGGATAGATGATGTAGAGGAAGATCTTAAAACCATGAACATCAGGCAGTGGTGAAGGAAAGTATCTGACAGGGCGCAAGACCCACGAAGGGTTTGCAGCGCTATTAGAAGAAGATATATACATAAAATATTATGTCTAAGCATATTTAGATACCTTCATAGCATATGCAGGAGAACTATTGGTCAGAAATGTAATAAAAAGAAAGATACAAGGTGAATCACAACCTTCATCATATGGTTAGTCAATTTTCAGTATTTCTCCAAATTGGTGTATAAGCTTAAATTAATTCCGAGCACAGAGTCTGAATCAAATTCTAAATCCAGTAATGAAATTTACAACATAATGAGTGAAATTGTATTAAAAGTAATCTAGAACGCAAGGTTCTCATCTATATCTAATTAAAATACATGTGATAGTACTCTATAAAAATTCCAAGTCTGTTAATTGTTTTCCATCAGATTTATCAAATGAATTTTGTGAAAATTAAGTGAACTAAAGTTCACATATATTAAAAAACAAGCAAAGTATTAAAGAACTCCTATCGCTACATCAGTGTATATAAATATTGGCGATTTTCAGGTCAACCAGGTCAGTCCCTCACTGGCTCTCCAAGAGCTTAGTGCTCTTGGGGCTCTCCTTTCTTTTTAGCTTTTTCCCATACTCTGTGGTTGAGTAATTATTCAACTGAATATTTTATGTTTTATTTCGACTATAATTAGTCATGTAAGAAATATCTTACCTTTTTCAAGGCAAGTCATTGAAGACGATGAACCTGATGGATTATTTCGACAACTTCTTCGTGTAAGAGTTTTGTCATGTAAGAAATAGCTCGTCTTTTTCAAGATGAGCCATCAGAAGAGAACATTTTACGAATCCATACCCTGTAAATGAATTTAAGTAGAGGAGCTTTTGTCGACGTTTCTGAAGCCCTCTACAGAGCACACGAAGGTATCAGAAGGTGTTAGACCCCTATTTGTTCCCCGGAGGTGACTCCTCTGTAGTACAACGCTGCGTCAGTTTCTGCTTACAAGCGAAGCATTAACATCTCCAGAAGATGTCAACCCCTAGTGCTGGCGAAACATCGAGAACTAATCTCAGAAGACAATGGTCAAACAGCCCGAACAAATAGTTTAATAAGTTACAATGAGTGCAATTTAGTACAATTAATGTAGAAGTGATACACAAGGTGTTTCATTTAACTAATAATTGGATGACAGTAATCTAAACAAAAATGTGAATGTTTTTTTCTCAGATTAATCAAAGTCTATCAAAATTTGGTACATGAAGTTCACATACATCCAAAAACAAGCAAAGTACCTATTAAAAAACTAACTATTTAGGTACACTTTTATAATGTTCCATCATATGATCTAATTATGGCTGGTCATAAGCTGCATATTTTAAATTGAATATAAAAAACATAGATAACTATACATAAACTATATAAGTATTATTTATAACTTATTTTTTTAAAGTATCTTAGATGTAGAAATTTTGTTAAGTAATGTTTCAGAATTTGTTTATCTTGTGAATATGAAAATATTCTAAGCAGTTAAACTTCTCAAATTTATATGTAGATACATTTTTATATTTTCATTGCACACAATTAAGATTATTTTGTTTATTATTTGACACTTTTTTCAGAAATATAACCCCCCAACATTATATAATAGGAACAGAAACACATGATACTTTCAATGTCAAAATGAAGTAGGGTCAAATTTATAGATAAAGTTTGATGAAACTGTTGTCCATTCAAATCTAAACAAAAATTAACTCTTTCCCACAACAAGTAAAATGTGCACATTTCTACTGAGTGTTTGATCTTTACACTTTTCTATGAAATAGGTGATTTTTGAGTTTCTTCAGATTATGAATTGGTGAATGAAATATGTTATAGAGTACCATACAAAAATATTGCATGTTTAAATCTTAATACCTAGTTGAAGATGGTATTTCACTGTTCCTGCTTATTATTTTACTATCAAAAAGTCTAAAATATTGAATAGTTTCTCTGATTGTGTGTTCTTGGATGATAAGTAATAAAATCAAGTACCACCAACCTCTTTGATATTCAATAATTTCAACTGTAATCTGAAAACTGAACCTAATTCCTCTATTTGTATCTAATTTGCACATTATTTATCAAAATAAGTTTACAGTGTAAACTTGTTTTGATATTTTTTTCTTTTTACTGTATTGAATGCCATTTTTACTTAAGTAAGTTAAATAATTTCAGAGCCTACTCTAATTACAATTTTTTTTCTATGGCTCTATTCCACACAATATTTCATTTTTTGAAAAATATGTTTCCTAACAATGCACTGTCTAGTTTAAGGGTTTTTTTTATTGTTTAAAATATTTTTGGTAATAGTAATTAATATTGGTATATATTTGAAACTCAAGCATATATTCCATGACTCCTGTAAAGGTTTTGGTCACTGTTATTAAAATTAGGAAAATATCAGCCAAGCTGCCAATCTATAAATCACATTTACTTAAAGACAGGAAGAAATAGTCTTTATTGACTGTTCTAAAAAATTAATAAGCATAAGCAATTTATAGACAACAAATATTGAGAGATTCAAAACAATAATGCATTACTAAGTAGGTAGAACTTGGTATGACTGTGGCATAATCTTCCACCCACCCTATATTTCAATTCATGGTATAACCTTGATATTTTGCAATATTTTAAAGGTAAACAATATAAACAAAAACACATTTATAAAAAAGGAAGTAGTAATTATATCCCAATTTTGTATGGTTTCCAATTCCTTTGATGAATAGAGAGGAATGCATTATTCTTAAATACACATACCTACATAATGGAGGTACTATTACTATATTAATATTTGTGGGCATCTACCTACTTGAAAATATAGATTTTTTATAATGATTCAATTTAACCATTGTGGAAGGTTTAAAAATTTAAACTAGGATCCCTATTTACAATGAAAATACTTTGGTGTCTAATTTTTTCTAGCAATAATGAAAATTATTTGCAATAAACTAATAAGAGGCTTACCTCATGTTTGCGTCCATAAGGTATTAATATTTTTAAAAAAGTCACTACCATTTTAGCTGTGAAGTAGGAACTAGGACAGTGATAATTAACTATAATGTAACTAGATAGTTAAGTACCTTCATCATTGGCACTAACCTAGAAATGTATGATATCCACCATATAACTGTAAATTACCCACTTAATGAAAATAGTCAAGTATTTCAGGACACAGGCAAAACCATAATACTTTTAGAAATATATGAATCACTGAACGGCGAATACCTGCATTTTATGCATATATACTTTGCTATCTAGATGTCAACCTACCAAAACATGGAATTAATTAACTGTACATGATAAATAAGTAGGTATTTGCGACAAAATATAAATGTAGAATGTGTTTTATGTATTAAAATTAATTTTAAAAATATGAATATTACTCACGCTTTCGCTCTGAGATGATCGCTTTTGTCGAGGCACACAAAATAACGTCACTTTAAAGCCTTTTGTTTCCTTTTGCTAGGTACTTCTATTCTCAAATTAAGTACCTTCGTTAGAGTTTACTAACAAACACAATATTCAACTTTGAAAACTAAACAATTATTAACACTAAACAAAACAAAAACACTTCTATACTTGGTTCGTTTACATGTCAAAATATCAATAACAAAACCGTAAATTCAACAACCTCAACACACTACTCCATGCCACAACTATAGAACAACTAAAACATTTTTTCTTTCTTTCAGAGAAAAATATGGCTGTCATATGTCAAAATTATTTACACCAAGTTGTCATTCATAATAGTAACCATTGCGCTTTAGTTTAACTTTTTACCAGTAGATGTCAGCACGATATGTTATTGAAAAGTTTATTAGAGAGAGTACATTATCACTGAGTTCCTAGGCCGAGTTCATGAAAAATAAAATTTAAAAATGTTCATTTTTATTTCATAATGAGATTTATGTAATATTAAAATATACTGTGTATATAACATAATTAATTACTCCATGATTACTTACTTCTTATCCTTGAGTGTATCATTGGTTGTCTATAGTCAGTAGAGATATTACCTCAACTATAATAATATTAAAATAGTATTATGTAATACATAAAATAAATATAATATTATATATATATATATATATATATATATATATATATATATATATATATATATTAGTACAGACAAATAAGCATAAAAGTACTCTGTTTGTGGCACAGGCCTCTCCAGAGGGACAGTTGTTTTGAGTGGACCTTTACAACAAAAACTTATGTGTTTCCTGCAGTCGATCTTTTTTACTTAATTAGTTATTAACAAATTAGACCAAAAGAACGTTAAATTCAGCTTTTTTCGTTTATCAGCAAAAAGTGATGCATTTCAAACAAAATTTGAGAGTAAAATATATCATATAAAAACCTAAAATAGCATTTTTTAAATGTTTCTAGCCTTATTTGTGGCTTAAAGACTTGCAAAATAGGTCAGAAATTTCGTTTTTTTTTTATAAATGTTAATAATCTTTTTAAACATAAACCTAGAACCTTTATATTACATGGAATGTTGGGACTTGTGCTTAAAATATGATCAAAATTTCAAAGCGATCGTTCAACTGTTTTAAAAGCTGTTTTATTTGTTCGATTTTTCGATTTCCACTTCGGAAATTGTTTTCAAAATTCATAACACTACTAAATTAAACCAATTTTATTTTTGTTACTTGGTAAAAAAAATTCTAATAATTTAAGTATATCTGATTCACTCATACTGACAATGCAGACGTATATTATACATTTTAAAGTAGGTGACTTTAAAATTATATTGTCAATAATTTTCAATTTCGTTCCTCAGTCGACTTTATAGAAAGTTAGTTTATTTGATTATATGATCAAATAATTATATGATTATATGATAAAAAATAATCACATGCAATGATTACAGTAAAATTCCCCTGTTAGTGATTCCATAGCAAATACTCGTTACTGAAGACCGGTAAGTTCCTTTTGTTTCAATGTAAAAAAACATAAAAATAAAATTATTCGTATTATTTTTTTCGCATATAACAGCAGAAATTATTTATTTTTATTACTTTTAATAAACTTGAAGAACAAAAACTATGTTACAACCGAACAAAAACTGAAGAGAGCAAAATAATTTCTTAACAATTAGTGAAAATGCAAAATTTAAATAGTAGTTTATGGGACACTACTACTGGCGACATCTAGTTATAATTGTGACAACTGCTAACAGTAAAGTACATTCAAATGGAGTGCATTACATTTTAAGCTTTTTGATCTCTAGTTTAACTTTAAAAAATATTCAGGACACTTTAATTTATCAATTAACAGTTAAAACACTTTATCAATTTCTTTAAAAACTGTGATTTCTTTAATACAATATTGGTAAGTTACATTAATTTTCAACAGAGGTCATAATAAGTTATATACATTGTTGCCACGTTTATATGTTTCACCAATCACAAGATGTTATAAGTGTTTACGACCAATGAAAATAAGCCACACATAAAGATGTCGGGTGGTCGTGTTCTTACCATTCCAACGTGACAACAACAAATTGTCATTTGACAGCTGTTTTCTGTATTCAGTGACAAAATCCGCACTGCACATGGATATATGACGTGGTGTATCCAATTTTTGTATAAAAAAATATAAGATTTGTGAAACAAGTACGGAGTATATAATTTATTTATTGAAAGACTGAATTTCGGTAAAACTACTTTAATTTAATTATTAACTTTTTTCTGTTTTATTTCTGTGTTTATCCGGCAACCTGAAAGTTCTTAAGATACATTTTGAAAGAAGCTAATTTTTGAATAAAGGAGATATAATTTCCTAGATATTCCTATCATATTTTTTATTAGTTCGAGTGCAACCGTATGGTTTTAATTAGTTGTGGAATGAAATAAAAACTTTTATAAATAGATAATATTATTCTTAAAGTTGGGTGATTAAGTAAAGATTTTTCAGGTATAGACTGAAAAGTATGTTGAATAATTGTTATACAGTATACTTTTTCAATAACATCTAGTGTTTTACATAATTCATTTTTAAAATTTTCAGGTGGAGGATGCAGTTGTCACTTATAGCAACACTTCTGATAGTATGTTACACAGGAGTAACATTTGTGAACAGCTTAGCTGTTATGTCAGTAGATTTAGGTTCAGAATGGATGAAGGTAGGAATTGTTTCACCAGGAGTCCCTATGGAAATTGCCTTAAACAAAGAATCAAAAAGAAAAACTCCAGCAGTTATTAGCTTTAGGGACAATACAAGGCTTTTTGGTGAAGATGCCCAAACCATGGGTGTCCGTTTTCCCAAACAAACTTTCAGTTACCTTTTAGATTTATTAGGTAAGAGTATAGACCATCCATTAGTGAAACTATATCAGGAACGGTTCCCTTATTATAACATTGTTGAGGATTCTGAGAGGAAGACTGTTTTATTTCAAATAGATGAAGAAACTGCTTACAGTCCAGAAGAACTGGTTGCTCAGTTATTAGGAAAGGCTAAAGAATTTGCAGAAACCAGTGCCCAACAACCAATCAAGGAATGTGTCTTGACTGTACCTGGTTACTTTAATCAAATTGAAAGAAAGGCTCTCTTACAAGCAGCTGAATTGGCTGGACTTAAGGTACTTCAGTTGATTAACGACTACACAGCAGTTGCACTTAATTATGGAATATTCAGATCTAAGACATTTAATGATACAGCTCAATACGTTATGTTCTATGATATGGGAGCATCTTCTACAACTGCTACACTTGTTAGTTACCAGAGTGTAAAAACGAAAGACAAGCCTTATGTTGAAGTACACCCACAAGCTACAATTTTAGGAGTAGGTTTTGATAGAACGCTTGGAGGACTTGAAATGCAAGTTAGATTAAGAAACTACTTGGCTACTAAATTCAATGAGATGAAAAAGACTAATAATGATGTCTTTAAAAATGATAGAGCTATGGCTAAACTATTTAAGGAAGCTGGTAGAGTGAAAAATGTTTTATCAGCTAATGCAGAACATGCTGCACAGATTGAAGGGTTATTAGATGAAAAAGATTTCAAATTGCCAGTTAAAAGGGATGAAATGGAAGCACTTTTTGGGGTAAGTTTCTATTTATTTATTAATCATGGGTAACTGTATAAAATATAATGTACCAATAAATAATATTTTTTGTGTGTAAATGAGCAGCACATTTAAAATATTTGATAAATGTAGATCAAGGAATTACAACCAACATAAAACAAAAATAATATTTTAAAGTTAATTTTCTTTAAGTTTCTTTTAAAGAAATTTTCTCTATTGCTACTCACAAAAATATAGATTTTCTATTTCTACTATTTCCAGTTTTGTAACATCTTAAGTCTTCTGGCAGAAATTCCATGACTAAGTGCTGAGGCTGACTCAATAGGGATGTTGACTATATTAAAATAAAAATATGATTTTCCCGCAAAACGGTACTTCCCGTAATAGAAAAGCTAAAAACACAATATCTTTCATTATTTTAAAGTAATTTAATTTTTATTTAATAATAAAAATATTCTGAAGTCACGTGATAACGAACACCAATCAAAATGCGTGACGTCACGGGTTGCGATCATTTCTGTCAACGGCTATTACGTTTAAATTATAATTCGTTGATTATACTTATTTCTGTGTAATATTTCGAAATTTGCTTCATAACAATTACAAAATCTGCGAAAACGATTTAAGAGGTTTTCAAAGAAGTTTTTACACCATGGAAACTGGATTTATTAAGGCAAATAGTTCGAATTTGCCGAGAATTGATTGTTTTACTTTGGTCAATTTCTTTGCCACAAATAGTGACTTCAACTCTGCTGAATTCAGAAATGTGAAGATTTCAATGTAAGTAATATACAAATAATTGTTATTTCTGCAACCGATAATGAATACAGAATAATAGTTATAGGTATTTATAAGATCGAAATATTTAAATAAACTTTTATAGACAGGAATAGAAAACATCTTTTATATTGATAGTATTTCGTTCTACTAAATCTTAAAATACATGTAAAATAGATATTTTCTTTATTTGCTTAAATTTACATAAAATAAATACATCTTGTCATTTATTAATATATAGGCAACTTACATTAAAATGATCTTTTTTCATTTATTTTAATTTATCCTGTTTTCACTTGGTGAAAGATATATTTTGGGATTGTTTTTTTTTATTAAACATTTTTTTTTACTTTTTTTAGGTCCTCAAGACAGGCATACGGAGATGATGCTGTCGGATATGTTCAACTTCGTAGAGATGCCAATCTATGCACAGTTAAGTCCAAAATTTGCCCAGAACATAAAGTTCGTAACAAACAATACTCTGCCACTATGATTGTGGATGAAGAAAATAGTACAATAGTGAGTGTTGAGTGTCATGATTGTGCTGCTTCCCAAGGAGGTTGCAAACATGCTGTAGCATTTATTATGTGGGTGCATCGCAGGAGTGAAGAACCTTCATGCACTTCTGTTGAGTGCTACTGGAAAAAGTCCCGTCTAGCTAAAGTAGGCACTACTTTAAATTGTATTACATCAAAGGAGCTCTCCAACATAGGTCCACGGACTTATATACCAGATTCCAGAGTGCTATGTGATTTTTTGAAAGAGTCAAAGAAAAGAAAAATCACGAATGTGCAATTGATGAAATACCAAGTAGATTTCACCCGTGAGGATGTTGAAATGTGTTCAATGCATCACCTGTGCTTAACATATAAATATCAGGACTGTAAAAAATTTTTGGTAAAAGCTGGCTCTTCATTAACCGAGCATATATTAACAAAAATTGAAAAATCAACACGAGACCAGTACCAAAACAAATTATGGTTTGAGTTGCGATATGGGCGGATAACTGCATCAAAATCCCATGATGTCATTAGATGCAAAACCCCTGATGGGAGCTTAATTGCCCAAATTATGGGAGGTAAACTACCTGATACTTCTGCAATGAACCGTGGAAGAAGATTAGAAGATGCTGTACGCAAAGTAATAGAGGTTAAATTTAATATTAAAATACAAAAATCTGGTTTATTCATATCCAAAGAATATATAATGATAGGTGGTACACCAGATGGTATATGTGATGACTATGTCATAGAAATTAAGTGCCCAACAAGTGAAAATACATACAAAAACTATGTGAAGGAAAAAAAACCTACAGAGAAATATTATGCACAAGTGCAATTGCAAATGTTTTTATGCGGCAAGAAAAAGTGCTATTTTTGTGTAGCAGACAGCAATTTTGAAACTACTCAAAGTGTTGATATATTCCAAGTTTATCTGGACACTGAATATGTCAATAATTTACTTGTTAGTGTTTCAGAATTCTGGAAAAGGTACATTTATCCATTGCTTTATAAAAGTGTACAATAAAAATAAAACATATTTTCCATTAAGTAATGTCTTTATTTTATAACAGTCTTTATATAAATATTATAAGATTGGTGAGTTAGGTTGGCTATCTTTTTATGATGAAGATTATTATATGAAGAAAAATTTAAATGTCTTTTATTTAATGACTGAGTCCTGCAAATTGATTAAAGCACATGCTATTATAACTACTTCATCAAGTATTCTAATGAGATTATTGTTAATGCAAGCATGAGGTTTTAACATGGCAAATTCTCTTAAACGGCGTATCACCCTCTCTATATGTATCCTTAAGCTTGCAATTTGCTTAGTCTGTCGAGCTTCTTGTTTTGATAATTTTAATCCAGTACTCACACTTGGAGGGCGAACTAACTGAAGGCCTGCCTTGAGCACCATTTGCTCTATATGTTTGAAACCCCTATCTGCTAGAATACAAGAACCCTTCTCCAAAGTATTTAAGAACTTACAATGCTCTACTACACACATGTCACTAGTCCTTCCTCCATAACCTGGTGAGATATAGTTTATCAAACCATCTGGTGTACTAGACACCAGGTATTTTAACGTATTTGCCTTTTTATAGTCAGACCATGTTAAAGCTTGATGTACAGCATTTGAGGGTTTTTGGATTTCAATTTCAAAACAATCAATAATACAACTTACATTGTGGTATTTGTGTCTAAATGCCATAGGTAAAGACCGTTTAACTGCATTTTTTTCCAAATTTACAATAAAAGGCTGCATTACACCACAAATTATTGGTACATTTTTTAAAAATATTTTACTGGCATAAGACACTGACATTCCAAAATCATCTGCAAGTTCAGAAAATTTTCTATCTAACCTAATTTTTTTTAAACATAACAATATATGTTTTTGTGGAATATTTGTGTGCATGCTTATAATATTAATTAAATAATAACAATTTTCTGGTAACCCAATATAAAACCTTGGCCTTTTCTCAATTTTACTAATAGTCATTTGCACAATTTCTTCCTCATTAATTACTTCTTCATTAACACTACTATTTTCTGAAAATAATGATACATCACTATCAGACTGTTTTTTGTTATTACCAATGCATTGCTTTGTAGATGTCTTGGCAGCACTAGATATGGATGGTACTGACTTTCTGCTAACTTCCAATTTCTGAGAGGCTGAAATAGATGTAGCAGGGATTTTCATTGGTGATACTCCCCTGCTCCTAACCTGTATTGCAGTCTGTGTGGTTTTGCTTCTAAATTTATTATGAATGGATACTTGTATTGATTGGTCTGTTGTTCTTGGTTTACACACCACAGGTTGAACCACATCTGAAAATAAAAGTTACTTTTTAGAAAGTACATATTTCAATTTATTATACCTTATTATTATACAAGTTATAACTTACATTTTTTGAGTATTGCATTTAAAAAATGGTGATAACTTCATTCCATTAGTGTGTATCACGCTGTATAATAATTTTGTTTGTAAATTTTAGAGAATTACAATAAGAAATCGATATGTTTCAGCTTTTCTTTAAAAATTTTTATATTTTAGTAAACAATGAATTCATTTCATTTTTTATGGACACAGTGTATAAATCAACTTGTATAAATATTATTTACCTGTACTTGAGTTTGCATGATCCTCAGCTATGGAAATACATTGTGTAGGGTAAGTTTGTTTTATACCTCTTTCACATTCCAATATTGTTTCCAATCTTTGTCTTTTGACTACTAATTGTCGAGTTGTTGCTTTTTCAGTTCGTCTTTTTCTGTCAGGTTGACATCCAAACTTTGATGGTAAACAACCTTTCCTCATTCGGACCTGTGATACTGAGCCCATCACATGATATTCAGTATAGTTTTCCATATCATTCGGCAACTAAAATTAAACAAGTACAAAACATTAATATACCCAATTATGTTTACATCATTTCTAACCTAAAAATTACAATTTTTGTCTTAGAAAACTTTGAAAAATAATGACTTTTAATATAAAAAAAATAAACAAATAATATTAAAACTTACATCAAAGTGATCCTCACACATATACATTCTAGACTGTGTAGACACAAGTGTTGGATCTCTGCGGGCTAGCTGAAGCCACTTATTTCTGTTGTTTTGCGTACGTGGAACATGAATAAATAACTTTTCAGGTGTTTTATATGTAGTACTTGTACACTGCGGCACCGCACAATACTTATAGAACTTACAATTCATCATTTAATAGAAAATTTACGAAACGCTTTATAGAACCCTATTAACCTTTCAAGTAAACACAACATGTGACGTCACAGCGATCACATGACAAGAATTGATGTTTTGGAGCGAAATTTTAAACTGTCAACTTTCTCACAGCTAGTCAACATCCCTATTGTACTTGTGACCTTTAATTCAAAGTTAAAAACTCTTTGGATTTTATGTTAGATGCATTTGAAAATTTTCTCTGACAGTGTGATTCAAAATTTACACAATTAATTGTCCCTGTCAGCCCTCTGAGTTATTAGGATGACTTGGCCCACAGTAAATATGAATATGTGGGTGTATAAGATACCTGTGTGTGTGTTTTTTTTTTTTTGGGAAGCCTAGACTGGACTTACTCTAGCCACTTTGCCTTTTGGAAGTCAAATTATTTTTTATAAGACCTCAGGATGGCTGCAGTTTTGCTATATATAAGCTCTCTAAATACCTGGTGGATCTTTTAATAGGTTGTGGTGTGCTCAAGGTTTCTGTGTTCTATAGGAACAAAAAGTTTTGCGGAATTGCTCTTTGTTTATTTTTTCCTTTGGTTGTTGATACATTTCTGTTGGGGTCCATTTTTTGTTCATCTGTAGCATATTCTGTAGCCTATTCAGATATAGTCTTTGAATACTAAATTTTTGTAGAAATTCTTCTTTATACCTCGTATTTGCGATTTTTTGCATCTTCTTGTTTCCCTGGATATTGTCTTTTTGTCATTTTTCTGTGTATATGAATTTCCCTGGTACTAATCGGGTGGCACTTACACATTCTGCTTGTCTGTATACTCTTACTTCTTGTATTATTGTTTTGCTGGCTTTTCTTACTATTATTAAATCAATAATTGATCTTTGGATTCTACTAGGTTCTTCCCATGTGTATCTATGTATGTTCTCATGCTGAAACCTTGTGTTGGTTATCGCCAACTCACATTCTTGACATATTTCAATTAGCTGACTTCCATTGTGGTTTCTAATTTAGTCTTCTCTGTGGCTATTAAAATCTAAAATTAGAAGAATATCTTCTTTTATTTTTGCTTTATCTAATACATCTTCTTCTTGTCGGTTGGAGTACATAGATCTGCAATGGTAACTGTAGACACCCGATTAATATTTGAAAGCCCTGGCTGCAGCTCATGTACAGAGATATCAATTAAAGGAGTGGTTTTTGTTTTGAGGTCCTCTGGTTCAGGATTTTGTGATGTTGCTGTAGGGGCATCGGAAATTACTGATACATTACTTTATTCCCTGCTTTCCCTATTTAATTCTGTACAAGTGTTTAATACCTTCATGTAAAATTCAAAAAGTACTAGAAATTTATTTTCTCCTGTCCATTCATCATTGCTTTCTTTAAAATCAATTATCAACTTTGCGTCAAGATGTTTCTCTACAAAGGCCAAGCCATCTTTGAATTCTTGTTTAGTTTTATCAGAATTATGAACTTCAAGAATTGGTAAGTTATCAGTTTTTTCTTCTTTTGGAAATTGAATAGCCTCAAAATTCCACGACAAAAGATGACATCTTCGCAATCCATTTTTCAAAATTTCGTTAGTAATCCTTTCTTGAAGGACCTGTTCAAGTAAAGGATAAAAGTCTCTTTTCCGTAAAACTGGATTCTCAAGGTGTTTATTTCGCCACTGGTGCACCTTTTGCTTCCATCCTTCCTTGATTGCGACGATTGGTTCAGAACCCCACAGCATTGCCAAAACGTCAGAATAGTTAGTAAGTGAGGAATTTTTAAAATGTCAACTATTTGTCAAACTATTATATTAACAGTAAATACACTTAGTTTTAAGACTACTGCAACACATTAAAATACGTAAGAAAACTATTTATTTATTTTTGCATATCACAATCACAATACACAACAATAATTAGTTTTTAAAGCTATTAATCTAAATTTAGTATGTATTTATAAATACAATTTATTAATATATATTATATTTTAATCAAATTGTGTAAGAAATTAAAATATAAACAACATTACTACTCTAAAAAAGCGGCAACACTTTGTACACTTTTGCCACATGCTGACTGACGCTGAACTGTCAATAAAATTTGAAGTATTTCCGTATCAGTTGCGTACAATTGTCTAATATATTTAATTAAAATTATTATTTTGTGGAATATTAGACTTAAAGAGTTATTTCATAAAATTTATATTATTTATAATAACAAATGTTTTTGGTTATTTAATCAATATAATTCTAAAATTTCCAATATAATGATAATTACATTTTTATGATTATTACACCATGTTGACGCCTATGAAAGATCGAGCAGTTCTGTATGGGTTTCGTATTATTAGCTGTGTTAGGAAAATTTAAACTCTAAGGTTGATGTTCTGGAAATTTTAAATACAAGTGACGTCACTTTGTATAAATCGTGACGTACAAGTGTTTTACTTTGAAAAATGGTATATATTAGTATTTTTTACATTTTTTTTTTCAAAATAAGTACAAAACTATCGAAGATAAAAAACTAACTCGACATACAAATATAAAAAGAGCTATTAAAATTCTGTTACATATACCTATCCAGTAGTGTTCATGAAAATATTGTTTTTATCAAATGTCTAATTTTTTTTATTTTTAAAACGACCTTCCATGACCTACGCGTAATGACTAGTGTAATATTTATTATATAATAGCTTTTATGTTTTATGCTACAAAATCATTTTTTACATTAAACTGTAACAAAATACAGATATTCCCATTATATTTAGATTTCAATTCTATTACTGATTTGATCTAATTACATAAACTACAAATAATTAAAGAATAAAGATTATTGCATATTTTAACTTTTAAATTAATAAATCATATAATGCCTAAGATATAAAGTTTAGGATGCAGATAAAGTAATGACTGAAATGATAAAAAAAATTTTAAATAAATTATAGATTAACTATAATTTATTTAAATTTTTTTTTATTTCGATATAATCTTTATGAGTACTAGAAACGAATTCACTAAGGATTTTTGCTTAGTTGAGGAGATAATATCTCCTCAACTAAGATTTTAAATCTACATTTTAAAATACCATCCAAAGATACGTGCGCCAAATGTGATCAACTGTCCTTAAAAATAGCTGCAGCAATTGAACCTGAGACATCAAATTCCCTTATTGTTGAGAAAAATGTTCACCTAGCAAAAGCAAAACAAGCTCGAGATGTACTAAAATCGGACAGTGATGACGCATCAGATGAACACTATGTTGCTACTTTTGACCTCCAAAAAGCACTGCCATGCCCGAAATTGTCTACATCCATTGCATATTACAAAAGAAATATGTATGTCTATAACCTAGGAATTCATTCCTTCAACAAAAACAATGGCTTTATGTATGTGTGAGACGAAACAGATGGTGGTAGAGGATCTCAGGAAATATCTTCAATATTGACCGTGCATCTGAGAAAACATGCCAAAAATCATAACCACGTAACTCTTTATTCAGATTCATGTACAGGACAAAACAGAAATTTTAAAGTGGCTGCCACGTTACTAAATCTTGTTAAAGATCCTTACATAAACATAAGAACGATAGATCACAAGTTTCTTGTATCTGGCCACTCTTTTTTGCCAAACGACCGAGATTTTGGGGTTATTGAAAAGGCTGCCAGAAAATCTTCTCACATCTTTGGGCCAGCCAGACGACTGGATTGATGTAATAAAAACTTCAAAATTGACAGTGCCTTTTGTAGTAACCAGCATAAAAAGGAGCGACATTGTGTCGACAAAGAACATAGAAGATGTGCTTGTAAATAGAAAAAAAGATAGTGATGGAGCACCTGTGAAGTGGTTAGAAATGAGATGGATGAGGTACGAGAGAGAAGATCCTTGGGTTTTGAAGTACAAACCTACGCTGAATGAAGAGTTTCCGTTTTTTTCTGTCTCGATGGCCAAAACAAATGTCTCAAAATTCATTGGTAATCAAAGTCATCTGTACTCCACACCTAGACTCGTAACAGAAGCAAAGAAAAATGACATGCTGTCTCTCCTCCCGTATCTGCCACCAGTCACACACTATCATTTTAAAAATCTCTGCATCAACACAGGAAGCCGTTCACGAATCCAGCAACAGGGTGAAGGAGACGACATAGACGATCATGAACTGGTCTATGATGATTACAACTAATGCCACTTAAGCTGTGAGAGTATTATTGAACATTGTTATAATAAGTTTTTTATTTGTCATTATTTTTTGTAACTAAAATTCCAGTTTTGTCGTACTTCGCTTTTTAATCCATTTTTTTCCACCAAATATTTCAGAGTAATAATGGATCAAGTCCAATTTTTTTCAAGAATCTCCAATTATTTCCAAAAAGGTTATTTATTTACTATTACACATAGTTTAATTATTTAAACTACATATTACATAAGAGGTTTTCACTTAGATTAGGTTCGTTGGTGTATTATGTAATACTGAAGAGCTTGTTAACTTTAACTCTAAATATCTCTGACTTATGTATTATGGACTTGATCCACTATGGTTCTGAACGCCTCATATGTTGTGGAATGTCATTTTAGATTCCCCATGTCTCTAATCACATGTTTATCAACGTCTGTTTTGCCTTGCAATTCTTAGAAGGTACAGATTAAAGCACAAATCTGAATTTGGTTTCGACAATTAGTTTCCGGATAGAAGTCAGAGGTTGTAAACCAGAAACGAGAAATGAACAACTCACAGGAGGAATTTATTTAATTATCATAACGTTCCAAGAATGGCACTGTCTAATAAGTCAAAGAGCAAGTCTTAAAAGATATGTCGAATGGGCCCAGAAACAATTTTATCTTAGCAAGAGGAATCTATTTTGGTTACGTGTATTTGGAAAATGAGCTATATCGATTTCCCTATTGTTGATTCCAGAATTAAAAAGAAAAAAGCCATTTAAAGATGATCCACCAACATTAGGATGGCTACAACGTTTTAAAATCCGTCATCCAGAAATTTCAATTCGAACAGCACAGAACCTAACAATTACCAGAGCATCTGTATCTAAACAAGGAATCAAAAACTGGTTTGAAGAAGTTTCATTGTTCTTGAAAGAAAGTGGTAATTTTGACATCTTACTAGATCCAAGCCGAGTCTATAATGGAGACGAATCAGCTTTTTTCCTGAACCTCAAAGGTAATAAAGTACTAGCCAGCAGAGTGCAAAAAAATGTATATCAACAAGTGAATTTGGATGAAAAAAAATGCCTAACTGTATTGGTTACAGCAAGTGCAGGAGGAAAAATAGCACCTCCAATGGTGGTCTTTAAGTATGACAGGGTACCGCGTGATATTGCAAATAGTGTTCCTGAAAGGCGAGGAATCGGTAAATCCGACTGAGGATGGATGTATGGTCCAAATTTTTAAGAATATATCACTAATCTATTTCACCCATGGTTAATTCAAGAGGGTTATACACATGGAGGGGACCAGGAGATATGATTAGAAATCAGATAGACTATATTCTGGTAAACAAGAGATTTAAGAATGGCGTCACCAGAGTAACGACATATCCTGGTGTAGATATCGGTTCAGACCATAACCCTGTAATAACTGACATCAAAGTGAAGCTCAAAAAAGTCCAAGAAAGCCCCAAAACACCAAAATTAAATATCTCAATAACCAACAAAACGTTAACAGAAAATGACCTAAACAGTGAGCTAAAGAAATCAATAAATGAAAACAACACAGAAATATGGAACACATTTAAAGATCTTACCTTGAAAGTAATAGAAAAATATTCAACAACGTTACACAGGCAGAAAAAACAACAATGGATGACTGATGAAATCCTGGAATTAATGGAGCAGAGACGGAAACTGAAAGGTTACAAGACAGAATATAAGGAAAAACAGAAACTAATTAAACAAAAAATAAAGGTGGCTAAAGAAAAATGGATGAAGGATAAATGCAAGGAATTAGAAAAGTTGAATGAAAAACATGATACGTTTAATATGTTAAAAAAAGTTAGTGAAGTAGCTGGTCTTTATCATAAGAAAACTCCACATACTATAACCGATTGGTCGGGAAAAATGATAATAGACGAACATGAAATTCGAACAACGTAGTGCAATTATATAAGTGGACTGTATAATGATGATTGACCCGAAGAACTGGAGACTTTAGTTGAAGGTGAAGTACCAGAAATACTAAAATCAGAAATACTGCATGCTATAAAGTTAGCAAAGAACAAGAAAGCCGTTGGCCCTGATAACATACCGACAGAGATGTGAAAGCTTATAAATGAGGAGAACATTGGAATACTGGCCAAACTTTTCAATGATGTTTATTCGACTGGTGATATCCCTGAAGATTGGTTAAAATCCGAATTCATAACACTACCAAAAAAACAACGTCCTAAAAACTGTAGCGATTATAGGATGATAAGCCTTATGAGCCACACTTTGAAACTATTTCTACGCATCATCCACAGTAGAATCAGGGATAAATGTAAGAAGACCAGGATGAAACACAATTTGGCTTCAGAAATGGACTGGGAACTCGGGACGCCCTCTTTGCACTAAATGTATTACTGCAGAAATGTCGAGATCAAAGAAAAGACGCCTTTACTGTATTTATTGACTATGAAAAGGCATTTGATCGAGTACAGCATCACAAATTAATTAAAATATTAAAAGATAAAGGAGTTGATAGTCAAGACATACGATTCATAGAAAAGTTATACTGGCGTCAAACAGCGACAGCTTGCATAAACGGAAAATCTACAGAAATATGTAAAATACAAAGAGGTGTCAGACAGGGTTGTATACTATCCCCACTGTTATTTAATTTATATTCAGATAGAATATTTAAAGAAGCGCTGCATAATTTGGAATAGGGCGTGAAAGTTAATGGAATTCTGATAATACAATCAGATATGCAGACGACACAGTTATTTTAAGTGATGACACGAATGGATTACAATGCCTTTTAAATGCCATTGATACAGTGGGAAGAGAGTTTGGCCTAAACATAAACTGTGCAAAAACAAAACACGTGGTGTTTAGCCGTTTAGCACATCAAGATGCACGATTATATGTTGATGGTCATATAATTCAAAGAGTGTCCAGTTTTAAATATCTTGGTTGCCATATTACTGAACAACTAGATCCAGATCAAGAGATAAAATGTAGAATCGAAATAGCCCGCACGACATTTTTAAAAATGAGGTCATTCTTCTGTAATGATAACTTGCAACTTCAACTTCAAAAGCGCATGGTTAAATGCTACATTTAGTCAGTCCTCTTATACGGTGTCGAAGCATGGACATTAAAAATATCCACCATTAATCGTCTGGAGACCTTTGAAATGTGGCTGCACAGATGTATAATAAAAATTCCATGGACGGCTATGCTGACAAGTGTGGCAGTCCTTGAGAGAGCAAATGCTGCTCGCGAGCTGCTTGATAACATCAAATGTAGAAAGATGGCCTATTTTGGACACGTAGTAAGGGGAGACCGATATAATATTCTTCAACTAAGCTATGATGTGTAAAATCGAAGGACGCAGAGGAATTGGTAGAAAGCAGGCCTCTTGGTTGAATAATATCAGGGAGTGCACAGGAATAAGTAAAGCTGAGCAACTCTTTCGAATAGCTCGAGACAGAGACAGTTTCGCCATGTTAATCGCCAAAGTCAAGGGGACTTGATAGGGCACGTTAAGAAGAAGGATCGTTCTCTCAGAAACAACGCTCGAAGCGACCGGCGATTTTAAATATCAATTACGCGTGTGAAATCAATTTTAAATAAAATGTGTTACAATTTTTATTTAAAACTGATTTCGCACTCGTAACTTTCATTCAAAATCGCCGGTCACTTGAAGCGTTGTTTCTAAGAGAACGGTTCATTCTACAAAAAAGTGCTAATAAACATTTGTTCAAAATGATCTCAGCTACATGTTTTATTTGAAACATTTACTGCTTAAATATTTTTATACAACTTAAAGGATTAGAAATAAAGTTAAAATATTATATATACATTCATTTTTCTGCACCCTTGTCTTTAAGACACACACAAACACATTTAAGGCAAAAAGAGCTTCTCGTGTTTCCAGTCCGTCGAGAAATCTGAGACACAATACGTTTATTAATTAATATTTCAATATCAGAATCAAATTAAAATGTCGCTGCTTAAAACTCTGGCAATATAAATATTCAAATAATCTTACCATATACCTACTGGTTAGGTGTAATTTTATTAATCAAACTGAAGTGTTCACTTATAGATACGAGAATTAAGTTCAACTTATCTAACTTTCTTTAAATAGAATAATTAAGGTACACTTCTTGGACGTCAGTTTAGGATTAGTTCTTTATCTGTCTTAAATTCTAATTTCGCGATAAACAAATTTAATACAGGTAATGGTAGATACCGGTAGAAATAAATAATGTTACCTTTAGAAATTACTATTTAAAAAGTATTTGCAGAATTAAAAAATCAAACAAATTATTTTTTTATATAATCAAGAATGGACTAAAGACAATGTCTTCATTTAAAAAAACCTTACCGGGGTATCCGCAAGGATGATATTGCTTTCCAAAAAGGATTAATGCTTTAATTATGTTAAATATCTATACGGCTATATTTGGTTCCGTGTTTTGCTGGTTCTTCATTCTAGGAGAATGAGTTCCCATTTTTTCTTAAATGTTATATCTCTTTAACTATTATATTAAACAGTTTCAGAACCTCTTTAAATGGTAACATTGATTTCAGGATTTGTTCGAGAGAGTTAACAAACCGATAGAACAAGCATTGAAAACGGCTCACCTAACAATGGACGTCGTCAACCAAGTGGTTCTAGTAGGAGCCGGTACCAGAGTACCCAAAGTACAAGAACATCTCAGAAACGCCGTTGGGCAAGAGTTGGCCAAAAACTTAAACACAGATGAAGCCGCTGCCATGGGGGCTGTTTATAAAGCCGCTGATCTTAGTACTGGTTTCAAAGTTGCTAAATTTATTACCAAAGATGCTGTTGTGTATCCAATTCAGGTAAGGTTTTGATTATCGTCTACTGATATATTTTCCTAATTATTATAGATTTAGTATATTTTTCATCGAAATCCATACATATTTTTTATGGTTTACTATGATTTTCTTATCAGCGTTATGAAACTCTCGAACTGCTCTGAGTTACAATACTAGAAAATAATTTCCAACCAATGACAAGCTGCGATGACACGACACACCCATCGATCAGTGTGCCTTCGAGCTTATCGTGGGAATGAACGTAGTACAGTAACTTCTTCTTTGTGTACTGTGCTTGTTTTCAAGCGTTGTTATCGTATTATCATGCTAATGAAACGTTTCTTGGTTGGCAGCTAGATGAAACAATTCCTCATCCATTCGACCTGTCCACTGTCTAATATTACGCAGTCAGGACAGTTGTTTTCTTCTAACCTAGTGTTTTCTTTCGATTTTGTTCTGAATAATCAACCATAGTAAGCGATATTTAGGTTCTCTCATTATATGACCGAAGTATTGAACTTTTCTTTGTTTGATGATGTTGATCAATTCTCGCTCTTTGTGCATGGTCTCTAGCACACGTTAGATATGTATGCTGTCCACGGAATTCTGAGCATGCGACGGCAACATCGCAATTCGAACGCTTCTAATTTCCTAAGATTTTTTATTTTTTAGTAATTACTATTTAAATGGGAATAAGCCACAATTAAAGGTTAAAATACGTTTATTGACGTTTCAATTTCCACTTCGGAAATCGTTCTCAAAATACAAACATTAGTATTAAAAACGTCAATAACCGTATTTTAACCTTTAATTGTGTCTTATTCCCATTTAAATAGTAATTACTGTAAAATGCCACAAAAAAATAGCTTCAGAACAATATTTTTTTATTTTTTTTGTCCAAGTTTCACATTCAACAAAGCGGACCAGACGTAGCACTTCAATACACTTGTTGTCAGCGTTCAACAGGGTTTGGAGGTCTTCTAGAATCTCTACCATTATGACGATGCTATCTGTCTATTTGATGTTGTTAATAATTTTACCATAGATTTAAACATTTTCGCGACCATTATTTAACGTTGTCTCAAAACTGGTTCATTATAGGCATTAAACAACATCGGAGAAAAAACGCATCCTTGTCTGAGACCACGCTTAATAGAAACTTTAGCTGAAACCTCTTGGTCCCCCTTATTACAAGCGGTCTGATTGTAGTAAAGATTTTTGAGCAATCTAATGTCATACGTGTCCAGACCAACTGAGTCTAAGCATTGAAATAGTAATGTATGTGGTACTATATCAAACGCTTTTTTAAAATCTACTTAAAAATCTATTTAAAATCTAAAATCTAAAACATACGTAAATAATTACCCTAAACTCAATGCTCTTTTGTAAGAGTATTCGCATGCAAAAAACATCTTCCCGAATACTTATACTACTACTACTATTTGTCCGTTTATAACGTTCTCCGACTTCAAATCGCCACTTAGTCTATTTGTTCCATAGGTCTTCTTCTATGGCCCTCTCTCTCAGTTTTTTATTTATTCCTTCGCTCCATTTTTTTCGGTCTACCTCGTTTTCTCTTTCCTTCTGGTTGCCATTTTAATATTTCTTTTCATATTCGTTGTTCATCCATTCTTTGTATGTGTCCGAACCAGATAAGTCGTTTTGTTATTAGGTCATCTGTAATTGTTCATTTGATTCCCTTTATTTCTCTAATTCGTTGGTAATCCTTTCTCTTCTAGATCTTCCTGTGGCTCTTCTCCAAAAATCCATTTCCGTCGCTTCCAGTGTTGCCAGTGTTCTTTCTTTCAGTGGCCATACCTCACAGCTGTATAAAGTAATACTTTTTACTGTCGTCTCATATATCCTCTTTTTATTTATTTGCTGATGGATTGGTCCCATAAATTGCTGTTTAGCATCGTGATAGCTTGTCTCCCTGGCGTATTTATATCTTTTATGGCTTTGTCTAATGTTCCATCTTGTAAAATAGTGGTACCTAGATATTTGTAGTCACAGCAGTCCTTTATCGTGGTGTATTGTCTAATATGAGATTATTTTGTTCTACTCCAATGCCCAGGTATTCGGTTTTCTTTTTATTTACTTCTAGACCCCTTATATCATACTTTACAATTAATTTTCGTGCCATATAGTTTAAATCGTCATAATCTTGAGCCATTATTACCTATACCATTTCGGAAACCAAACTGCTCATCACCAGTTCTTCTTCTTCGGGTTCCTTCTCCTAGCGGAGGTTGGAAATCATCATCGCTATTTTAACTTTGTTGGCCGCATTTCTGAACAATTCTAATGAGCTGCAGCCGAACCACTCTATCAAATTTCTTAGCCAGGACATTTTGCGTCGTCCTGGGTTTCTCTTCCCTTGTATCTTCCCTTGCATAATCAACCTCAGTAATACGTACTTCTCACCCCTCCTTAAATGTCCCAGATATTGAATCTTTCTAATTTTAACAGTTTTTATGACTTCACATTCTTTCTTCATTCTTTGTAACATCTCTATATTAGTTACTTTTTCAATCCACGATATTTTATGCATTCTCCTGTAGCACAACATCTCAAAGGAGTTTAATTTTTTGATTTCAGACTGCTTTATTGTCCACGCTTCCATGCCATATAGTAAAGTAGAGAAGACGTAACAACGTAGCATTCTTGTGCGCATCTCTAGATTAAGGTTACGGTTGCAAAGTAATTTCTTCAATTTTATGAACGTGTTTCTTGCCATTTCTATTCTAGATCTGATCTCCTTTACTTGATCTCCATCTTCGGTTAGCCACGTTCCTAAATATTTATATGTTTTTACTCTTTCTATCGTTGTATTATTGATGATCAGGTTATTTACATTTTGTGGTTTTTTTGAGAATATCATTGATTTCGTTTTCTTGAGATTCATTTGCAGTCCGTAACTTTCACATGCATTGTATACATGTTGTATTATGTACTGTAGATCTTCCATGTCACTTGCAAATATGACAGTCTCGTCGGCATATCTAATATTATTAATGCTATTTCCGTTGACATAAATACCTTCCACGATATCCAATAAAGCCTCTTGAAAAATCACTTCACTGTAGACTTTGAATAAGAGTGGTGAAAGGATACACCCTTGTCGAACTCCTCTAAGTATACGTACTTCCTCTGTCAGTTCTCCTTCGACTCTTACTCTTGCTTTCTGGTTTTGATACAGATTCGATATAATTTGTAGATCTCTACTATCAATGTTTTTAGTATTAAGAATACTTAAAAGCTTCTCATGTTGAACTCTACCAAAAGCTTTCTTGAAATCTATAAAGCAAGCATATATGTCCTGATTCATATCCAGGCATCGTTGTGTCAGAACATGGACTCCAAATAATGCTTCTCTAGTTCCTAGACCCTTTCTGAAACCCATCTGTGAATCACTTATTTCTTGTTCTAATTTCATGTGGATTCTGTTATGTATGATTTTAAGGAAGGTTTTCAATGTGTGGCTCATTAACGCAATTGTTCGATAGTCATTGCAATCTTTAGCATTTGCAATGCTAAAGATTGCATCACCAGTTATCCTTTCACAAAGTTTATATATGCGACAATGCAATATTTTCATAAAAATTGTGAGCGTGTGGCACTGTCTGGCATTCCTTTTCTTGGGGTACTTAGTTATAAATATTAATTCTAACCATTTGTCTGGTTTGCCGCTGCTGTATGTCTTGTTAAAGAAGGGTGTGATAAGCGCAAAACTCTCATTATCTAATAGTTGTAATAATTCTGCAGGTATTTTGTCAGGACCAGACCACACGCCACACGCTTTTCTCCGCCACGCTTGGTCTATGGCCTTCTGAACTTCTAAGATTAGAATCGGTGGGCTTGTATCTCGGTTATATGTTATTTCGTGGTAGATTCTTTGGTCATCTTTAAATAAATCTATTGTAATATTTCCATTGGATACAGCGCTCTTTAATATCATTTAAAATTGTACCACCAGAGCCCTGTAATATATTTTGTCCGTAAATGCTTCTTTTACCTGCTAACTTTAGTTTTTATGCAGATGGAAGCTGTCTTGTCGTTGAATAGTCGTGGCATAGTAACTACTGAGTTCGAATTACGGAGTTATTTTTCTGTTTTGAATACTCCACTGGTTATAGTATCGATTCTATATCTGCATAAGGAAAATATATTGTAACAACATATAATCAGTTTGTGCAAGTTGATGCCCGTATCTTTAATAAATCTCGTACCTGTGTCGAACGTGCAATCGCTATCTTAACCGCTTTCTCTCCAATTTTAATAGTTTTCAAATGTTTCTAATATGATAGTTCTTGATTTTATGTATTTTCTGCTCAACACTCCTATCAACAAGTAAACTTTCTTTTCGATACCTACTATTTAGTACTATATATTATGTCTGGTTTTAGCAGTTTTCAAAAGTCATTGTTGCAAAGTTGCAATATCAGTTTTCAATCACATGTTCTTTCTTCCTTCATCTATTTTCTTCACATAATTCAGTTTATAATACGTAATTATAAAGTAACAACTATAGTATCTAATTTTTAGGTTACATTTGAAAGACTTGCAGAAACAGGTGTTAAACAAGTAAAGCGCACACTTTTTGGCCTCATGAACTCCTATCCTCAAAAGAAAATCATAACTTTCAACAAACACACCAGTGACTTCAATTTCAATGTGAACTATGCTGATCTAGATTTCTTACATCCTAAAGAACTGCAATATTTAGGAACCACCAATATATCCCAGTTTGAACTAAAAGGAGTTTCTGATGCTTTGAAGAAACATTCAGGGGAAAATGTGGAATCCAAAGGTATCAAAGCTCATTTTGCAATGGACGATTCTGGTATTTTGAACTTTGTGAATGTTGAATTAGTTGTTGAGAAGACTGTAGTTCCTGATGAAGAAGAAGGAACACTATCTAAATTAGGTAAGTCGTATTCAGCAAACAAATAATCACATCATTCACCTTTTCACTGCGGCTAGTTATAAAAGTAGTATGGTTTCTGGTACGGCTGTTTCATGCTTGTGCTGATCAACACGGTTGCCGCAGTCAGTCGATGAAGTACTATGGCGTGTATATACGGTTCTCGCAGTGTATTAATTCAGTGTATTCAGGACTGTATTTACAATTTTGTAGAAGTAACTATAAATTTGTTGCTGTTAGATTTTTGAAAAATAAAAAAAAATTAAATACACTGAAAAATTATCATTATTTTATTTATCATTAATAATTATAGAAATAAAGTAAAAAACTACAAACAAATGGTACACAAAACATTCAAATGCAAAATATAAATAAAAGTTTTGACTACATTAAAAGGAAAATTAAAATTTTTTTATACAATGGTATAAAAAAAATAACTTTATACCACTTTATTGACTTTTTGACAGATTTAGTGCTACTGAGAAACTTGTCGGTTTTATCTACAGTCCCCATATTACAATTATAATCCAGTACACATTCTAGTTTTTGGATAGAAACATTGTCCTTAGTTTTTTTACCACTATCTTTCATGTTGCTGGAGTAAAGTGTCGTAAGCATTGTAACGGACGTCTATCTAACCACTTCTATCTAACCATATATATATATATATATATATATATATATATATATATATATATATATATATATATATATATATATTATATATATATATATATATTATATATTATATATATATATATATATATATATATATATATATATATATATATATATATATATTTGTAGTCTTGTAGCCAACTACTTGAACTTTATGTAGGTTTTTTCGTCATGGGTGACATATGTTGTCCATTTGGTTTTACCGTTCCACACGCATTCGTTTTATATAGTTTATCAAATAAAAGCGGACTGCTGTACCAGTTGTCCACACACAACGTATGGCCTTTATTCAAGTAGGGCTCTATCACCGTATGTACAATATTCTCAGAAATTTTAGGTCTTTTTCGAAGATTTTAATGTCAGTATAAGACTCAGTATAAATGATAAAGTTCAAAATGTAGCCTGTCTCACAGTCACATTAGAATTTAATTCCAAATCTGTGACTTTTGGAGGTTATATATTGTTTAAATGCTAGCCTTCCCTTATAAAGAATCAAACTTTCGTCGATACAAATGTTTCTAAATGAATACAGAAATCTACGAAAAGCGGTCTTTAAATGGTCTATAACCATTCGTAGCTTAAAAAGGGAGTCTTTTTTGTGAACGATATTGTTATCTGAAAAATGTAACATACGCAACAGAGTTAGATATCTATCACGTGAAATAATTTGGGAAAAACGGGTGTAGACAGGAAACTGTCAGTCCACCAATAAGAATTTATTTTTTCTTTTCGTAGTTGAGGCATAAGGAACGACAAAGCTAGAAAACAATACACATCCACATGAATGTCTTTCCAATTTGCGTCACGAGAATTTTGTGCAATATCACTATGTTCCACAATGTATTTGTAAAAATTATTAATTTTAACAATTGCTTTCATAAAAGTCAAAGATAAAAAATATTTTAAAACTACTTAAAACACTTGGACCACTTTTTAAAATTCATTGAAACACCCTGATCTATTGTGATTGTAATTATGAACTGTTGGTTGCAGATCTCCCTTCTATCTATATATATATATATATATATATATATATATATATATATATATATATATATATATATATATATATATATATATATATATATATATAAACGGAATTTTTTCACATTTACGACGTTTAGCTTGTTCAAGAGAAGTAGATTCCGAAGTTAAAGCACTATTTTCACTAACCTGTATTGATGATGGTAGAGTTTATTCATTATTATTTTCCTTTCCAGATTCATTACTTTCTGCATCAGATTCTTGAAGATCACTTTCCATTAAAATTTCATATAGTTCACTTTCCCTAAGATATTTACGGTTACGAGCCATTTCACTAAGCAATTGATTTTATTAGTCAAGAATGTATAAGAAATCTAAATTTAAGAAGTACTCACTTATTTTTGTAAAAAAGTACACTACTAGTACAGAATGATGTACAAAACTATAATCATAATAGAAAGAGACCTTGTGCGCAAACGAGAGGTGGGATGCAGAATTCATTTGTGGCTTAAAATAAATAATCTCAACATTATCAAGTCTGCAGTTTCGGTCTTCTTTTAATATTCATAAAATATTAATATCGTAAAAGGTTTTTCAAATGGTCAAGTATTATAAATTCTTTATATTATAGAAATAATACAAAAAATATGTTTTGACAACAATACGTCTTTCATTTCGGTCAAACTTGAATAATATTAAAATATTTATATCCTCAATTTCAGGTAGTAAATAAAAATCTTGTAACAATACCCTACAATATGACAAGCTGTCTGGAACCGTCTTTACCATTAGATAATTAATGCAATAGGTAATAAAATTATTTCAATTGGAATATTTCTTACCTGATAACCAAAATACGGCGAAAGGGAATCCCAAGATTTTACGAGTACCTAAATCCCTGTAGTGCGTGCCTGTGTAAAAAGGTGCGGATTTATACGGCTCCTTAATATATAACATGCTTAACTCTTTTCTATAGGCAACATACAATACGTAATCAGTAACTGATTCATACGGTTTCCGCAGTGAATGTCTAAAAAAGTTACGCGTATTTAGCCGGTTCACGTTTTACGGGCACGAAACTATTTTACGTGTATATCCGGTACCCGCAGTGAAAAGGTTAAACAGGTACTTCGATGGAGTATTCAGCCACTAGTGACTTTTCTTTTCATATTAACACCATTTTTGCCTTCAAACATCTTCAAAATTAAACGCAACGCCTATTTTTCGCTAATGTGTAAAAATTTTTCCATCTCGTCAAAAACTACATTAAAATCAATTTTTAAAAAAGTTGTAATGGGTTACAAATTCATAATTGAAGCATCTCACATGTTTCTAAAAATAAAATTATTCTTCTGTTACTACAGTTTAAACCTAAAATTACGTCAAGAAACTATCAAATGCTATATTTGGTCAATGTTATTACATGGTACCGAGACCTGTTCAATTCAAACGTCATAACCTTGTACAGGAGTTATCCTTTAAGGACGTATAAGTTGTCTCATCCTCATTTTAAGTGAGAATTAGTATCCCACTTTTCTTATTAAATATCTCTTTACCACTTGTGAGTTACTTGACCAGACTTATACCAATTTAGAAGAACTTCGTAGATTCATACACTTAATAAATTAAGTTCAACTTGAGGAATTATCCAAATATGAGTCCCCTCATAGATACTGTTTCTTACCATATTTCCCGCAGTTAACTGATAAACTTACTAAACTGTTTAACACGTTGCCTGACGTCTCGCCCTATTTGACTGAGAAAAAAATTACCCTCACGCCAGCGAGGTCTATTTGACCGAGAATTTTAACGTGACTGTGGTGCCTTCTCGGTCAATGTGACCGAGACGTTACATTGGACGGCAATTGTAATATTTTCGTAATTTTTTTTTTGTAAGAAGAAGAATTTTGAAAATTTTTAAACATGAATCATTACAGGCTATATAAAGGTGCCTCTGCGCACCGTGGCGTGAACGGTAATTTTTTTGACCATATAGCAGAAATGGCGTTGGCGTGAACGGAAAGTATTACAAATTCCTCTAAAACAGGCAACGTGTTAAGGATTCCCCAAACCGACGCGAAACTTTCGCAGCGGAAACGCGGCGAATCGTAAGGCACGGCGACTTAATGCATGTGTTCAGACAAGTTCGGACGGAAACCGGAACGGTCGCGGCAGAACAGCGTTGACGTTTCATGAAACGCTGCATGCACGGTTTTTTCCGCTGCAGTTATAGCAAGTTATAGTTTCGCGTGAATTATTAAAATGGCTGTTACAGAATAACTAATTGAAATTGTGAAACAATATCCTATAATTTATGATTTAAGTGACGAAGATTATAAAAATATAAGAAAAAAGGATAAAGTCTGGGATAATATAGGGTCATTTCTAGGAGAAAATGGTAAGTTTTCATTATATATTATATATAATGAATTTAATAGTGCTCCGCCTGCGAATGTTCCGCAACGGTTTCGCGTCGCAAAAGTTTCGCGTCGCAAAAGTTTCGCGTCGGTGTGGGGAATCCTTTAAACATAATCCACTAAAATAGGTAACAGAAATTGTACAACGGTTGTATTCGAGTGATAGATTTGGTAATTGATTTGATTCGATATAATTCGATAATCCGTTCGATTCGATAATCGATTCAAATATATTCGATATTTGATTCGATTCGATTTGTTTCCATAATCGATTTTATTTAATTTAATTTCATTTTATTTCAGTAAGTTTAATTGATTTTATTAAGGAATACGCAAACTCATGCGTTTACTACTCACATGTATTCCATCCATAGCCCGTGATAAGAAAGCTATGATGTTTCCAATAATAATCTCCTTTCCCGTCATTAGAACACCCATAATGGCATCCATATGAGAACAATTCGACGTTTTGGGTCTTTTTAATAACCTCTTATTAAATTGTTTGTGTATTAATTGTGTATTTCGTGATGTTTCCTATGATATTGACAATCCAGCCACTTTTCCAAGGCTGTTTTTTTCAATAAATACCCTTTGTACAAAAACAAGTAGAAAATCCATTTGGTTTCTCGTGTCTGATGCTTGTAGATTAGTAATCGCTATTATTTAATTAATTAATTTTGACTAATTAGTGATAGATTATAGATTCTAGTAATTTAATTCATTTTATTTACGTTAGACCTAAACCCTGTTTCTGTTGTAAAGTTTCAATAAATTAATACTTTGTCATGAATGGAAAAAATCATGGATGTCTAAATAATCCATCTAAGTTCTTCTCTATCGATGTGCCTCACAGGGCATTTCATATTTAAAATTAACGGGTCGTGAAAATGGAAGTGAGGGTGTTGACAAACCCTCTCTGTTTGTAATATATGTCTGTATCATGAACATTGTCAAATATCAGGATGGACTGTTTTCATGGCCCTATTGGTATAGTTTATTTTGGTAGTTTGTGATTGATCGTAATTAATGTAATGCCATTGCTGCTCAAATTTCTTATTATACAGATATACACACAACACAAAATTCTAAGGATATTTGATAATTTGACAATACCAATGACAGAAATTTCATGACCATATAAATTTGCTTTTACTATAATTGTTGATACAGAACACTCAGTTCTTATCAAAAAAATTTTTAAAACTGATAGCAATACATGTTTTAGAATGTTTTTTATAAGGGACAAAAAATCAACATTTTTATGTTTTATTTATTTTTAATTTTAGTCACTCAAAATAAGTGGAACTTATCGGAATCTAAATTAAAAGAAATTAAATCGACAGTGAAACCGTGGCGCCTAGTAAACTTAAAAAGAGCTGACCAAGTCAAAATTTCTCGACTTCGATTAGGTCATACCAATATTACTCATAAGCACCTAATAAGTAAAGAAGACATTCCAGTGTGTGATTACTGTCAAGTCAATATTACTGTTAAACATCTTCTAACAGAATGTGGAAAATATACAGTTAACAGACAAAATAACAATATTTCCAGTGACTTAAAAACAGTATTAGGTGAACATTTAAATACTAAAAACTTAATTAGATTTCTAAAAGAAACATCTTTATATAATTTAATATAATGTAACTAATGTAAACTAATGTCGCTAATGACCCAGGTGGTTGAAGCGACTATTATTAGTAAATAAAAAAAAAAAAAAAATTTTAGTCACTTTATACCATTCTTGGTTAACAGGTATGTTAAAGATATTTTTTTTACCATGCAACGACAACATTTAACGTTGGATGAGATGAATAGAGCCGTGGGCCTCCTTCAAGCTGGTATACGACAAACTCAAGTTGCTGACCAGCTGGGTGTCTCCCAAAGCGTCGTAAGTCGTTTGTGGCGTCGGTTTAGAGACACTGGGAGTCCAGCCGAACAACATCCAGGACGTGGTCGCTCTACAGCTGTCGGCGTCGCTCAAGACCGATATTTAATTTTAAATGCCAGAAGGCAGCCAACAATCACAGCACCCGAGCTGGTTAATGAATTACAGTTTGCACATAACGTAACAATTAGCAGCAGTACTGTGAGAAATCGTCTTCATGAAGCCAATCTTCGTAGTCGGCGACCACTGAGATGTCCACCTATATCTAGAGGCAATCGCGCTGCAAGATTAACCTGGTGTCAAGAGTTTCAGAATTGGACTGACAATGACTGGGCCACAGTTTTGTTTAGTGACGAGTCTAGATATGGATTTCATCCCGATTGTCGTCGGACAAGAGTTTGGAGACGACCCGGAAATGGAGAACGATTACGACATCTTCAAGAAGTGTATGCATATAGAGGTGGTACATTAATGGTATGGGGCGGAATTATGATTGACGGAAGAACTGACCTCATTTTCCCACGTGGCTTTCACACAAGTCAGCAATATTTGAACACTGTTCTTGAACTAGTTGTGCGCCCCTTTGCTGCTGCTGTTGGAGAAAATTTTTACTTTATGCATGATAACGCTCGACCACATGTTGCGCATATTGTAACAAACTGGTTGGATAACGAGGGTATTGATGTATTGCCGTGGCTAGCACAATCACTGGACTTGAATCCCATTGAGCATGTATGGGACATGCTCCAACGAAGAATTACTCCACATATGGGCAATATCTACAATGAGTTTCGATTAAAAGAGCTTCTGAGAGAACAATGGACACAACTACCTCAAGCAGACATTAACAATGTGATTCGGAGCATGAACAATAGATGTAGAGCTGTGATAAACCAACGTGGTGGCCATACTTTATTTTAAGTTTATATTTCGTATTTTTGACATTTTATGGTGGTATGTGAAACATGCGTGATATGCAATATATTTTTTTGCTCCAATTTTCTGTTTTTTTGCAATCTATAGTTTTTGACATATTAAACAACAATTTAAACTACAAATTTTGTATTACTTTTTTAAGTGTATTACAGATAAAGAAAATACGTCTATTTATAAAAATATCCCTAGACTTTTGCGTTGTGTGTATAATGCTCCCTAAATCGTGGTTAAAGTTAAAGATTATTTTCGTGCAAAGTGATATATCAACCTACACATTTTTAAGACTTACAAATCACATTTAAATATATTTTCAGGTAGTACGTTTAGCAAATTATTCGGCGGAGAGGAGAAACCAGCAGAAGACAAACCAACGGAAGCTCCTCCTTCTGAAGATAAACAAGCTGAAGAGACCGAAGAAAAACCAGTCGAAGAAAAAGAAGAACCAAAAGAAAAATCATCTAAGGACACTAAGAAAACTGTGAACGAAACTGCTAAAAACGCTACAGAAAAAGTCAAAGAAGCAAAGCTAAAAGTACAGACAGTAAAAGAATCGATAACGACTGTTGAACAGTCGTTTGGTGTTCCAAGCTTGAATAAAAAACAACTCAGTAGATCACAGGAAAAGATTGACGCTTTAGATAAAATCGAGAAGGAGATCAACAGAAAAGCCACTGCCATGAATAACTTAGAAAGTTTTGTTATAGATATGCAAAATAAATTATATGAAGACGAATATACCGAGGCAACCACTCCTGAAGAACAAGAAAAAATAAAAACGGCTTGCGCACAGATCTCAGAATGGTTATACGATGAAGGTTCAGACGCAGACGCAGAAACATACGAAAAGAAAATCGATAGCTTAATGGCAATTACCAAAGACGTACTTGCTCGAGTATTCGAACACAAAGAGAGACCAGAAGCAGTTAATGCTTTAAATACTCGTTTGAATCAATCGTCAAACTTCTTAGTCAGCGCTAAAAATGCTACAAAAGACAACCCAGACAGGGACATTTTCACAGACGTGGAAGTGCAAACCTTGGAAAAGATGATTAAAGAAACTGAAGAATGGAGAGACAAAATGGTAAAAGAACAAGATGCCACTAAAAAGAGTGATCCAGTTAAGTTGACTATCAAGTCTATTATGGATAAAATGGCCGCACTAGATAGAGAAGTTAAATATATGTTAAACAAAGCGAAGATGTGGAAACCCAAAAAGGTTAGTAATTAATTATAGTTATTAGTATTTTGCCTCTTAAACTATCATAACTTATTATTAGACTTCGGCAAATATGCAAATAAAAATGTAGAAAATATGCGCATAAATATGCACGTGTTTACCCGAAAATATGCAAATATTTTACAAAATATGCATACAAATAAAAAAATCGTAAAATAGCAACAATTTTATTTAAAAAAAAAGTGTACATAACTAAATATTTCCTACTATTCATTAAGATTTACATTTATTTTAAGTAACTACATCATTTTTAAGTATGAATAAACTTATTTAGAATTATGGTAACAATAAATGACCACGTGGTGTTCAAAATTTTCTAACAAAAACTTGTGGCTTCTGTCTGAGTACATATATTTATATATGGAAAAACTTCGTTCAACATCAACTGATGTAACGGGAGCATTTTTCAAACTAACCAAAACATTTGGTTCTAAATTAATTGTTTCCGAAATATTTCCAGTTAGAACACTGACTACTTCAGAAAGAATATGGTAACCTTTATTTTTTTCCATAGTAGCTTCAAATTTTTTTAAAATATCTTTTCCAATATTACCTCTAACGTTTCGACAACATGACGCAAATTCTTTTATTAATGCTGTACTTTCGAACAATGACAGTTTTGGTGATTCTAACTGAGTAATTGTTTTTTGAACAAAACTAAAATTTGATTTTATAAATGAAAGTTCTTGTTGAAGCAAGTTACTCTGAAAAGTTTGTTTAGAATCCAAAAGAGATTGGGAACTTTCATCTGTTAACGTATCAATTATGTTCTTTATTTTAACAAAATGATCTGCATAAAAATTAGCTGCTTCTAACCATGTTCCCCATCGCGTTAAAATAGGTTGTGGTGGAAGATCAATGTTAGGTAGCATTTCTTTATAAAGTTGAATTCTTATAGGAGAATTAAGAAGTACTTTTTTGACACTGGATATCATGGTATTTACAAGAGAAAACTTTTTTCGTATTTCCTCTGCAACTCTGTTTAATCCATGCGCTACACAAGTAACATGTATTAAATCTGGGAAAAATATTTTTAAATTTTGTCCTGCTTTCACCATATAAGGAGCAGCATCCGATAAAATAAGCAGTAATTTATTAGAAGGAATAGTTGTCGGAAGAAAAAAAGTTGCTAATGTTTCTTGTATAAAACGCGAAATTGTTAAAGCATTTGTTTTCTCAAGTTGCTGGCATGAAATAAGATGAGATTTTGGTAAGGTATCTTCTTTAAGAACACCAATCAATAAATGAGCAATATATAATTAACACCGACGAGTATATCCCGTTCACATTATTTCTTCTTAGAGACCGATCACTTGGAACATTAAGTTTGCAATATTTGTTTAGAAACGAACTAAAATTTACATTTGCTAATTTTGAAAGCGGTATGTTTGCAGACACTAATGCGCGACACAAGTCTTCATTAAAAGTTTCTTGCTCATCTAATTTTTTTGAAGTAGATTGGAAACATTTAGCCATTGAAGTTTGATATTTTCCTCCTATTTTTCCTTTTTTTGCAATGTGTGAAGCAGTTCTCACATGTTGGTCTATCTGAAATTTCTTCTCACATGCTATCTATAAATAAAAATAAAAACCTTTATTTTAACCTAACCTTTAAAATATAAAAATATACAAGGTGTTTTTGGTTAATCAAATAACTGGTTTGGAAAAAAAAAACACTCGCTAAGTGTTTTAAATGCAGTATTAATCCACAAATTAGTTTTTGTTACTAACCATTAGTACATCATATAACTTATTTTAAAATTCAACAAAAGTGTTTTTTTTTTTGTTAATTCAATTACAATAAAAATAATTGTGTTTTAGAATAGCTGACTTCATAAAAAAAAGTAAAGGTGAAAAATTTTTCTAAATACACACCATTGTATTGTACCATGGACAATTTTTTCTCACTAAAGGAAGCTATTTTTCATTTAAAAACAACCTACGAGTACTAAATTTCAAGTAAATACATTTATTGGTTTTAAAGTTATTGTTGTTATTAACTAAAAGAATTTAATTTTTTTTAATTTTAACACCCTGTATCTCGAAAAGTAAATAAGTTTGACCCCTCATTAACTATATCGTTTTGTTCAATTTTTTGAGAAGTATCTACAGTCAAACGTTGTAAGTGTCATTTGGAAACACCCTGTATGTATGAAATATTAGATATTTAATAGAAAATATTAGATACTTACAATTTTGCCACAGACTGAACATCCCATATCCATAGACAGCTCTTTATAAGGTTTAATCCAAGTTGAAGCACTGGTTGTTTTAGGCATTATAAAATCACAATCTTCCTTTTTGTTACGCACAACGAGTGTTTACGCTTTGAATATCAAAACAAAAATGATTTACAAATCTGAGCATCAAATTAGAAATGTTTAGGTACCTAATTCAATAAACTGGGAGATTTTGGAAAATCCCTAAATTAGGAACAAAACTATTAGCCGTTTACCTGCTGTTAAGATACAATAAATTGTAGATAGATTTGGGGATTAGATCATAAAATGCAAATGAGCGAACCCTTAGCGATTATCCAATAACTGAATGCCTCAGTGACCGAGACTTTCTAAGAATGTTGAGGGCTACTTAAATTGATCTTCTTTGAAATTGTAAATGTTTTGTACCTGTAGAGATTACGTACTTAGATCATTTCTTGATTAAAATGACTACAAAATTTTATACAAGAATTGAAATAAATTGGTATGTTTAAAAATTTTCAAATACAGTATAAAAATCTGAACTTTTATGCACTTTATGCAAACTTTTATACAAATATGCCAAAATATGAAATATTTGCATAAAATATGCACAATATGCAAAATATGCAATATGCATATTTGCCGAAGTCTACTTATTATATATCCAGTTGTTTGTACATTTTCTTCCTTAGACTGTTTTTAATTTAGACCTAGACTTAGACGCATTTTTAATGATCATGTGATTGTAACACAACAAACATGGACAGTGTTTGAAGTTCACAAAATGAACAAAGTCGTGTTGATTCAAATCAAAAATACTATGTTGTTACATAAAAGCCATATTTATTATTGACCGAAACTAGCTTGACATTCTCTTTTGTTTTTTTTAAGATACGAGAAATATCGTTGATTTGAGGAAGAAGTTGGTAGTAATGAGAAAATTAATGAGAATAATTTATTAATTTCGGTAACAGTTTGTTGTAATGAATTGAAGTATATAAAATTATACATATCCTATAACTTATCCCACCTTCCGAAAATATTTGGATCAGCATATAGAACTTTTAATTTATTTTCTCATTTTATTTTATTAAAGAATGATGGATAATTTTTAATTAACTTGTCTAATAGATATCTTTTTTAAATTTTGAATCGTCAACGAGATCAAAAATTTGCGAATCGAAAATTTCAAAATATACTCGTTTTTCGAGATCTGTGTCTGTGTCAAATCCATCGAGCAAAAAGACAAAAGAGGGAATGTAAAGGTAGTGGGGACAAAAATATTGTTAGACAAGAAGTGCAATCTTTAGAGGCCACATTAAACAAGGAAAGAGAGTCTCTCTCCTTGTTTGACATCAAATTTAGTTGAGTTATGTTATTGTTTGTCCCAAATGTCACATGAAATCTTATTTATATTGAAGTTTTTTAACAATTGTGTCGGATTTTAGACTATTACCGTTAATAATTAATTAAAAATTTCTCGTCTAAGACACATTCTGAAAAATATTATAGAGCTACTCTTAATAAGTCTCAAAAAATTTAAATTTGGCGCATTCGCATTTCCGGATATGTCCGCCATCAGAGGCCACTTTTTTGGTCTCCTTTTCATAAGGATTAAATTCCCTCTTTTGTCTTTTTGCTCGATGGTCAAATCTTTGTTTTTTTTTGGTTGGGGTTCTTGTCCCCTAAAGGATAATTCCTGACAACTTTCGTTTTCCAAATAAATCTAATTTACGCTGGCTCTATATATGATCTTTCGAAATATTATGTTTCTGCAAAGCTCTAAATAATTCCTTTATATTATCATAATCAGACTCACACCATGGATTTTGATGTTGCCCCTATCTGTCGAAAGTAAAATGCAAGGCCAATAGAAAAGTTTATTTTTTATTTACCCGCCGCAGTAATATTTATAAGCCGGTACTTTTAGGCAAAGGACGCCCCTTATTTTTAATATCAGTTTTTTTTCGTATGGAATAGATGAAACCCCATTTTGCAAAATATAAATTACAATATAAGATTTATCAGTACTTACAGTTTCTCCAATAGTTCCAATAATTTCATATCATATCAATTTCCAATCCATTTTTAGGTTAATTAACCTGAATTTGTTCAATTAAATTTAAAAAAAGAAAAAAATTCAAATATATCTAAAAACCCTTTTACTATTTACAGCAGCGGTAACTTATCACGGTATTTGTTTGAAAAATAAAAATAAATCAATACAAAACGAATCGATCGCTATGATACCGAAAAGCCCGTCCGTTTAAAAAATTTAAATTGAAGAATGTTAATCAAACAGAGCTGATAGAAAAGTTGGGCGCCAACTATTTTTAGAAGAAATCTAGTTAAACAAAACATTAAAGTTAATAAATCAATAAAATCAAAAGATATTGTTACAGAGTAATTATTTTAATAAATACAACAAATATGGTTTATAAAGTTATATCTTTTTTTAGTCACGATTTTGGGAAGTATTTTTGCTATAGTGTATTTTTATGTATGAGAGAGTAATAAAACAATAAATTATATATGCAAATCCCTTAACTGTTGATACGGGTGACTCAATGAAAAACAGATATTTGTCAACAAGTTTACAGAAATATATAGGAAAACAATTTTAAATTGAGTATGACCACCAGGTATAAAGGTTGGAGCAGAATAGAATACAATAGTTGTGAGGGTTACTAATCCCTAAATAAGGTTGCCAGTGTCGGAGTGATGGAGGTTAACAGGTACTAATGAATTTGCAAGAAATGTAAGCTGTTTATTTTATTGGTTATATATAACCAATAAAAGTTTAATAAGTACCTACCTATTTGCAAAATAAAGTTTAATTCTTTAGATAAAATAAAACGTTTTATTTTATCTGAAATGAGTGCATTCCACGAAGTAAGGGTTTCAACAATCAAACCTTTAATTCTTTAATTCCAGGAATCTACGACAGTAACTGACTAGATAATTACCTTCTAAACTTATTCCACAGAAAATGTGATAGTGGGTTTTTCCATTTTGTAGGAAGGTACAAGTGGCGTATTCAAAATTCTTAACAGTTCACTAAAAGTAGGTACTTCAGTTGCAAGGTGCAGTTTATTATGTATACTAGTGTTATGGAAAATTTGGAAGTGCCGTGTAAACGCCGAAAAATTGGTCCTTTAACAGTTAATGAAAAAACATTAATATTTAATTGTTTTAAATCATTTACAGACAAACGTTTATGTGAAAGTGTTGATGAGACCGTTGAGTTAATTAGCAGTACACTTGGTGTTGGGAAATCTACGATTTACAGAGTTATTAAAGAAGAAAAATGTGGTAGTTTTCAAATGCCACGTAATGCTCCAGGGAAACCAAAATTTCAAATAGAATATCATTTTAAAGAAGGTCTTCGACGGAAAGTGCATGAATTCTTCTTTAGACAAGAATTTACAACATTGGATAAAGTTCTTGTCTCAGTTCGAGATGATAAGGATTACCCAGAAATGAGTCGAAGTACGTTATGGAAACTTTTAAAAGAAATAGGCTTCCGCTGGAAAAAGAATCCAAGAAAGTCTATTTTATTAGAAAGAAGCGATATTGTCATATGGAGAAGACATTTTCTAAGAACAATAAAGGAAATGAGAAACCAAAAAAGAAAAATATTTTATCTTGATGAAACATGGATCAACGAGGGTCATACACAAAATAAATTTTGGCAGGATGAAACTGTTACAAGTCAAAGGCACGCTTTTGTAAATAACTTATCTACTGACATGAACGCTGATGTCTTTCAAGAATGGTTCGAACAAATGATAGATCTTCTTCCTAAGAACTGTGTAATAGTAATGGATAATGCAAGTTATCACTCCAGACTTATAGAAGGACTGCCCACAACCAAGTGGTTAAAAAAAGACTTGCAGAATTGGCTGAGTTCAAAAAATATTACGTACCATCCCGGATCTATAAGAAAGGAACTTTATTCGTTGTGTGCCCTTCATAAAGAAAAATTTTAAAAATACCAAATTGATGAAATTGCCAAAAATCGTGGAATGACAGTACTTAGATCCCCACCATATCATTGTGAATTAAACCCGATTGAACTAGTATGGGCACAGAAAAAGAGTGAAGTTTCAAGAAAAAATACCACTTTTAAAATTCATGATGTTAAACAGTTGTTTTTGGAGGCCGTAAATAATGTAAAACCTGAAAACTGGAAAAGGCAGTAAATCACACTATTAAAGAAGAGGAAAAAATGTGGAAGCTGGACAATATTACTGATAAAATGATCGAGCCAGTTATTATAAATCTTGGTTCTGAAAGTTCATCTTCTGAATCTGATTTGGATTTGTAACAAGTAGCTGTAAGTTTTATATTAATATTTTTATTCATCTATTTAACATACCTTAGACGGTTTTAAAAACTCTTTTTCTCTTTTGTAATTTTTAAAAATAAAAAAAAATGTGAATTTTTTAAAACCCTTTTTAATGTAGGCCAGTCAGTTCTAATATAGTGTGTGATAACAGAGGTCACTTTTGTTTACATACACATAACACTTTATAACACTGAAATAATTCATTTATTTTTTACAATTATTAAAAGTAATTTTTCAATTAATCTTGAGCACGCCCATGGAGTGGTCGGAGGTACCAGTTAAAATTATGCTAATTACTCTCTCGTTCATAAAAATAAACTATAGTTTTCGGATTTCTTCTTGGAATCTCCAGTTGTTTTATTAATTTTGTCCATTATAGCCTCCCGAGTAGGACAAACCATGCAATTTTGGATTCGTACTATCTTTACATTTGCGTGTTGCGTAAAGCAAAAAGTTGTGTTCTATTTTCCGCTGCATATAGAGTATATTTTTATTTTGTCCGTGTACTGCTTAAGCCTGCTTACTTGCAGATAATTATATAATTTAAATTAATAAATAATTAAAATAATGTTTTTCTACAGGTGGAAAAACCTGTAAAAGAAGATACCAACACAACAGACTCCGGAAGCGAAAATGTCGTAGTAGAAGAACCACCTACAGAGGAACCAGCCTCGGAGCCTAAAGAAAGTCCCAAGGAAGAGCAGACGGAGACCAAAAAAGACAAACCCTCCGAGACAATAGAAGGAGAAGAAGACAGCCATTCAGAGCTGTAGTTAGTGAAAATTTTAGGATATGAACAATTTACTAGGTTAAAAATCAATTGACATCTTGGGATTGAGTCTAAATATTGATGTGGTAATAGCGTATGTTCTCGACAATTTAAGTAAAATTAATTGGAAGAAAGTCATTGGTTTTTTATACAAATTTTTCTTCCAATAAAGTTTATTCAAATTTACGCTAGCGTACTGTAATTTATTTATTGAAGTATTATTTGGATTTATTTTTTTAAATAAATGTTTTATTGTTTATTTATTGAATTGTTCAAGTATATGGTATATGGTCTCAACATTCAGTGCAATACATTGGTCGAAAATTTAGAACAACACTTGCTTGTTATTATGTATCTTACGATGAATGCAAAGGTACAAAGCAATATACTTGGTTATTTCTGCCGATATTCTTCTTTCTTGACATTCCTTATACCCTTCAAGATTCTCCAGTTTCTGCAGGTATATAAAAACATTCATATTTGCCTTTTGATGGCGATAAAAAGCAGTAGAATTACTGTGTGTGTGACTTGAAATGTTGTTCTATAGTCTTTAAGGATACGGAAATAAAATGATTGGCAGAGAAACTCTTTTTATATCATGAGAAACAAATCCATGGAAATATATGAGTCGAACATGAATATTCGTCTTCACATTATAGCCAACAATCAGCAAATCGAACAAATAAACTGATCTTAAGGGCATAGGCGCAAAATGTCGTCTGTCAAAATGTTCAATGCATTTTAAATGTATTCATTTTTTTTTCGAATCCTGAGAAAACTAATAAGTATTTTTGAAAAATTTAAACGCAGAATGAAAGATTTCATTATTACCGAGGGCCGAAAGTCTCTTAGAATAACCAAGAAGTTTCATTTGAATGAGATATTTGAAATTAAAAGTCACAATAAATTGTCTCTTTTCTTTACCTCCCTGTAACTTATTAAAATAAACATAGAAGTTTTCAGTGACTCTCGGCACTCAGTAATAACGTAGTCTTTAATTCTGCGTTCAAATTTTTCAAATATTCTTATTATTTTCTCAGCATTCGAAAAAACTTTTAAAATACATTGAACATTTTGACAAACGACTATGCCCTTAAAGCAGGAGATGAAATTAGTACCCCAAAGAAGCGACATCCAATATATAAATTAAAATTTACTATTTTTACTGGGAATAAGCCACAATATTACTTTAGAATAAGTTTATTTCTGGTGTTTCGATTTCCATTTCGAAAATCGTTCACAAAATAAAAATTTTGTTTTTGTTACTTGGTAATAAAGAAAAAATAATTTTATTTGATAGGACTCATTCATATTGACAAGTTAGACACATTATACATTTTAAAGTAGATGACTTTAAAATGGTATTGTTGATATTTTGAGTTGCGCTCCTGGGACGACTTTATTGGAAGATAGTTCATTCAAATATATGAAATCAAAAATAGTAGCATGTGACTTATCTTTAAAAAGATAACCAGATGCAATTCTCCTGTTAGTGATCCCTTAGTAAATCACGAGGAAAAAACCTCATGGTACAATTCCGTCATGGTAAGTATTTCGTCATACATTTAGTTCTCTCAATATTAACATCAAACTCTGATTTTATTTTCCTCTTTTGATGTAGGTTACCAGATCCTACAGCATTTTGCTGAAGAATTTGCCACAAAATTGATTTGATCTAACATAAGAGCCGAAGAGATTCTTTGATTTTTCTCTTTTTACCATCTGTCTGTTTCAGGACTATACTTGAAACTATCCACTGAACTCTACGTTCATTTTTCCATGCGTGTTTATATATTTGGGATATATCAAATTTCTTTATCGTTCGGAAATACTCTGGTAAGCATATGGTCTTCGACGGTATATGCATGTATGTACTATAAAAATAGTAACGATATGTCCTATTTCAGAACTAAAATGCAATTAATCCATGACCATAAAACACAAAGCTGCGGTTCCAGGCTATTTAATTGTTTATTCTGATTGAAGGTATTACCATATATTATATATAAAAAGCTGATTAAAGATACTTTTTTAAACACTATTTTATACTTTATATGTATATTTTGTTGTTTCACCTGTTATGTAGTTTTATAATTATTCTAGATTGTAAATGTTACGTAACTGTATACCAAAAGTTCTCAGAAGATAAATATTTCTACGCTTGATAGAAGTATGGCCAAGTATTCATAAATTATTTTAACATTTGTGATTGTAAGTATCGATACAGTAAATTTTTAAAAAATGTGTTTGTTGCTTTATTGCTAATTAGTCATTATTGCTAGTCCATTTTTGCTATAAAGTTAGGTGCATACAATAAGCATAAAGTAAAGAAATTAAATTTGAGGCGTAAACACCAAAGGAAAAATATATAAATCTAGTGCAGAAATAGAAGTGGAAGGATTATGTGTATATAATAATCAACAAAAATCTTCAAGTCATTGCATACTTCATTTCTTTTTTGATAAGTAAAAGTTATAATGCTAAAAATATAAATAAAAACGTTATTATGTAGTACTTAGACTGAAAACTGAAAAAATTGAACCGATGTATTGCTTTCTGCACATGCGATGACATCAGAAAGGAGGTCTGGGTATATGGGTTCAGTATGAAACAACGCTGGAATAACCCTTCGGCTTAAGTATATATATTAAGGCCGATCCTCGCGATTCTGGCCATAGCTAAATTCCAATTATATATTAAGGCCGATCCTCGCGATTCTGGGCATAGCTAAATTCCAATGTAAAAGTTTATATCAAATAACGCAAAAACTATGGCAGATATTGAGATGATTCTTTTTTTATATGAAAGGTCTTAAAAAGTTCTAGTGCACTTCTTCTTCGTCTAGCCATTCACGTCCACATCTGAACATAAGCCTCTTCAAGTCTTCCTTTCCATTGTTTTTTATTGTACGCTACTTGTAGCCAATTTTTCCCGGCAGTCCTTTTCAGATCATCAATCCCTATTGCGAATATCTTTCGCAATAGTGCACTATTTGGTGCACTAAATAAATAGTGCACTATTTGGTTGTAAATTAATAAATTGTTTAAACAATATTTTTTTTTTCAAATATTTTTGGTTAAAATAAACGTAAAAATTTTTTTTTGAAATAGGGCACTAGAGAATTTTACCCACTTTCCGAATCTGTTTTTATTTTTAATATAAAGTGTAACACAAAGTAGCTATTTTGTATAAAGTTTTAAAAAATTTCAAAGTTCTGCTAAATGTAATTTTCTATCCGTCAGCACAAACTGTCCTTGTCGGTAGCTTCTGGATTCTCGCCAGCAGGTAGGTAAGACCCTCGGAAGAGGATAAATAATGTTGAATAACATTATCAGGGCTTATTTCGACTTTTGACAAACCAGTGTGTTTATTGTATTTAAAATAGGAAATTTTATATAAATAAGCAGTAAGTAGGTACCTATAATTTGATTAAATTTTTATATGAATAGAAATATTTTCTGTTAACTTGTGACATTTTTCTTTTAAATATGTATACTGTTTTTATAATAATACTATTGTTTCAGTATTTGCTTATATAATAATAATTTACTACATAGAAACAGCGTAGAATTTTGGTCAATCAGCAAGTACATTTTTTTTATTTCAATCAGAATTATTATTTTCTTTTCTTCTTTACATCAGCTCAGGGTAATAACCAAATATTTTGCAGTATTTGAATATGAAATTTAATTATATATATTTATTGGTTAGCAACCTACCAATCGTAAAAACAAATATGTACTGCTTAAAGAAACAATGTACAGCCTCGGAACAGGATTGATACTATGAAGACGACTACGGCAAGAAGTAAGGACAAGCGAAAAATATCCAAAACCCAGATGAGAATTACTACTTGGAATATCAGATCACTCAACTCAAGGGACCAAGAAATAACCCAAATGCTGAAAGAGAAAAAAAATAGACATCTGTGTTCTACATGAAACAAAAAATAAAGGAAAAGGTCAATCAAAATTAGATGAATATATAGATACTAACTACAGTGGAGTAGCAAAAGAAAACAGGGCCAAAGAAATTGTAGCCTTATAAATACACCAAAGGTATTAAAATTACATTAAAGAGTGTGAATACATATCAGAAAGAATAGTAACAGCAAAGATAAGAATGCAGAAGGAAAACCTGAACATTATCGGGGTATACGGCCCAGAAAATAATAAGCCTCAAACAACAAGGGAAGCGTTTTACGACCAATTATAACAAGTAGTAGATCAACTCAGAGAAAAGATGATAATTCACAGCTAATTTGATTATAATAATTAAAGAACCTCATTGATGCCACGTTAAGGAATGGAATTTGTATTTTTTGTTAAAAAAATTGCAAAAACATTGTACCTTTACAGGATCCTCTACGAATTTTCAAAAATGTAGTTTAAATGGTGACTAGAAAGAACCTACAAATCCATTCTGTGATCCATATCGAACAAGCAATTTCAAACTAATAAAATTTTCTATATCTCCAGATCTACTCAATGGATTTTGATCATTCTTTTTTTAATTTGTATGTAATTTCTACGTACGTTACAAATATGTAATTTGTTTATATATTAATTAATTAATAAATAGTCTAGTTTGTTTAAACAATTCGTGCAAAAATAATTTTCTTCCAAAAATCTATTTTTTTAATACTAGTATAATCATAGAAAAAATCGCGTTTTTTGCATTGAATTGTTAATAATTAAAAAACAACTCCAAATTCAAGGCAGGAAACAAGTAGGTTTTCTTCCTATAGGTCTACAATAACTAAACAAGTTGTCAGAGACCTGGATTATTGAGTGTCACGAACAAGGTCTATTTTTTTATTTCCCTGGAGTATATATTTGATTAACATCTGCGTAATTTCTTTGTCGCTTCCTCGCTGGTTTTGCATATTGCTATGATAGCAGTATCATCGGTAATTGTTGCAATTGTATTATTTTCTAGGACAATAATATTACACGTATACAAAAGGTAAAGACACTTCTTTGTGGCAGTCCTGCTGTAATTTCTTTTAGTTCCGTGTATGTTTCTTCCTGTTTTATTCTGAAATATCTTTACAAGATTCAGGAGTCAATTATTTTTGAGTATCGTTTTAAGACTAAATGTAGTCTTAGTTTATAGTTATGGCATCTTTGCCATACTTTATCATATACCTGAGTCACGTCCTAAATTGTCCATCATATTATCCTTCATGATCCATATTTCACATCCATATAAATAGTAATACAGTATATTTCATCATCATCATCATGATCAATGGCACCTCAACTCTCCGTGAGTCTTTGACGCGGTTACTATTGCCTCCCATATTTGTCGGTCCTGTGCCAGTAAATCCCATTGTCGCACTCCCATTTTCTCTAGATCTTGGAGTATATTTACATATAACAAATTAAATCCTTAGTTGTAAATTTTTGAAATAAGTACTCAGTATACATCTAAGTTTCATAAATGCTCCTCATACATCTCATAAATCTAAACTTTTGCAATCCGTTCTTTGTTGACAATTAGTTGCATAGGGCCGACGTTTACTAACCACAAGTAAACTATCTTATTTCTTTTATTTGACAATAATAATTGTCTGTTAGATTAGTATTGTAATAAGTGAATTCGTCTCTTACTGAATAATAATAAACAACACATCAAACTTATTCTCAAACTATTTCTTGTGTCATGTTATATTTTATTAGATTTTGGTGTAATAAACCACAACCTATCAAATTTAATATTAAAAATCAAAATTGGAAATGATAGCGTGACTAAATTATTCCTTCCTTCAAGAAATTTTAAAAAGAACTGATTCTTATTACTATTCAGTGCAAGGACAGTTATTTTGTTATTTATATCGAATAGAGAATACTGTTAGTTTGCGGTATGGACCCCAAAAAATATTTTATTTGAAAAGATTGATAAAGGTATGGAACTATGGGAAAATATGCTACAAAAATTGCAAGATTTTTATTATAATTTTTATTTGGAACACCTTCCGAAGAAACATTAGACATAATGCTATATTTATATAGTTTCATTTTATCAATTTTAATGATCGTGATACTAATCAAATTTTTATGATATATAATTATAATTTTTTTTTTATAATTTTTATTTCCGTAAACTTTAATCTACGTTAAAATTCAGACCGCCAATTTTTCCGTAAAAAAGTAACAAATAAATTGTGTATGTACCTTTGTTACATTGTAAATTTATGAATAGATTATATTACTTTGATCTGTTATTCTATTTACTCAAAACACCACTAAAAAGAAATTTATGATTTTATTGTAAGCCCAAAACCTGTCACTTCAGGGGTTCTCCCGATTGTAGAATCGGCTCGAGTAAAAGATTAACGCATTTTTGACCTGGGCTTGAGAGAGATATCTGAACGAAGTTTAGAATATTACTGCATAAACAGATTTTGTTTTCGTAAAGAAAGAAATTTTTGAAATAGAGATAGCCCACTGAAATTTACCGTTAGGATTTTCGAGGATGAGCCTTAAGAAGTACAAAAGATATATACATTAAATCCTAACCCATCAATTTTTACAATATTAAAAATTGCGACTTGACACGTACTATAACAAAGTAATGTAATGTTTATTTACGGATTTGGTATCTTTACAGGAAGAACGTAAGTAAACTTTTTCCAAATGACATGTCTGAGGAAGCCTTTTAACTGGCTACCTACATAAGAGGGTTGGAAATCTTTGGATTCCAAACCTTACTTCAAAGGACTTGTGAATGGATGTATCTCCATAGGTTTGGTTCTTCAGTGACCGTTGAAGGATAAGGATTCTTAATATGAGCAAATGTAGCTCCAGAGAAATAAAAGCACGTTTGAGTTTATCGATTTATAATTAAATCTTTTAAGAGTAGAGAGGCCCAACACGGCCGTAACTTACTATCTATACAATATCAAATGTACTCTTTCTTTATAACACCTAAAAGAAAACACCGGTATGAGTAATTGCCCCATTTCGGCGCAGCGAAGTATTTCTGAATCTGAATTTTCATTTCGTCAATAGAAATCTTCGGATTTCTACTTATAGGAGGTCGGAAAAAAGTGTGTAACATGCTTTAGTTCTAATAATATAAAAATAAAATACAAAAAAATGATTTCGTAATTAGTATTATCTTCTTCTTTAAATGCCGTTTCCCAATCTCCCAATATAATTAATCTTTAATTTCCAAATTAGTATTATCATAATCAAATAAATTATTAACGTTTGTAGCAGAGCCTTGTTAGGAACCCATCTTCTAAATAAAGCCCATACCTGGTCCCTAATATGGCCAACCCAAACCTTTAAGTCATGAAGCATGATAATGACAATGAAACCAATGACAAGATTTACCAAATATTTAATGTACATTAATATAAATAATAAATAATATACTATCACTTCTCACACCATGGACATACGGAATTCGGCACTTGGTATTTGTATGTCAACCCTACACATTCTTCATGAACATACTTTTTGCATTTTTTGTTGTCTCATGCCAGCGGTTCTGTCTTCAGTATAACTGACAAAAGCAGTTAACAACTTTTGATGTTTCACTGCAGCTTCGAGCAGATCTGTCGTTTTCATTACTAGATTTCTCCAGCTGTTTCTGTTTCGCCGGAATTATTTTCCCTTTCCTATAAAATGTAACCTCCTTAGATGCATTATTTACTTTGGCACTCTGCTGCTTTTGTATTTCAGCGAATAGTTCCTTAGTTACTACTTGCGCCTGATAGTTTAGTGTCTAGTGCCTTCCGTCGAGGGGTTTGGAGTTTCTTCCTCAACTCTGGAGAATTTAAAGTTTCTTGGAAGGAACAGTCGAGTTCATTTGTATCATCATCATCGCCATTAAGACTGGCGTCACATGAACTATCTCTCACAGAAAATGGCTCACTATCTGAAGAAATAGAACTGCTGGATTGGTACCTCTTTTTCGGGATCTCCTTTGTTGAAGGAAGTCACAGTCAGGAATAGATTCTGGATCAAAAGGATAAATCCCAGTATCTCCGAATCCAGACGTGATATTAACTGGGGATGCAGCTTTTGGCCATACCTTGCTGAAGATTTTTCCAAATACCCGTCTATTAATTGTAAGTCTACAAAATTATTTATAACAAGATAGATATAAACAGATGTAACATACCTTGCAAATAAGAACACAGCTCTGCTTCCTTGGTTGCGGCAACACAAATCTACTATTATATTATTTATCTATGACACAAATCAAATAAACATAAAAAACCTAACACAACAATGGCTGCCAAAGCAGTTATTGTCTTGTCCACTTGATGCCAGTAATTAATTGATTGCAAGATAATTTCTTACTTTTTCAAATTGTTTATGTAAAAACATGAGGGTGGGCCTTGCTAGAAACTAGGCATTATTTGGTACATGTACCTTATGTATTTAGATGTGTTATGTCAAAAAAAGATTGCAATATTTCTAAAATGTTAAGTTTTGATAACCCTCTGGATAAAGAGGAAAGAAGAAAGATAGATCCAACAGCAGCCATTAGTAACATATTTGATTATATTTGATAATCAAATTGTTAAAACTGTATTCCCTAGAAACATGTGTGTCTACGGAAGAAAATACGGAAAGGCAAAACTGTAAAAGGAGTTGGCGAAGCAAATAATTTTACCACATCTTCCAAAATTCAAAAATTTCAGAATCCCGAATGAATTAATATGCTGTATTGAACGAATACTAGGACAAAAACGCCAAAAAGAAACAGATTTTGAAGAATTTCTCGAGGAAAAAAGATCTGTTACTTGTCCCCAAGTGCATTAAAGCAAAAAATCTTTTAAATGTGTGATTTTCTTGTGAAACACCAATGTGCTTACAGTGTACAAAGAAAGTTTGCGGACCTTTTGCGCAAATTGACTAGTTATTTTATTGTAAAGTTTAGTTATTGTCAGTATTTTGTATTTTATTTTTTGTTAAATTATAATATTAAAATGTTCCTTTCAATTTTTTTTTAGCATTTTTTTATTTACCAATAGGTACCTACTCATCTTTTTGCAATTCAGTTTATAAAGGATTTTTTTAATAATGTCCAACATTTTTTTATTATTATGCTTGAATTCATAATTTTCATGAAAAAAAAGTTTATTTTATTTGGAGCAGTACTTTAGCAGTAGTTTTTTTTAGCAGTATGAAGAGTCATTCCGTAGTTGATGTAAAAAACAAATACAGTGAAATAAGACAAATTCATATTGAAAACAAAGGAGAATAGGCAATGGTATAACATACTGCATGTCAGAGTCTACACCGTGAAACATCTAAGTACGTCAGTAATTGAAGGTTAATTGCCTAAAATGATAATAAAAGATAAAAAACAATAAAAAATTGTGTTTATTTCTTGGAGTCGGAATATTATATTTTTAACTGTGTGCTGCCATCTATAGAATTTAAAACAAACCTTTCCTTTCAATAACTAGAAATCTGTTAAATATTTTGCTTTAGTTTTAATTAACAACAAAAGGGTGCTCTGCTTGTTAGACTAATTGGAATTCATGGCTTTCAATATCTGGTATCCGATAATTTCATAGGTTTATGTTATCTTTTGGTATTGTCGCTATTGTGAAAAAATAAATATTGAATAAAACTATATTTGCTATTAATAAAAATATAGTAGGAAAATAGAGTATGCTTTATCTATAAAATAATCTACAGGAACAAAAATAACCAAATCATGTTGGGATATCCCCGTTTTTCACTTAAAATAAAAATAAATTGCCTTTTGGTAAAGGAAATTGAGAAGGATGTTTTTAATGTTCAAGGTTGTTTATAGTTTCTTGTGTCTGTTTATGACATGTTAAAAAATTCAATGTAAGGAATTGTTTATATTATTTTAACTACTATTTAATGATATACCTAATTACTTTGAAATACTTTTTAAATATTTAGATATATATATTTTAAAAATATACAGATTAAAAATAAGCACTGTCTCAGAATATATATAGTGCAGAACAAGATGTACATTAGACACTCAATCTGATCTAAAGTTTTATTTACTTGCGAGTTCAAACTTGTTTGGGATTTCAAACAGTCCCTTAAATCATATTTAACAAATTAAATAATTTGCAAGATGCGAAGAGTGTCATAATGTTTATTACGGACTGTTGTACATCTTTAGTAATACGAGGGTGGATTGATATAAAACTAGTCTTTAATACAAAAAACACGTTTTTTTGAATTAAATCGATTTATTTCTCAACATAGTCCCCTTTTAGCTCGATAAACTTAGTAAGACGATGTTCCAATTTTTTATCCCATCCGAATAGTAGTTTTGCTCGAGCTCTTCAAAATAGGAGAAAGTTTCAGCGACGACTTCATCATTTGTTGCGAAACGGCATCCTCAGAGCCATTTTTAGGTTTGGAAACAGGAAAAAATCGCTGGCGGCAAGATCTGGGGAATACGGTGAGTGTTCAACTAATTCATAGCATAGCCCAACTCGTTTTATTTTTTATCATGGCGACGGCCGATCGGTGAGCCGGTGCATTGTCTTGGTGAAAGAGCACTTTTTTGCGTTTCAAACCGGGGCGTTTCGACGCAATTCGGCATCGAATCGATCCAATAATGATGCGTAGTACTACTCATCAAGTAGTCGATGTGGATGATGGCATTCGCATCCCAGAAAACAGTCGCCATCACTTTGCCGGCCAAATGTGCACCCTTTGCCTTCTTCGGCGGCCCTTCGCCGCGTTTGCGCCACTGTTTCGACTCTTCTCTCTTTTCCGGTGTCTAAGAATGTACCCAGGTTTCATCAACGGTGATAAACCGGCGAAAAAATCCTTCGGATCGCGCCGTATAACGGTATAACCGCCAAAAGCGTCTCCGAAGTGGTACACGTTTGTGTATTTGATCGATTGTCAGCAAACGCGGCACCCATCACGCAGATAGCCTTTTCATGTCCAAATGATGGAAAATTATATTGTGTACGCGTTCGTAGGAAATGTTTAGAACCTTTATTAACTCGCGAAGCTTAATTCGACGATCTGCCATAATCATGTCATGGACTTTGTTGATCATTTCCGGCGTGGTTACTTCATTTGGCCTCCCGGGACGCTCATTATCAAAAACACTCGTACGATCATGAACAAATTCAGCTTTACAAAATTTTACTGTTGGTAACGAAGGTGCAACCTCACCATAAACTTCGTCTAGGTCGGCTTTGATTTGCGCAATTGTTTTACCCTTTTTGTGGAGGAACTTAATCACCGAACGATACTCGACTTTGTCCATTTCTCCGAAAACACAAAATTTGCTTTCTCTTGACGACTGTAAAAACCAAACTAATTGTTTTTAAAACTTAAAATTTTGACAGACGTCATGTCATGAATGGCAAACGTCAACACTGAAACCAATTCGGTATCAAGTAGCGCCACCTATCAAAGGCTAGTTTAATATCAATCGATCCTCGTATTACTTTCAGTACTACAGTATCGTCATCACCTAATCTAAAGTGCTTAACCTCTATCTATGCCATAAGAGCTTGTGCCGCCTGTCCCATGTCATAGTCCTGTCAGGACTTTACATTCATCAGCTATTCAGTCTCATGACAAAGAGTACATAAATTTTCCGGCTTTTCTTTGTGAATCCCGATGATCGGAGAATTTCCTCTTCTTCTTCTTTGCTACTTTGTTAGTTCATCTCTTTCTAGACCGACACATGGTTCCTCTAAAGCAATAGCAAATAGAACTGAGGATTGATCTTCGAAAACATCTGTGAAATAAAAACCTAAAACGTGAAGTAAAGCTTAACATTTCATCATCATTTTGGCTTTACAACCCTGTGTGGGTCCTAGCCTCCCCAAGAATTCTCTTCCTGTCGTCCCTATCCATCGCCTTCCTCCGCCAAGCACATATTTCCATATTTCTCATATCTTGGTCTATGTTATCTAGGAATCTTGTTCTGGGTCTTCCTCTTCTTCTTTAACCAATAAGTCTATCAAGGAGCGTTTTTCTAGCTGGGTCGGTTTGCTCCATCCGCATTACATGGCCTACCCACCTCAGACGTCCTATCTTAATGTGTTTTACGATATCTGGTTCCTGGTATATTCTATAGAGTTTGAAGCTGTATCGTCTTCTCCAGACACCATTTTCATTTACCGCTCCATAGATTCGCCTCAGTATTTTTCTTTCGAAACATCCTAACATGTTTTCATTGCTTTTTATTAAAGTCCAGGTTTCTGAACCATATGTTAGAACTGGGCGTATTATTGTTTTGTAGAGTTTTACTTTTGTATTTCTTGATATAACTAAGCTTAACATTTACAAGATCTTAATAAGACCGGTTTTGATATATGGGGCTAAAACATGGATTTCAATCCAAAACGACAAGATATTACTTGATATCTTTGAGAGAAAAATACTTCGAAAGATTTTTGGGGCTGTAGGGGAAAGTCGCCTATGACGGCATAGTGCGGAGCAAGTGTATTTCGGAACGCAGAACACTTATTCTGACAACTGATGTATTAGTATATGCTAGTTAGACGGTTTGTAGTTTCGTATAAAGTTAATGGTGTTCTGATGCTTTTTGTTAGTGTGGGAAAACGATACATTATTCGGTAAGTCCCGTAGTAACATTACACCATATTAAAATTTAGAATCCATTACAGACAAAAGAGACCACAGAAAATTTTTGCACAAAAGCAAGTTGGTACTCTTAGCATTGCTGAGCATAGTAGACATTGCACTGTGGTATGTGCCATGAATACAATCGAAACTTAATACTACCGGTTTTTATTTTCTTCAGAAAGAGATTCATGATTGAACTTATAGACAATGCACTATCTGAAAGCAAAGCATTTTGCCAAGAAAAAGGATGGATGACGAGTGAGTTATCTGTTGCTGTTAGATGACCATGGGTGTCACAGAAGTTTAAAGGCTTTGGAATTTACCAAAAAGGTCGATATTGAGTAATTTTGTTTTCCCGCTCATTGTACACACCATGTACAACACTTAGACTTAGGGTTCTTTGGACCCCTACAAACATATGACTAAGAAATCTAATTATGGCTAAAGCATAATCGAGGCAGAATCGTGACGGATTTTCAAATAGCTGGTCTTTTTAAAAATGCGTTTTTAAAGAGTGCTACAACGTCTAGTGCTATTAACTCGTTTGCCAAACCAGGATTAGTGCAATTCAATCCAGAGGTCTTTGAGAGCTGGATATTTTCTCCATCATTAACCACAGAAAGAATTTTGGTTCAACAGGGACCTGATGAAAAGGTAAAGGAAAGTGCAGAAGAAGAGCACTTAGAAGCATCCAATATTCACTCCGAAAATACTAATGATTGAAATCTCTTCGAAAATCTCAAATTAAAATGCTAATATACCTGGACCAAAAGACTAAAATGTACCTGGACCTTCATTTATGCAACAAATAAGGAACAGTATTTTAGAATAGTTACCGTTTCCAGTAGGCTCCCGTAAGTAATTAAAGAAAGAAAAAATTGGAAAGAAGAGTCAAGAAGGAAGTTTTAGTGAAAAAAAAGCAATGTCTAAGAAGAATAAAAAGCGGAATTGTGGAATGATCTTAACGATGACAACTCTGATTGGTTGTTGTTTGTATTGTAATGAACTGTACTTCCAATCTAAATCAAAAGAAATACCTATGGATTTAGTTTCAAACATGCTATTCATGGTGTCATGCACAATGTGCGGATGTGGGAAAAAAAGTAAAACAGTTAATATGCGAATTGTGTTAATAAATAATATTATTTGCTTAATAACCTTTTGGTTAAACTAGTAGAATATTACGCATTTATTTTTTAATTTTTGTTTTTATTTTTCTTAAAACAAACAATTTAGGAAACGTGTGTCACCTATTATTTCCACAGGTGTTATTATATCCTGGATTCCGTATGTGCATCTTTCTTTATTACGCCTGTAGTGTGTTTCACACGAGCTCTTTATTTAGAGAAAAGGAAAGTTTATGAAAGGTTTATACATTCTAATGCAATATGAAAGAAAATATAGATATGAAGATATATACCTACGTCATTGTTATCGCAGTCCAAATATGATATAAAGATAAGATGTTATAATATAATAGATTAAATAGGTGTGATCTTCATTTAAAAAACAATAATTAACTCCCACGGAAATCTTAAGTTACATAAAATTTAATCGAATTAAATATTTTTAATGTTAATAACTAGATACAGTATGTTCACTTGTATATTAGTTTGTGTCTAACTTTAATTTAGACTAATCACTATTTTATTACAAATTTTAGTTCCATATTGTTCTGTATAGGTTCTATCACTAGAACAACAGTAACAATAAATTTGTTGTATGATATACATACCTATTCGAAGACGATATTAGTAGTTCACCTCCCGATATTACTAACTGCGACGGACCCCTAATAACACGCTGTGAGGTTATAAAGGCCATACAATCATCAAAAGATGGCAGAGCGACTGGTCCTGATGACATTCCAACTGAAATATATAAGCTTATAAAGGATAGCAATGTTTTAGAGGTTATAACTTCGTTTTTCAATACCATTTATACCAGCGGACAACTACCTAATGGTTGGTCTAACTCACTGTTTATAGCTCTACCTAAGAAGACAACAGCAAAAACCTGTGCTGATTATAGAACCATCAGTTTGTTAAACCACTTATTGAAAATTTTTCTGAAGGTAATACATGGTCGTATCTACAATAAATGTGAGGAATACCTGGATGACACTCAGTTTGGTTTCCGTAACTGATTTGGAACGAGAGAGGCACTGTTTGGAATGAACGTACTTGCTCAAAGATGTCGTGATATATCTGTAGACATATACTGTTGTTTTATTGACTTTCAAAAGGCATTTGATCGTGTTAAGCACTCTATATTGATCTAAGCTCTAAAAGACATTGGCTTGGACGGCAGAGATGTTCGAGTAATTGCAAATTTATATTGGAATCAAACAACATCAGTTTTAGTAGATGGTGTGGAATCACAAGCTCTCAATATTAAAAGAGGAGTACGGCAGGGATGCCTCTTGTCACCCCTGCTTTTTAACGTTTACTCCGAAAGAATTTTCAGAAAAGCACTTTCTGAAAAACGAGTAGGAATACTTGTGAACGGCGAAGTCATCAATAATTTGCGATATGCGGACGATACAGTACTCCTAGCTTCTAGTCAAGAAGATCTGCAAACACTACTTGATAGTGTCGTTGAGAGTTGTAGGGAGGCAGGTCTGGATCTTAACATATAAGGAAAACCAAAATACTCGTAATAAGTAAACAACAGAATATAAAACCGTCTATATATGTAAATAATACCAAACTTGAGCAAGTTGATAAAATCGTCTACCTTGGACAGCAATTAAATTGTAATGCAGAAAATCACGGCGAAATTAGATCCAGAATAGAGCAGGCTAGAGCTGCTTTTAGAAGAATGTCCAAGGTGTTATGTAACAGAGACCTAAAATTGGCATTAAGGATCTGCCTACTTCGCTGCTACGTGTTCTCGGTCTTACTTTATGCTGTCGAGTCCTGGACTGTGAATAAAATCGATCTAAATCGCCTTGAGGCTTTCGAAATGTGGTGCTATAGAAGAATTTTAAAAGTTTCCTGGGTGGAGAAGATTCGTAACTCCACATTACTAGAACGTCTCAGCAAGACTACTGAGATCATAAAAAGCATCAAGCAGAGAAAGCTAGAATATTTCGGACATGTAATGAGAGGTCCCAAATATAGATTGCTACAAAATATCATGCAAGGAAAAATAGCAGGCAAACGCAGTCCAGGACGAAGAAGAACCTCATGGTTGTAGAACTTGCGAGATTGGTATGGTGTAGATACAAGCATGCTATTTAGGGTGGCAGTGAAGAAAATTAAAATAGCTATGATGGTAACCAACGTTCTGAAAGGACATGGTACATGAAGAAGAAGAATACATACTGTTGATGTGATGGTTCTACGCCATTGCCGTAAAATTCGTAGGCCAAGACGTTTTGCGATGATCTGAAATCAGGCAGAACTGTGGTACTGGGGACATGAGAACCCTCACTGGGCGCTAGACAGTGTATCTACAGACAGTTAATCTGTAGGCGTGAATAGTTGGTAATAAAATTACCAACAGTTACTAATTAAATAAATTTGGTCAACACTCTACATAAACTAATAATAACTATATAATAATAATTAAAGGTAAAAAGCAAATATTCAAAGTTATTGTTATATCAGGAAACTTGTCAGGAGTCGAGAAAAAAATTAATACATAAAACAAAAACAATATATTCAACAACACAATGATATAGGCGGTTGAAGGTACACAAAAGTCATAAAAAATGCACCATCAATTGATCAATGGTTGTATACATATAAAAATAAGCAGTAGTATGAATAGTAAGTACCTTTACAAATACAACAATATAATAATGCACAGGTTCAATTATCAGCGAAGAGAGCCTGATAGGGAGTAAGAAAAAAATTCAACCAAGTTGATTAAAGAAAGTCTCTCTTTGCTGTTTAATGGGCATATCTCGAGATACTAGGTATAGTGAATAAAAAAAAATGAATAACAAAGCACACAAAATTAATTAAAGTTAAATTCAAGTAATACAAAAATATTACAGAAATAAAAATTTAACCAACCCGCACTTGGTCTGAGTTAATTATCGATCTCGCACGGTTATTTAATGATTAACCGAGAATTAAATGTTCATAATTTAAAAGTTCTTAAAGGCTGATGGAAAGTTCGTAAGAAAATATTAAATGTTCTTCAAATTCAATTGTTGAATCGGTAGCTAACCTTAACTACAGGTAATAAAATGGATGAACTTAGATTCGCTCAGATAATTGAAGATAATATGATACCATACCATATTATTCGCCCAGATACTTGAAGATACTATGATTACTTACAGTAAATCTCGATGACTATTGCACTAGGTACTTCACTGAAGCTATATACTATACTTATATCAAGCACTGAAGTTATTTAAATTAAACGGTACTTTATACCAATTTTTAATCTAATGGGATATTAGATTAAAAGAACTCAAATATATAAGTGTATACACAATTAGAAAGAAAAGGCACAGAGACGGTAAGGTACGGTAATCTAGGCACGCGTCCTCCTTCAAGGATCACCTAACTAGAAGTAATGTTTTTATCCGAAAATTTCACAAATTTCCACCAGAAAAAGTAGGGACATATCCCCCACTTAAAAATCATAGGACAGTATCCATTTCTAAGAGTATAAAAAAATTCCAGCGAACATCGGAAAGTTCGAGGAATTTACAGTACTAGTAATTGGACGTGAGGAAATTAAAATCTTCTGAATTACGTTCTCTTCAGAAAAATTACTATAACGTGCCTTCGGCGATATTTACCGAATTTATCCGAAAAGCATTAGTTCCTTTCATCCTCAGGATTAAAAAAGATAGGATTAAACAACCGGCGTCTATAAATAAGTAGGTAGATTCTTCCGTAATGTTTCGATAGTTTTCAATAAAATTTAACTACCTATTTGCGTTTCAACAGTGTTAAAACCTACCCAGGCGCTGATATTCAATCTGACCACAATCCTTTAGTGGGCGTGTATAGAACTAAGTTAAAAAAAATACGCGGAAAAACTGTAAAAAACATGTCATGAGAAAACTGAAATGTAGCGAAGTAAAAGAAATAGTCAGCAAAACATTAAATAGAAAATTTAAAGAAATCGATAATACAACGGAAAGCACAGAAGATAAGATAGAATCCCTTAAGGAAACAATAGACGACATTAAAGACAATTTTATGAAGAACGAAGAAGGTAAGAATAAGACATGGATGACGACAGAGATTCTGCAAATAATGGAAGAAAGAAGGAAAAACAAGAACGATAACTCCATGTATAAAACATTACAGCGAGAGATACAGAGAAAAATCAGAGAAGCCAAACAGAAAGAACTGGAGAAAAAATGCCAAGAAATCGAAATTCTCCAAAGTAAATACGACGACTTCAACGTGCATAAGAAGGTAAGAGAAATTACAGGTAAATGTAAAAACAGAAGAGTAAGTAAACTTGTTAATGACAATGGAGAGATAATCGTGGACAAAGAGAGTATCAATGATACCTGGAAAAATTACATAAGAAATTTATTTTTTGATGAGAATGAGAACCAGCCCCCAATACCTACGGAAACAGGACCACCTATAGTAGTGGCAGAAATAAGAGCAGCCATAATATCACTAAAAGAAGGTAGAGCTCCAGGACCAGACGGAGTACAATCTGAATTTCTTAAACTTCTTGATGATGAATCTTTAAGAGTACTATGTAAAATCTTCAATAATATCTATGACACAGGCAATATCCCAAAAGATTGGCTACTTTCAGAATTTATTACCTTACCAAAGAAACAGGGAGCAAACAAGTGCGGAGAATATAGGCTAATAAGTCTAATGAGCCATACATTAAAACTTTTTCTTAAAATTATACATCGTAGAATATACAAGCTATGCGAAGAGAGAATACAAGACACACAGTTTGGATTCATGAAAGGCGTAGGTACAAGAGATTCACTGTTTAGTCTACAAGTATTATTTCAAAGATGCAGAGATATGACTTGCGATATTTACACCTGCTTTGTGGACTACCAAAAAGCATTTGATACAGTTCAACACCAAAAAATGATGGATATTCTAACAAAAGCCCAAATGGATGATAAAGATCGGCGTATAATACAAAATTTATACTGGAACCAATCAGCCACAATAAGAACGAATTTTGGAGGTGAACCAACGGAAATGATCCAGATTCTACGAGGCGTTAGACAAGGTTGTATACTTTCACCTATATTATTTAATCTATATTCAGAGGAAATATTTAGTGAAGCCTTGGAAAAATGCGAACATGGAATACTTCTAAATGGAGAACGCCTAAACAACATCCGTCATGCAGACGACACCGTTATTTTTGCAGACAGTTTGAACAGTTTACAGCAACTAATAAACAAAGTAAATGAAGTAAGTGAAAGATTTGGACTTCAAGTAAATATAACAAAAACTAAATTTATGATCATCAGCAAAAATAAAGTTAGAGACGCTCAACTACTTATCAATAATACACCAGTGGACCGAGTAAAACAGTATAACTATCTTGGAACAACAGTAAATGAACAATGGGATCACTCACAGGAAATAAAATGTAGAATAGAGAAGGCTAGGAGTGCATTCAATAACATGGCCAAACTCTTTAAAAGCCACAATCTTAATCTGGAGATAAAAGTAAGGCTCCTACGATGGACTGGATGGACACTAACTGAAGCAATGGAGAAAAAACTTGAAGCCTTCGAGATGTGGCTATACAGGCGAATTCTAAGGATATCATGGACAGACAAGATAACCAACGAGACGGTATTACGAAGAGTGGGCAAAGAAAGAGAGGTGATGTATACCATTAAAAGGAGAAAGTTGGAATATCTCGGACATATAATGAGAAACAGCACTAAATACAGATTACTGAAGGTAATCCTACAGGGTAAAGTATTCGGAAAGCGAGGAATTGGGAGAAGGAGAATATCATGGTTGAAGAACCTGAGGAAATGGTTCTCCACAACAACAACGAATTTATTTAAAGCAGCAGTTAATAAAATAATTATAGCCAGAATGATTGCCAATATTCGGAACGAATAGGCACTGAAAGAAGAAGACCTATTTGCGAATACGACCATGAGCGTCTCAGCAAGGGGGTAAAATAATTAACAATAATTTCATATTTTAATAAAAAAAATGTTACAGACGTAAATTCAAAATCAATAATTTGTCTACTTTCTCTGACAAGACGGCAATTTTGCTTTATAATGTTGTTAGGCACATCACTAGTTTTTTTCTTAATTTGACATACTTTGCATTTATATTGCTTTTTGTACTATTCCTTTGGAAACATATTAGTTTTCATTATTGTTCGATCCCATAAAATTGCATTTGACATATATCTTCTTTCCACATTGTACAATATTATCATGTGCTGTTTTCTGTCCTAAAGATTACATTTTCTTTTCTTTCCTTGAACTGTCTTGTACATAATTTGTTTACAAATTAGGTATAAATTTATCTTTAAGATCTTCTTCTTTGTCAATCTTTCTCTATCTTGCGCCAATCTAATCCACTGTTTGCCTGCCACTGCTCTTATGTCATCTACCCATCTTTTTTGAGGTCTTCCCATGCTTCTTGTTGTCGTCCTTGGTCTCCATTCTAGAATTCTCCGTGTCCACCTGTTGTCATTATATCGGGCTATGTGACCTGCCCAGCGCCATTTCATTTTTGTAATTTCTTCCACAATATCCCTAATTTTCGTTCTATGTCTTATCTCGGTGTTTCTAATCTTGTCTCTTAGTGATATTCCAAGCATGATTCGTTCCATTGCTCTTTGCGTCGTTTCTAATTTTTTGGCAGATTTTTTGGTAAGTGCTACTGTCTCCAAGCCGTAGGTACAAACAGGTAGTATGCATGTGTTATACACCTTTTTCTTTAAGTTTATAGGAATGGAGGTGTTTTTCAAGATATGTGCTAGTTTGCCGAAAGCGCCCCAAGCCAGTTGTGTTCTTCTTTTAATTTCAGCATCTTGATTTGGTTTTCCTAGTTTGATAACATGACCTAGATATACATAATGTTCCACATTTTCGATGGTATGATTTTGTATTGTTATATTTGTCTGGTCTCGACTCAGTATTTTTGTTTTGCTGTAATTCATTTTTTATCAAGATAATTGATAATAAAGAATAGCTTTTTAAGTTATACAAGTAGTTTAATACATCGTTTCCTCCTTCTCTATTTTTACTAATTGTCGCAGATGTATCAAATTAATTTTATGGTTATAAATAATGAAATGAAATAAAAGAAAGTAATAATTTTCAGGTACTTTATTGCATTACCAATTAAACAAGATAATGCCTAATGTACATAGGTATATATAAGATTATTCTAGTAATAATTCACATATTACGATAAAAGTATTTATACAAAAGATTTGTATATTGGTAAATTATACGGTAACATTTTTCTTTTGGTATCAACAAAAATTTTGTTTAAATGGCTTTTCAAAATTTAATGCGAACAACGGCTATACCAGATGCCTCAAATATTTTAAAGTCCACCCAAGAGCATAAATAAAATCATTTAAAACATAATTTTTATTGCATTTAACAACTTTTGGGTACAACACGATCTGAGACATTCGGTATTTCTTAGAACGTAAAAACCAAAAATATAATTTTTGGATATGTTTTGCTAAACAAAATTTATAACAAAAATATCTAAAAAACATACATAAAAATCATACAATGTATTAATAACATATATGGCAAAACCCATTGTTATATAATGAAAACATATTACAAAATTGTTTCTTTGTCCAGTCACTTTACGACTCTTGTTTTTGTAAACAACTTTAAAATTAATATTTGTTATTTCTAAATTGTGACATGCAACCTATTTCTGTTTCATAACACTTTCATTTCTTTAATTAGTGCTTTATTATAATATTCTACATGTCTTGACAAATAATTTTTAATTCATTTATTTGGTTTATATTACAGTAACATGAATCAAAATACGTTCAAAGCACGTGGTGTTCGTGTGTATCAAGGTATAAAAAATGCTTACAAAAGCTTAAAACTTTTATTTTAAAGAAGATCTTTTCGGAATTGAATCATTCCATCATCAAGTTAATAAAAAGTTGTTCAAAACATTGTTTGGCCACAGAAAAACAATAGAAGGACATCAGTAACAAAAAACAATCCTCATGCAATTTACAAAGGTAAATGCAATAGACCGTTAACTAAAGGCAGTACCCGTTAACGTAAAGTAGAATGATCTCATCATTCCACTTGACGTTGACGGGTACTGACTGATTTTTCATACCATTTTTCTATCGGTTAACCCTAGACCCCAGCGCAGATCAGAGGTAATGTAAGTCGACAAAATCTCACCAGCTCCTGGGGGTCATGTTAGATGCCCCCGTTTTTAGTTTTTATTAATTACCGAAGTTAACAGTCTATTGCATTTACCTTTGTAAATTCCATGAGGATTGTTTTTTGTTACTGATGTCCTTCTATTGTTTTTCTGTGGCCAAACAACTTTTTATTAAACTGATGATGGAATGATTCAATTCCGAAAAGATCATCGTTAAAATAAAAGTTTTAAGCTTTTAATAAGCATTTTTTGTACCTTGATACACACGAACATCACGTGCTTTGGATTCAACAGGTATACTAGCCACTTCTGGATATCTCAACTTCATGGTTTTGTTCCAGTTTCACTTTTAATTTCAAAATACTTTCCTCTTTTGGTTTTTATATTTGCCTTGAACGCGCTTATATATCCTAAAAGAGAAAATTGATGATATATATGAATTTATCCAATAGAGATCCTTAATTTACAGGTTAGGTCTTACCAGAAATCTACAAATTTTATGCAGTACTGGTTGTTTACTTTGGCTCATTGCAGGTTATATTATGAAGTACGGTTTGACAGTTTTAGTTTACTGAAATATATTTGAACTTTTTGTTTTTTATGAATTTATATAAACTACAATCAAAATTATAGAAGGGTTGATTATTTTACATAACATTAAATGAACGTAGAAACATAGTTGCATATTTATTAAATCGGTTTTATTCTCCAACAAATTTAACTTTTTAGTGTTTACTTCAAACAAGTCATTTATAAAGTGACCGGCCAATTAATAATAATAAAATAACACTAAAAAAAGATATATGTACAAATAAAGTTATAATAATAATAATAGCAATAATAATAAAATATAAGATACAAGTAACTTTTAAGAGGATGGAAAAAGAAGTTTTATGAAAGTCAACATAATCGTTTACCTGACATTACAAACTGCTTAACCGAAAATAGGGATGAAAAAGGGGCGAATTTGGAGACATTTTGAGGATAAATATTTACGACCCTTATAGCAATTTATGGTTAAATATAAGGTTAAAAAAATTAAATAAATAATTAAATACTGAATTAAATATTTTAAAATAACCCTTAAACAAAATCAATTTTAACAAAAAAATTAATCGCATAACAAAAATATCATTTCATAATACCTAAAATCACCAACTAAAGTATTTGTGACAAGAGACACCGCAATTTCATCAAATTAATTAATTACATTCCCGATGCAAACACGAAGCTTGAACTTTCTAAAAGTATATGTCAATTCTGCATAAGTAGGTCAAATTTTGGTGTAACAAGGTACTAGCTAATGGAAACATATTTAAGCTCTTATATTAGAACAGCTCAGACCCACTAATTTCTCAAGATTATTTTTCATATAGTTCCTAATAAAGAAGTTAATGTACTAATTAGGTAAGAAAGTGTTGTAATTGCTACTAATAAAATACCAGTTTCCTTTTAACACTGCCTGTATAATTAAATAACTGTAAAAGAGTATTTATTTGATACTTAAGATAATGAAGAAGTATACATAAGATCCAAATATTGGCAATAGTAGAGACTAAAGTAAAGGTTTCCTTTTAACACTGTCTGTAAAATAAAATAACTGTAAAGATGTATTTATTTGATACTTAAGATAATGAAGAAATATACATAAGGTCCAAATATTGGCAGTGGTAAAAGTAAAGGTTGATAAATAACTGTGTGATTAACCAATGCGCAGTATGTTAAATCACACAGCTAATCACTTAATGAGGCTGAATGCACATACCCAAGTATGTGCATTTCAGATTTACACTCACTTGGTCCATGTAAAATTAAAAGTGGGAATCCTGGGAAGAGACTACACTTGGAACACAGCAATATAATTAAATATCTTAGAGTCATTTTACTAACACATAAATATGACTGCCAAAACAAAAACAAACAGTTGTGGCGAGAAACAACCTCATCCAAAATGTGTAGGGGAGTAAATAGGAAGTCAACGTAAAAGTCATAAGTCAACAGCCGAATCCTTCTGCTTTTCTACAGGATAATATATGCCTATCCTGTATGAGTAAACGAAACATGTAACATAACCAACGGCTGAATGAAACTGACTCCTTTAGCTCTACTTGACTTCTTTACCTAGAAGCTGGCTTTGCATTCCCAGAATATGTAGAAAAATTGAGACAAAGTTTATGTAAAAACATCCACTATAATAATTAGAAGAACCACCAGAAACTAGTCGACCTAATTCAAGAAAGAACCGAATAGAATTGAAAGGGAAGAAGACATTCCAAGTGAATAGAATTCGTCTATATTTAAAAAATACAAGACAAGAGATCGACAAATAACTAACTAGAGAGGAATACATGATTCTTTTTCGCAGTAATAAAAGAAAAAATAGAAGAACACATGGATAACTACAGTGAAGAATATGAATTCAGAAAAGCCAATTGCCCTGAAAATATATTTTTTCTGAGATAAGTCATCGAGAAAAACGAAGAAAAAAACATCGAAATACGCATCACCTTTATAAATTTGGAAAAAACGTATGACAGTGCACCCATGAAACAACTATAGGAAGCAATGAGAAGGATGAACGTCATGGGTATCAAACATCAAAGTTATTAAACAATGGCCTAGGTAGCCTATCACCCTAAACTTTTTAACATGTATATAATATATAATAAAAATGGAAATATTTCAAGGAAAACAAGCTACTAAAGCACTTCATGGGTTAATATGGAACAAATCTCTCACCAATAAGAACAAAAAAAGAATCTTTTACAGCATCGTGAAAAACATTGCCCTGTACGGAGCTGAAGTGAGGCCAATGACAACAAAATAAAATAAGAACAGTTGGATTGGGCTTTATAAGATGTCTTCAAATTACCAGAAGGGACAGAATAAGAACTAGGGAATATGAAACCTGATGGAAGTAGAATACTCAATAAAAATTTTTTAAAAACAGAGTACTACAATGTTACTGTGATGTTCAAAGAATGGCAGATCATCTTCTTTTCACGTGTCATATCAAAATTATCCGACTATGGCAATCACCATTGCGAAGTCTTCTAGATCTTCTGCCACATGGAATAATTGTCCTCTACTTGATATCTGAGTCTACGCTCTTCTATTTTGCCTTTATGGATCAGTTGTAGTATTCTGTATCGATTTCCCCTCATTATCCAGATAAGACATTTTCCGATGTTTAACAGTCTTCAACAATTTTCTATCTTTGTTTATCCTCCTTAATTCTTCGTCATTAGTTTTTCTTGTTGTTCGAGGTAGATAGATAGATTTTGTGAAGTCATTAAGGCCATGCAGCTTCACTGCACTTCGACCTATAGAGATCTTTTGTGCATACCTTAATCAAGTTCAACTCTAGGATGCCAATACATCTGTCGAAGTTAACTAGCTTCCGAGGTGACTTGTTTCCTATGTCAAAGGGCGCTTGATTGACTCCTTCTAGGAATTTTAGACATTTGGAGAACAGTGCTAGGCAGTTGTACAGTATAGCAAAGTACAGACTAAGTACAGCACTTAAGCATTCCTTAACTAGACCATAGGTGGCTAAAAATAGTAATGGAAAACATATATGGGGAGTGGCGATGATGGAGAGATCTCAGAGAAGATGACTGGGAGGATTGAAAGCTGTGAAGGGTTAAAACAGAGAACTTATAATGGGGAAACACTGGTAATTGTTGCTTCTGCACTTGGAATTGCTCCACGAACTGGACATGGACTTGAAAATCTGGACAGAAAAGCTAGAAATAACTACACAAAAGTACAGACCAAATATAGCACTTAACCATCCCTTAACCAGACCATAGGTGGCCAAAAAGAGTAAAGGAAAACGTATATAGGGAATGCGTTGGTGGAAAGAGATCTCAGGGAACGTGACTGCGAGGATTCAAAGCTGTGAAGGGTTAAAGCAGAGAACTCATAATAGGAAAGCTCTGGGAATTGTTGCTACTGCACTTAGAATTGCTCCACGAATTATACAAAGACATAGTAAATCTGTAAATAACCATAAAAAAGTACAGAACAAATCTCTGCACTTAACCACTCTTTAACACACCATAGGTGTTCATCACAATGGTATCTAGTAAAGCCTAGGCATTAAGAACTATGCTTTGTTGTTGTTGTTGTTGTTTGAGGGCGAAGGAGTAAGATGAGTAGGTATAGAAGAGACTAATAACGTTTAATTACTATATCAGACTTGCGTTCACCAAATATGGAATAGGCAAAAAATATATCATTTGGGGCATGAGTATGCGTTGGCAAAGTGCTTGTAGGAAACATTAAAAAGCAAGAAAAAATAATAAAACTTTTATACTGCTGAAACAAAATAAATCATTAAAATTTAAACATAATTCTTAAAAGTAAGTGTATTGGATACCTCTACAGAAAGAAACTTATAATTCTATAAAATCAATTTAATGGCCCCATGGTATGGTATTAAATTTTGAACATTTAAAAAATGACATTAATTTTATTTAACCTTAAGTAACTAAGCTTTTTGCTAGGAAGTTCATATCATATTCTATTAACTTCAAAGCCGACTTTCACGGTATTCAACAGAAATATTTAAGCTGTGTTCTGAGCTGTTGAAAAACAATTTCTATGGCTTAATACTGATGTTTGAAGACTTTAAAAAACCTAACAGTTACTCACCGGTGAACTTTATTTCTTTATAGTTCAGCGGCGTTCGTTATCTACAATTATAACTTGAGATTTTTTGTAACATCCCTACTTCTGTGCAGTTTACATATTTGTACGTGATTGTGGATTATAAAAAGGAAAAATACAGAAGTTTTCTAGCGAAGCCCACAAGTAAGATACACGATGCTTCTAAATCTTTTAAGTAAGTTTACAAATCTATACGTTTTTCTTTACACTTTTAACTATGGTCAAGTGACTTGTACAAGGTATTCGCGCATATATTTCTAGACAATGTGTTCATGTTTCAATAATGTAAACAGTTACACCTTATTACTCAAACTCTTAAGTGTATTTTAAGTATATAACTTTATTAAAAAAGAAGATATTTATATTTGAAATGTTTTGTGCAAGACCAGGTCATCTACATATTTTACATTAACTTAAATTAATGTGTTTTGATAACGCTTCATAATTTGAAAAAAATCGAAACTGACCGGATTTACGCCAGACTCATTAATTTCGTATTATATATACCTATATATATTTCTCACATTATAATTTCTAGCGTTTTCTATAGAAGCAATCTTCACGTTTTAAATCTCTGGTGGTCATTGAATCTTGGACATCTCTCTATGACCGTCTTGGTTTACCTTGTTTTCTTCTAATTGGTGGATCTATCCATGTATTTTGACGTATCTATCTTTGTTTCTAACCCCATTAAGTCTAATGAACCGACAACGTCTAATAGTGACCTTAATTAATTTCGTTTACTTTTTTTTATTAGTACACAAATCGTTTTAAGGATATGAGTAATTCTGTTTTATAAATATCGAAACCTAACAGAATGGCGGCGAATGTTTGAGCAGGCCAAGATCCAGAGAGGATTGAGATTCTCGAGCCAGAGATAATGATGATGATACGCATTTTTTCTCCTTTTCAACTCACAATTGTAAGTGTTTACTGGTTGTAGAATATATATGTTAAACATTGCAGCATTTTACCGAATGAGACCTTTTATCATATAATAATTACCTATTTGTTTTCAAAATAAACATTTATCCAGGTCAATACTGATGATTATTTGTAAAGAAAACCAAATGATTATCTCCCTACATTTGAATAAAATACAATCGCAATGCCATTTTTTAACATTCTCAAATCCAAGTATTTGTCTTTCTCAACTGTAATTCTTGAAAGACACATCTTTAATCGAAGTTGTAGTTGAATATCAAAGCTACTCTACACGATTCTTTGTACATCAGATACCATCATCAACAGTTATTCCATCCATCCAATGTAAGCCTCCCTTAGGTGTGTCAAATAATTTCTGTTTGTTGTTTTTTGCATCCATTCGTGAGCAGCCATTCGCTTGATATCATCAGTTTATCTGGTTTCAGATATACTTCTCTTGTTTGCTCTTGGTCTCCATTCAATATTCACTATCAGATATATTATGAACATGTATTTTGGACTTACATGCCATACATTAAGATTTCCTTTTCTTAATGACACAATTTGCTGTCTTTTCTCAAGTCGTACTATCGATACAACCATATCATAAGTAAATACGTATAATATATGAAAATTTGTCTTAATTTCCATTTTTCTCATGAGTTTTTTCCTGGTACATCTTCAATATTCTTCCTAACAAACTCTACACTACATTCAATGCGAAAATTAATTTTTTTTTCAACATATAAAATGATCGTTGTTGTAACATTTTTTCTGATTTTCGTTGTTTTTTCATCATCTTTATCTTATTATGGAATGGCATATAAGATCATATATGTATGGAATATGGGTCTTCCTTCAGGACGTTTTATTTTGACTTTAAACGTGGTATTCATATTGTTTGTTGATTTTTTGATATATGCCTTTTATTTTTTTTTAACCGGACTTGTTATATATTCTTGTTTTTAGCGTACATTGCATTCGGAGGTAATAGACAGTGGTATGGAATTATTTTTTCCTGTGGTGGCCATTGCTCATTCGCCAGGTACTGGCTCACTAAAACTGGCATATACACAAGAAATTTCGGCATAAACACTAGAAATTTTCCATTTTTAAATTTAATTGTTAGTTAACACTAAAACCTGAACCAGATGGTTAGACCTTTAATAAGCCCATTGGATATAATACGACTTCATCATCATCATCTTGGTGCTACAGCCCTTAGAGGGCCTCGACCTTCTCAAGCTTTTTACGCCATTCTGTTCTGTCCCTTGCTTGAATTTTCCAGTTGCCGACTCCGATCTTCTCCGCATCTTGTGTTACCCCATCCATCCACCTCAGCTTTGGTCTACCCCGTCGTCTCATTCCCACAGGTTGCGCTGTTAGAATCTTTTTTATCATGTTCGATTCAGGGGCCCGGGCTACATGTCCTGCCCACTGCAGGCGGTTTCGCTTAATTATAGTGGTAATATCTTTACCACCAAACGTATGCTTGTAGATATTCTGCAGTTCGAAGTTATATCTACGCCTCCATATTCCGTTCTCACAGACCGCTCCAAATATCTTGCGTAGCACCTTTCTTTCAAAAATGGATAGAGCGGATTCATCTGTTTTAGTTAGCGTCCATGCCTCTGATCCGTATGTGAGAACGGGGACTATCAGTGTTCTATACAGCCTTATACGAGTTTTTTGAGACAGACGTTTGTTAGCTAAGTACTTTGATAGACCATAATAACACCTGTTTGCAATTATTATTCGCCTTTTTATTTCCTCAGATGTATTGTTGATGTATTGTTATGTATAATACGACTATGTGTAAGATATCTCGTCCCGTTTCGTTTCGGGCTCACATTATAAGGTGATGGGGAAGCGGATGTAGACGTAACCTCATATCATTCCACCTTTGATAACGTTTTCGAACAGATGTATCGATATGACAAAATTATTCCATATCACGGCCTAAATAACCCAAATACAATGTATCATTACAAAACATCTGCCGCAAAAGCCTACTTGATTGTTGTTTTGGTTTTTCTCTTATTAGTTTAGTTATATCTGCTACATATTTCACTATAACCCCATTAAGATAAATTATTCTTTATTTGGTAGACATCTTTTTCCTTTCTGGTCTATATTTTAGTTGACTTTCTTAGCTTTTTTCCTGGCATGAATTTTAAAAATTACCAAACAGTGATTTCGGTAGATTGTTTTGATTAATGAAGTTTCTACAGGTGAAAATTGCACATGCGGAGAAATTTTAAACTAGTCTCAAAGTAATCAAACTCACAATTTGAACCTTATAGAATGAGTATCATTCATTGTAAGGGCACATTATTAGGATAACTTCTTCACGTGCCATATCTTTATACAACTTAGGCGATTACCATTGCAAACGCTTCTTGATCTTCTGCAATTTGATATGTGTGTCCATTTACGAATGTTTTTTAATCAAGAATCCTGTTTTTTTCTTACACTTCTACGGTCTTCTATTTTGCCTTTGAGGTCAGTTGTATGTCCCAGAATTATGTTCCTATTAAAATAACTACACCGACAAATTCAAATGAAGCTGATGAACGAATAGCACATGTGTGTATATTTCAAATAGGCTGTGTAGAAGTACATTTTAGACTATACTATAGACTAGTCACAATATATTTTATTAAACCTAGCTAAACCTACAATTTTCCGGTCATCTTCAGGCTAAATTAAAACGATGCCGGTGCAAGGATTGTTGCTAAAAGAGCATGTACTGAACGCTCATTAATGCTATAAGGTTTATTGGTATAATGAAGTTGAAGACTAATAGACAACATTATAGCCTAAAAGAGAGTTCAGTACACACATTTCTAACAACAATCCTGGGACAGGCATGATTTTAATTTAACCTGTCCGAAAACCTAAAGATAACCAGAAAATTGTAGTGGTCGAAACCGGTCGTCTTAGGTTTAATAAAATAGATTGTGAGTAAGTCTAAAATTTATTTCTACAGACACTGTTTAAAATAAAATTATTTTTTGTTCGATATGCATATAATATGCCAATAGATGATATAGATAAAAAGGATTAAGATAAAAGATACCAAATATAACTGTTTACAATATTTTTAATAACTGAATAGTACCATTTAAACAGAATACCCTGTACAATATTTTATTCAACTAAGTTTACTACGCATTGGTTTTATACAATATTTTGTAATATCACAGTTTAAGTTGCTCTCCACCAGATGAAAAGATACTAATTTCTCTTATATATAATTCAATTTTTTTATTAAAGAAATATAAGAACGTGAAAGGCTTTTCGTAGTAAGGTTTCTTCCAAAAATACAGAGAGCTTTATGCGTACAAGCAATACTTTATTGTGTACATTAAACACTATAATAGAAAAGTACAACGGGCATTTTTAGCCAAAAGATCTACGTTAAGGTGCTTAATCATCAAAAACTTGGTATTTAGTCGAACAAAAACGAAGCTGAGGTCAATACTTTATAAATTATATAAAATTTATTGTTTTAATTAACCAAAAAATATCAAGCAAGACTGAAGTAATAAAAAAATTGGATTCTCAGAAGATGGTGTACATACCGACCATAATAAAAAGTTATTTGTTTTTTACTTTAATTATTGTTCTCTAATTTCTTTCAACACTTTAACATAACCTGCCCAATGTAGACGAAGTATTTCTTCTTAATGTACTTTCTTCTAGTTTTTTTAGCAATCTAATGTTTCATACTTTACAGCTGAATTGGTCTTTATATGAGGTTCTCACCATTAACTACACTTTGATAAAATTCCATTGTCTGCAATTTGGTGTACAAGATTTTGTAGATTTATAGACATTATAGAGCTATACAAGTTCAAGTTAATGACCTAGCAGACCTAGCAGACAAAACAGACAAAGCAAGGCTCTATAATCTTTGAGCAAAACTTTTGTTTGAAATTCCAAAGTGGCTGGAAAAAATCATAACAAATGGAGAGCTCTACACATGCAAACCCATATGGAGAAAATCGTAAACAACATTGGTAGGAGGGTTTCTTCATAAATTCTGGTAAATCTGAGCAAACAAGCTTTGAAGATGGTGTCAAAGAACTGAATACTGGATACCCTCAACTAAAGAAATACATTTGTAAAACAGAACGAATAAAACAAAGTGGAGGAAATGCAAAATGGAGATAGAAACTGGTATATAAGTCTATTGAGATTGTAAAATGCCTAGTGACATAACACAGCTTTACACCGACAAAGCAAGTATATAGCGAGATAGGAAGAAGCCTTATATACTCCACATAAGGAAGTGGCTGGATTTTATCAAGAACACAGAACTTTTTGGTAAAGTTTAATGAAAGGACAGTGTTTGGTAGAAATGTTTCACGATCAAGTGTCAGAGCAGTAGTGTCTTGCTTGATTTCAAAAACAAAAAAGTAGAACTGCATTATCAGTACAATTGACGTTTATAAGCAATAATAATTGGTTGTGTCCATGGTCAAGTAATGTGGACAACTATTAGATGTTTTTTTAAATCTTCTAATCTATTTTCGGATCAAAATAACGGATCAAGTAGAAAAAGTGAACTGGATATAAACACTGTGCAGACTTTGGGCATATAATGAGAAATCAAGGGAGATACGAGCTACTTCAATGCATTTTGCATGGTAAAATTGAAGGAACAAGGTCCCAGGACGAAGACGAATAGAAATACCTCAACACAGCTATTTCATCTAGCAACCAACAAAGTCATCATAGCCAGAATGATCGCCAACGTTGGGAATGGACAGGCACCCTAAGAAGAATCTACTTTCTGAACTCTCTTTCTGTTTTTATATTTTATTACAATAACTAGACTGGTGAATTTCCCATTTTATTCCGATTTGGATTTCATAATAACCTTTAAAAATTAGCAGTAAATTAAGTCTTGCTTGATTTTTCTTAGTTTAAAAGAAATTTAAAATATGAAAAAATGTAAAATTTGTTAATTCCAGAAAGGCGACCAAAGCTGCCGAGATACTGTGAGTTACCTTCGAGATCTTACAAATTAAAGTTCTATTTTGCCCGACTTAAGGATGGTTTTTATGAAGAGCTACCTTAAGAATTCTTACATCATTCACTCAGAATAAATTGAGATATTGCTAAAGATCATAACAATAATAAACTGTTATATATAAATAAAAAAGTTTGTTAAAACCAAAATTAGATCAAAAAGTGACGTATTAAGTAACGATATATAGGTTAGTAAGTACACACATTTTCAAAGTGTGCTAGGGGATCCACACATTTGGAGAGCCCGACGTCAAAACTCATCAAAATCACTACACATCTCGTGTGACTCCGATGCGAATTGACGCACACAATCCTTCCCCTACACGCTGAGCGTGTAGACCTCTTTATTTCTCAAACTCCCCTAAACGAATTAGGAGATAAGATTCTGTATTTCGTAAGTGTTTGTCATGATTCCCTAATACACTCGTTTTAAACGTGGGACATATTTTATCGACACTTTTGTATAATTTTGATATTTAAAATATAACGCTTTTAATTACAGGTTAGGTTGCAACCATACAAATATAAATACCACTTTAAATAAAAGTACAACATTTTGTTCTGAAATACAACTCGATTTTATTTAATCTTATATTGATTAGATTGTTACTCTAAGCCGGAGATTAGAGTAAAATCTATCTTCAATTAAAAATAACCTATCGACCAAATAATTGTATTTCTACCTGAATCTACATCAAAGCATAAGAATTGTAATATAATATAAATATCATTTCGTATAATTTAATAAATACATATTTGGCAAGTACGAGTTAAAACAGAATTTTGTTTTCTATATAATTATTTATGTAAGGCAGTGGTTTCTAAAATTTTCGTTATTTACCAAACAAACTTGATTGTTATTGCTAGTTGTTTCGCTTAAATAAGTTGTACGTACTTCAGTTTAAAAATAATAACCAATGGATACAACATAACCTGTCATTAAAACTGTCAAGTGAGTAAAAACGAATTTAGCCAATCAATTCTTTCACTCTAGATATCACATAAATAATAAAAATCATTGTCATCATTCTAGGCATTATCAAGAAAATACTACGTTTCTAAAGAAGCTATTAGATTATGAAAAACATTACTTTGAAATTCACTAAACATAGACGCATGTCCACAACTAAACGAATTACTGTCTGTGTCATTTTGATTTGAGTACCTTAGCCGCGATTCTGGTGTAGGAACGTTGTTGTTTAAAAAGTTATTAACACTAAAGTCAGTTAAGGAACTATCACAACTGCTCTTTTCGAGATCTGCCTCTTCGCTGCTGCTCTTTACCCTTTTGGGTAAAGGTTCATCGTCGACAACATTGACGTCTTCATCGTCGTCTATGCAGGTCAACATTCTCGGGGTAGGCGGCATATAGAACTGAGACAGTACGTCTTGAACATCACAGTCGTCCATATCATCAAAAGAACGTTTCCTCGATGACAACCTATCAGTGGTAGTAGAGGTTTCAGAAGTTTCGGAAAAATGGAAGGTTTCTGAGCTGCTCAAACCATTCAAATTCTCTTCGACCATGTTTAGTACCTCCTTGGCGTTGACTGAGTCGATTTCTTCGGCTAACTTTGCGTCGAAATCGTTATCAAACGCTTCGGCAGGAAGGCTCTGTGGTTCGTCGTTCCTTTCGTTTTTCATAAATTCATTTTTTAGGCTCAGGTAATTGTCGTTGTCGAAGCAACGTGGGTAACTAAGTTGTTGTTTTTGCAACTTCTCTTCTTTGGCCTCTCTTTGTAACCGCTTCATGGTGTTATTGATCAAAACGGACCTGCACAAGCTTACTTCAGCATCCTCGATCTTTTTCAACTTGTTGATGCTAATTTTTAGAACCTTTCTCCGTTCCTCCTTTTGACGGTACTTGGCAGAGATCATGGAAGGGCGGTTCTTTGGAGGGCAGTATCCACTTGGATAGGTACGGGGAGGGCCGAAAATATCATCGCAGTCATCTGTCTCTACGGACGGTGGTGGAGGTTTCATAGTGTGAGATTGAACAAAACCTGCAACAAAGAGAGATATGTTAATAATCTAAAATTAAATCCAGCTTGGCAACGAACATATACTATGAAATAATAAATATGTGACATGACACTATAACCTATATCTATCATGACATGCATGACCATATACATATAGTACAAATAGACTAAGCTCTGCAATACAGATCCGTTCCCCCAGTGCGATAAAGAAAATTAAAGGTTTATCGACCAAGTGACCTTCCCATTGGTCATGTAGGTCACGTGGTCGATAAACCCGGAACATTAGAAAGAGATGCAAGGACTGCTTTGCGGCACTTGGGCACTGGTAGCACTGGGGGAACGGATCTTTATTGCAGTCTAGTAGTCTACAAATAGTGTATTATATGATATGCGCATGACACTATATAACAAATGATATATAGGTTAAGAGATGAATTCAGTTATAGGAATGAGCACAACAATTAAAACGATTTTTTACTCCGCAAACATTAACTTCTGTAAACTGTATAGAAGAAACAATAATTTTGTCTTAAGAGGAAATTAAAAATAATGTAGAAAAAAATATTCTATAAAAATCCTGTGACAAATTTACGCCAAAAAAACATTGAATCATAGAAAACAGAAGCATTATTTTAAACCTATTTAATATTTATAAAAATATAAGGCAAAGGCATAACCCGAACGTAGGTAATAAAAAACTACATAAATGTGAGCATTTCAGTGTTCTTCATCGGGATAAAGAGAACATATTTTTGTGTGTATAAAATCACCCTCAAAATAAAAAAAAACGAAAATATCAAAAACATTTTCAGGGTTTTGTCTTCCGAATACTGATTAAATAGACCAGAGTTGGGAATAAAATAACCTTCAGAAACAAATACAAAACATAACATGGTCTGTTTATAGCGTATATATTTTGCATGTTTTTATCTCCATTTTAAAATTAGAATTTGTTTTAAATATTTGACTTATCAATAAACTTAAGTAAGAAGAAAAACAAGGCAAAAGAAAAGAAACATAATATACTAAAAGAAACAGACAACATTTAAAGCAAAACAAATAATTATACTTATAATGGAAGATACGAGGATAGCGAGTTAATAGAGGTCCTAAACATTTCCTACGAACGCGTACACAAGATCATTCACCATCATTTGGACATGAAAAAGCTATCCGCGTTTGCTGACAATGGATCAAATGCAAAAAAGAGTGACCACTTTGGAGACGCTTTTGGCGATGACACGGCGCGATCCGAAGGATTTTTTTTGCCGATTTATCACCGTTGATGAAACTTGGGTGCATTAATACACACCGGAAACCAAAGAACAGTCGAAACAGTGGCGCCAACGCGGCGAAGGACCGCCGAAGAATGCAAAGAGTGGGCATTCGGCTGACAAAATGATGGCGACTGTTTTCTGGGATACATCATCCACATCGACTACTTGGAAAAAAGGAAAACCGATCAATGGTGAGTATTACGCAGCATTACTGGATCGATTCGATGCCGAATTGCGTCGAAAACGCCCCGGTTTGAAACGCAAAAAAAGTGCTCTTTCACCAAGACAATTGCCGTTGCCATGGCAAAATTACCCAAATTGGGCTATGAATTGGTTGAACGACCACCGTACTCCCCGGATCTTACCGCCAGCGATTTTTTCCTGTTTCCAAACCTAAAAAAATGGCTTGGACGACGCCGTTTCGCAACAAATGATAAAGTTGTCGCTGAAACTTCGGCCTATTTTGAAGGGTTTGACCAAAATTCGGATGGGATAAAAAAATTGGAACATCCTATTACTAAGTGTATCGAGCTAAAAGGGGTCTATGTTCAGAAATAAATCGATTAAATTCCAAAAAACTTGTTTTTTCTATCAAAGGCTGGTTTTATATCAATCAACCCTCGTATACAGTCAATGGAAGAACAAAAGTTTGTCAAATAATTATCAATGTTGAGGGTGTTGATGGTCTTACTAAAGAAAGCGCTGATACTCCATTTGTAGGACCAGAATAATTGTCTTACGGTATCCTGGAACTTTTATTTAGGGCAGAGTCCAGGGAAAATATTCCAGGCCAGAAGCACGTAAAAGTGTTATAAAAATATTCTGCTCTCTTCAAAAATACTCTAGATATCATTTCTAGAAAACAGACGCCGAGCAACATACAGATTCTGCGAAAATGAAGAGGAACCGGTTGAACATACTGTCTGGTAATTGTTCATTAAGACTATAAATAAATGTATCAGGTGATTTTAGAATCTAATCAAGTAACTAAAATATTTCCGAATGATTTTCTAAGGAATCTAGATCTTTTGGACTAAAACTTAGATGCAGAGTATACACGATCCATTTGAAATATACAATCTATAAGTAGAGATAGTGCAAATACCCCTGACCACGGCGCAGTAGACGAAATTTGGTTTAGTCCCCACTTGCGAAACGCACTGTACTATGCACTTACAATAGAACCTTTCTGCCTTTACGTGAATTTTGACTCCGCCTTCGCGCAGCTCCATGGACAGGAGTGTTTGAATTATCTTTATCAACATTCGTAATAAGTCATAGCAGACATTATTTCTTTAGATTTAAGAAAAAATTTGATGACAATATCATCTCAGAAAACTAAAACAACAGTAGTCAGCAAATAACCAACTAGATGTAAAATAGAAATTGATGGCATCAGTATAGAACAAGTAATGGAAATAAAGTACCTGGGAATTACACTGTGTAGCTATGGAAATCTGGACAAACAATTGGGAGATCAAGTACAAAAAGCAAATAGACTGGCAGGATGCCTTAATAACACTATATGGCGAAACAGACACATAACACTGAGATCAGGCGCATTAACACTGAGATGAAATCAAGAATTTATAAAGCCAGTGTAAGACCAATAATGACATATGCCTTAAAAACAAGACCCGATACAGCAACAACTCAAAGGCTAGTGGACACAGCAGAGATAAGAGTATTGAGAAGAATTATAGGAAATTCGGTGAGAGATCGAAAGAGAAGTGAAGACATTAAAAGAAAATGCAACATACAGTGTATAAATGAATGAACACAAAATAGAAAAAAATAATGGAATAACTAAACAAGCAGAATTATGGAGACCCGTGTCATCGAAATAGCAAGAGATAAGTCACCAATCGACAGAAGAAGTTTCGGACGACTGCACAAAAGATGCAGTGACAACCTTTCATAGAGGTATTAATCCGCCAATGAACATAAGCCGAATTGCTTATAAAGAGGAAGAAGAAGAAAAAAATCGATACGATTATCGATCGATTAATTTTCGATTCGACCGATTATCGATCGATCGAATCGATACGATCGATAGAGAGTAGAAGTTCTTAAACGTTAGTACTATAATCTTTTCACTGTTGGTACTAACTTGATATTTTTAAAAAAGAAAATAAATCGATAAATAAAAAAGAAAATAAAATTTAAGTTCAGCGATTCTCATACTATTCACGAAAAGATTTTAAATAATGAGATCATACAAACAAAAAATGTTTTTTTTAAATTAGTTGTTGAACTTTTGATACCAGTTTTAATCGCATAAACAACAAAAATGTTATAACTAACTATAATATACAACAGATATTTTTATTCATTGTACGTTTTAAAACAATTCCAATGAAACTAAATATAAACTTCAATTAAATTGTGCAATTTACAGACAACGAAAGGAATGAATTTCACTAAATTGGCAGCTGGTAACGGTTCACTGAGCTACAATTGATTTACATAACCGCTCTAGGTGCAAATGATATAATGTGTTCATAATGCTTTTAGTAAATTACAGGTTGTGACAAAACAGTTAAAACAATCGGATAAGGGTAAAATGAATTTTTCTGGTTAAATATTTATAGGAATATACGAATATGTAATTAACGGGTTTTGAAAAACGTAAATAAATAAAAAGCAGTTACTTTGTCATCAAATACGATAATAGAATAAATAAAAAATAATGAATGATAGATGGTTTAAAGCCTTTTATCCACATTTTGCATAAACTGAAAAATAACAAAATGAATTTGTATGGTATAAAATTATACCATTCAGGTATATGTTTAATTAACATGGGTTTATAGTCCAGTGTACCATGGTAAAAGAATGGTATAACCTCTAATTTCCATAAAAAACATTGATTTTGATGAAATTTTGTAATTACCTTCTATTTACCCATGTGCCGAAATGTGCTATTAAGTTGATAAGTTGGGGGGGGGGAATCTTTATATTGAAAATAACTTCAAGAATCGATAGAACAATATATTGTAAGCAAAAAATATTCTATGGAATTTTTTTCAAAGAATCAATACTTTTAGACTTATTCTTAATTGAAAATTTCAATCTTTCTTATGTTTTTAATAAATCTTCACGAATAACTCGGTTTGTATTAGTTAATAGGCTATATTTTATCCATTATAAGTTTTTTCGACAAAGTTTTTCGAGTTATTCGTGAAAAATCAATTGAAAACATACGAAAAATTTCTAATTTTTCCAAAGTATTGATTTTTAGAATATTTTTCTTGAGGTTATTTTTAATGTAAAGTATCCAACCCTCCCCCCTTGGAGTGGGTTCCCTCAGCAAGGTAAAAGCGCACTTTAGGATAAAGTATATTTTGCTTGTTAAGGTATTCCCTCATAGAAGGAACTCATAGAAGCTACAAAAGCTGTGTATAAAGAAAATAAAGTGTCCATTAAAATGGGAACAAGAATCATAGAAGACTTCACCACAACAAAAGGGCTCCTGCAGGGTTGTTCCACATCTCCAACCCTATTCAAAATATACTTAGAGAATTGACTACACGGAAAAGAAAATTCCAAGGCATGAGAGTACCAGTACGAAACGAATATGTACCTATATATGTTAAGCTTTGCGGGCGATCAAGTAGTGATTGCACAAGACTAAGAGGACCTCAGTTAGATGATGAAGAAACTACAAGAAGAATATACCAAGGCTAGTCCAAATATTACCTCGCGAAAACAGAGTACATATCTACAAGTGAAGAAGACTTGGGAGATCTACAGATTGATGACAACGTAACAATCAAAGGAAAAGATAAATTAAAATACTTGGAGTTTATAATCACGAAAAAGGCAACAACAGAAAAAGACATTAAGCAAAGATTAGGACAAACAAGAACAGCAATCCTACAACTTAACTCAGTATGGTGGGATAGACAAAAACACAGATTTATAAAACAATAGTGTGAAGTATTATGGTATGAGGTTGAAAATTTAATTTTCAACAAGAAAAACAGTAGTAAGATACTAGCAATAGATATGGAATGCCTGCGAAGATGCTGCAGAGTAACAAGAATGGACAGGAGAAGTAATGACGAAATAAAGCAAAGAACATCAATAGAAACAGACATACCAACATATATAGAACAATAAAGACTAAAGTGGTATGGACATGTAAGAAGAATTAGACCAGCAGATGGATAAAGAGAGTAACCGAATGGAGCCGCATAGGAAGAAGGAAAAGAGGACGACCTATATGTATTCCCTACTTACTAAAACCTGATACACTGTGCTATTAATAGTATGTTTTTGGAATACCGGAATGTTTTCAGATTAGTTACCTTCGAAAATATTCTGGAATGGATATCGTTTATCTACAGGGTAAAGTATATAGTCTCGAATTTTACCCAACTACAGCTTTTTCTGAATAGACATTGCTGCTCAGAAAGCCGTTGTAACGCTTGCGTAAAGCTCGAAGAAGTTTGTAAATTTAAAAAACTGGAAAAGCCTATCTTAAGCGACTAAAAAAGATAATTTTTAAATTAAAAAGAAAATAATCAATAGACGATAGGTGAAATAAATAATTTTAAAAGACACTTTTTTGAAATTTGTCCTAGAAAATAATAGACTAGCTACTATTGCTGTAGATATATTTGAAGTTTTTGACCATTAATGTAGCCAATACATTCCAAAATAAAGTAAATTATTTTTCTTATTTGGCAAATTTACGAAACTATCAAGTCTACTTATCGATCTGAATTATGATATAATATATTATTTACATCTTCCGCGTCATATTCTCATTGAAAGTACAACATTCTGGCCCACAAAAGTTTGTTTACAGCGGTTCTAAACAGTTTCAAGAATATTTTGCCAACCACAGTCTCAGCTTTTTCAGCAGAGAAGAGATTCATCGTCTACTTGGTCATTTGCTTCCTTTTACTCAGTTGCCATCTAGAACCCATTCAGACAAGGTCTGAGGGTCAGCAACAACCTCAATTGGGATCCTTACGTTGTTATGCAGGATATCTGTTTAATACTTTAACTTCTTCTTCTTAACATGCCATACACCAAAGTGCGTAGGCGACTATCTCATTACTAGAATTCTGTTCTTGGCGGCGTGACACAGCTCGCCTGTATTGTGTATTCCTGTCCATTCTTTAATATTCCTTAACCAGGATAATTGTTTGCGGCCGGCACCTCTCCTACCTTCGATCTTTCCTTGTAGGATTAACTGTGGTATTTCAAATTTTGCTCCTCTCAATATGTGCGCAAGGTAACCAATCTTGCGTTTTTTAATTAATTCAAAGAGTTCTCTTTCCACGCCGGCTCTCTTAAGGACGTCATCGTTTCGAACTCTATGCACCCAAGGTATGCGCATCATTCTTCTCAATGACCACATTTCAAATGCTTCAAGTTTGTTGATAGATGTTTTTTTCAAAGTCCACGATTCCATGACAATACTTTAACATCACAACATATTTTTAACAATAATGTAACACACAACAAATTTTGTAATTTTTTAAGGGTTTTTACCCTTAATATTACACTGACGATGGACTTATCATGTAGCCCGAAAGGGTATTTTAAATTATATACCTTTTTATAAAGGATTTTTAAATAAAACTACTAAAACTACATGAACTTCATTTTCCTTGTGGAAAACAATAGAATTCTTGAAAGATAATGAAATTGACGATTGTGCAGCATTAATATGTATTGATTTAATCAACCTCCCCAAAAATTAATCCTATAAATGATCAATTTTTCAATCTAACACTTTTTTGTAGGTAAAGATGTATAAAAATATTCGTTAATAACGAGAAAAGTGTAGTAGACATCTCAATACTATTCTATGACGTTCCAGTACACTGTCCTTGAGATAAAGTAACATAGTAACATAACATATACCTACTAAATTTGTTATATGTCTAGATATTAATGAATATAATTTGCGATAAAATATGAACGTTTTCTATTTGTAACACAATTTCCAAAAATCTAGATAAAGAAAGTAGAATTATCTGGAAAAATAAGTGTGTATTTTATTTAAATTAATATGCGTCTAAACCAGTTTGTTTGAATGAATATAATTCTACCAGTTACTGTGGAACGATATTCATAAAAGAAATTTACTGTTCTAAATAGTAACAAGAATAATAAATGCGAAAGTACATAATTTCAACACGATGAAAATGTATGTTTTCGTAAACATTATGTTGCTTATATAATTGCTTAGTTAGTTAAAGCTATACTTCCATATCGTTGTTATTATTCACTAAAATATTAAGTGTAGGTATTATCAATTTTGGGTAAATTACCCATTAATCAGCTTGAAAACACGAAATTCAAATTTGGTAGTATATAATTAGTTACTTTGGAATCAATACTCACTAACTACCTGATGATAAGAAATTAAAAACAATTTGTAGAAGTTAAATAGTTTTGAAAATTTTAGAACAACTAAAAGAATTCTTCAAGTCTTGTAACATCCTTTTATTAGGAGAATATAGAACACTAATGCCAAAATATTTCATTTATATTATGTCACTCAAAAAGTGCCGGGCCTAAACATGAGATGGCGACTTTAATGAATTAGCCACATAGCATTTCGGTAGTGTCAGCGTTCAAAAGCTTACTGTAAAAATTTCATGTCATTTGGATTAATATTTATCAAGCTACAGTGCTTAAAGTGACGCTACTTTTGTGATTTTTTTAAACAATGCTTTGTAACTGATATTTGATGGGAAAAATATAGTCCAAATTGAGCAATGGCTAAAAAAGTGTTCCAGGACTCTACACCATATATTACAACCATTAAACGATGGTTTGCTGAAATCTGACGCGAATTCATACCGACACTTATGATGCTGAACGCCCTTGAAGCCCAAATGATGCAGTTATTCGTTATTCCCGAAAACATTGAAAAACCGCTGAAAATTATTGTGGAAAACCACAAAGTGACGTTGCAAGAGATAGCTGACACTCTAAAGTTATCAAAGGGTAGCGTTTTCACTATTATACACGAATATTTGAGTAGGAGAAAGCTGTTTCGCAAATATTTAATTGTTGATAATATGATTGAGATAAAAAGTTGCATATTATTCATAATTATGTCTGTATACTATTGGTGGAAGGAGAAAAAGAGATTAAATATGGAAAACCATGGAAAAATAATTTGAAAGACACCAAGATCAACATGTAGAATAACAGAAGAATATATTAAGCATATGGCATCCATTAAGGTAAGATGGGAGAGAGCGGGAAGATTTGAAAAAAAACTACAGGTACGAAACGGGGAGAAGAAGATAAAATGTAGGAATGAAGAAGGGGTAAAAATACCGACCAAAGCGAAAATACACTAAGCATTATGAAACAAAAATTAAGAGAGAAAATAATGAGATTGGACTGATCCTCTCCCAAAAAAGAGTTTTCACTACAGGGCTACAGCTTCTACAGAGTGCATGGCGTGTTTAGATTTGTTAAGCGTATGGTGTTAGAAGGTGGAATCTCTTTCAGTTCTCTAGCAGTTGATTATTGGGTCTTTAATTAGGCAAAAAATACAACTATTTTAAAACATAATCAAAAGGAAACCTTAAACATGAAAATATCTTAAATTACGAAATTTGATAAAAGACTGAACTTTGGACCCCAAAAAAATTTTTAGAGCGGCTCTTTAGAAGATTGAACAATTTATTTAACATTATCATCATATTAATAAGAAGACGAAAACTCTTACAAAATCTCAAAATTATAAATAAAGAAAATTGTCAAATGAAATAACAAATTATATGACTGTAAAGTGTATTTACCTCAAAATATCATAAATATAAGTATTTCTTAAAAACAAGTAGTGATTAGCTAACCTCGCCTATAACAAACAAATTTATTTTTAATTGATATGCTGACCTAAGGCAAAAAACCATCCTTTTATTAGGAGAATATAGAACACAAATACCAAAATATTTCATTTAATTATGTCACTAAAGAAATGCCGGGCTTAAACATGAGATGTCGACTTTAATGAATTAGCCACATAGCATTTCGGTAGTCTCAGCATTCAAAAGCATACTGTAAAAATTTCATGCCATTTGGATTATTATTTATCAAGTTACAGTGCTTAAACTGACGTTACTTTTGTGATTTTTTTAAACAATGCATTCAGAGTAATGTTGAGTGTTGATTTGTAACTGATATTTGATGGGAAAAATATAGTCCAAATTGAGCAATGGCTAAAAAAGTGTTCCAGGACTCTACACCATATATTACAACCATTAAACGATGGTTTGCTGAAATATGACGCGAATTCATACCGATACTTAACGCTCTTGAAGCCCAAATGATGCAGTTATTCGTTATTCCCGAAAACATTGAAAAAACGCTGAAAATTATTGTGGGAAGCCACAAAGTGACGTTGCAAGAGATAGCTGACACTCTAAAGTTATCAAAGGGTAGCGTTTTCAATATTATACACGAATAATTGAGTAGGAGAAAGCTGTTTCGCAAATATCTAATTGTTGATAATATGATTGAGATAAAAAGTTGCATATTATTAATAATTATGTCTGTATACTATTGGTGGAAGGAGAAAAAGAGATTAAATATGGAAAACCATGGAAAAATATTTTGAAAGAGACCAAGATCAACATGTAGAATAAAAGAAGAAAATATTAAGCATATGGCATCCATTAAAGTAAGATGGAAGAGAGCGGGAATATTTGAAAAAAACTACAGGTACGAAACGGGGAAAAGAAGATAAAATGTAGGAACGAAGAAGGTATAAAAATACCGACCAAAGCGAAAATACACTAAAGATTATGAAACAAAAATTAAGAAAGAAAATATTGAGATTGGGCTGATCCTCACCCAAAAAATAGTTTTCACTGAAAGGGCTACAGCTTCTACAGAGTGCATAGCTTGTTTAGATTTGTTAAGCGTATGGTGTTAGAAGGTGGAATCTCTTTCAGTTCTCTAACAGTTGATTATTGGGTCTTTAATTAGGCAAAAAGTACAACTATTTTAAAACATAATCAAAGGGAAACCATAAAAATGAAAATTATCTTAAATTATGAAATTTGATAAAAGACTGAACTTTGGGCCCCAAGACAATTTTTAGAACGGCTCTTTAGATGATTAGACAATTTATCTAACAATATCATCACATTAAAAAGAAGACGAAAACTCTTACAAAATCTCAAAATTATAAATAAAGAAAATTCTCAAATGAAATAACAAATTATATGACTGTAAAGTGTATTTACCTCAAAATATCACAAATATAAGTATTTCTTAAAAACAAGTAGTGATTAGCTAACCTCGCCTATAACAAACAAATTTATTTTTAATTGATATGCTGACCTAAGGCAGAAAACTACTCCTTATCTTAAGAAAGAGCTCTAGCCTTTGGTGATCATTAGTTACCAGTAGCGTACTCATATTTGAATAAAAGTAAAAGTTTGGCAATTAGTGAGGGAATATTAAAAAGAAATTTTAACAAGAGTAAGATTTGTTCAAAAAATAAGAGAAGAAACTTAAAATAATGTTGCAAGCATACTTGACTGTAATGATATTGTTCTGAAGCTATTTTCTTGTGGCATTTTAAATTAATTACTATTTAACTGGGAATAAGCCACAATTAATAATAAAAATACGTTTATTGACGTATTATTGAAACGTCAATAAACGTTTTTTATCTTTAATTGTGGCTTATTCCCAGTTAAATAGTAATTGACTGTAATGATGACATAAATATAAAGAAGAATTAAGGTTTTAAAATGATTCTTTTTTAAATTTATATGAAATTTTTCTAATATTATATGAAAAATGTTTTCAGAAAAATACTAATTGTAAGGAATCAATTAAATAAATCAACACAAGTCTACAGATCGAAATAATAAATTAATTTCAATAAGAAATTCCACTCTGAAGTGACTCTGGTTAAGCAATGGAACTTATCCATGGTTTGGTTGCGTCATATATAGAAATAAAAATGTTGCACGAAGGTTGGTGCTGCTAGAAGTTGGTGAAAAGAGAGTTAGAGTAAAACTGAGAAGATGGAAGGACTGTACGGCAGGATTTGAGAGAGAAAGTTTTAGATGAAGAAGACACGAAAGACATAAATGGAAATAAATATAAGAGGAAGAAGAAAAATAGAACTTATCTATTATTGTTATCAATATTTCGTCCAGTTGTTACATATGGAAGTAAAACATGGACGGGAAATAAATAAGCTGCTGGTACTTGAAAGGAAGGTTCTTAGAATGATATTTGGACCTTAAAAAGATGAATTAATAAGTAATATTAATATTATTAATATAATATATTAATAATAAATTAATGAAAAAAATTATTATTCCTATAATTGTATTTGTGTCAAATATAAAAAATAAACAAAAAATTAGATATTGAATAGTTCTACCACAGACAACTATAATATCTCTTCTAACATAAGCATTTTATTAATATTTTAATTGAAAATTGAAGTTATTCTATTTGTTTATTGGCTTAAAAAGTGTAGTTATTTAAAAAATTCTCTAGACTTTAATATACACGGGATTTTAATGATTCAAATTTATTATTTATTTTGAATTTACATATTAAAGTATCCTTTAATATGTAAAATTTTATATGTAAAAAAGTATTAAAATTTTTTGTTGTTGGCTCTGTGTAATTTTGAAAATCAATAACTTTTTCCAAATTTTTCCACTTTTTTTATATTAATAAAGTTTTCTTAATAAATTTTGAAGGTTCTATGAAACATTGATTTTTGACCCTTTTTAACGGATTTTGCTATGAATTTTTTTTTTACAAATTATTTCCGTATTTCCGCACAAGTATCCGCATAACAAACTTATCATTTCTAATAAAATAAAACAGTCAACATAACCTCAAAATTTGACGTATTTGATATTAATTAAATACTTGATTACAATCAAGTATTGATTAGCGTTCGAACAATCGACCCGTACAAATCTATTATTTACAAATACCCATACGAATTTTTGGTAAAAAGAATTAAAATATATTTAAAATTTGTTTGCCATAAACAATGCGACAATTATCTACGTTATTACCTCAAAGAATTCTTCAAATCCGTTAGAATAACAAAATAATTGAACACAGAGCCCAATTACATCTGTTTGTTTGGTTGATAACAAACTAAAACTTGTTTTTACTTAGCGACTGATAATAATGAGTAAGCGAAAACAGGAATTTACGTGCCTAAATATCTCTCTGAATAATTAGGTAAATGACTAAATGATAAACTAGGATATTATGGTTTTTATTCTATTCACATTGAAGGAATTCTTGATGCACTAATTCAGACGCTGTATAGAAAGTATTTAAATGAACTGAAATATGTTTGTATGAAAAGTTTAAATCGACATATTATATTAAAACTGATTCCAAAACCGTATTAACAAAATTTGGGATCACTCAAAAAAATTCAAAAAAGCGCATATATGTACAGAAGAATTTAAAAATAATTACGAAAATGTTGATTTTGTCAATTGTCAAGAAATGAAAAAAATGACTGTTACAATAAACGTTTCAGATGGATTAGATAGATGGAACGATCAAATAAGAAAGAAAGATTGAACCATACACTCAAAAATGTAAAATAACGATCGCATTCTTCAATATTATCGCATTTACAATACGAAACATGTACCTACACATTTAATCTCGTAATTTATCAAATTATATCAGACTTTATGATATAAAAATTAAAAATAAGTTAAAATACATACCACAAAGAGATGATTCTTCATTAAAAATGCCCAAATGATCATCAGTACTGCTAGTATGGTAGACATAATTACTCTCATAAGATTGTTCATCATCAGAGCTACTACTTTCATCAGAACTACTACTATCACTACAACTACTACAGTCACTGGAACTACTGCTATCACTGCAACTAGAATTATCACTGGAAGTGTTACTCTCATTAGAACTACTGCCAGTATGCACACTACTAGCAGCTTCGTACTCCAAAATATAATCGTAATTGACATTATTACCAGTGTAAAAAGATGTCTCAAAACTACTTAAGAGATCATCAAGATCAACACTATCCTCATTACACGTACTGTACTGGTAAATAGAGGCCTCATCCTCAAAAATGTTTAATAGATCACTTGCACTGTTCTCTCGAGATAGACTATCTCCAAGAGAGGCCTGAGTATCTAATAGATGCACAATTTCATCTATATTACTGTCATTAAACTCAGTAATACCGCTAGCGAATTCTGTATCGTCAAAGATACTCATCAGATCGTTCAAATCGTTATCACTGGTAACACTCGACATCTTGTCACAACTGATAGTACACAACTATTGAAAACACTTGTTATCACCACTGTGGTAGATACCAAACTAACAGTAGAAGAAATTACCTAGGTATTTTCAAAATTTCGGGAAAACATTGACCAATAGAAATCGTTTATTTTCTAATTAAGTCGTTAAGATCTACTCAAGGACACAAACAAAGACTTTGAGTAATTTGTGAGGGTAAGTAATCAAAGAGAAAGTTGGTGAGAAATAAGACAAACAATTCATTTGATAAACAAAAAATTATTGCAGGTATAAACTGGGTGGAGTGTTTGGAATTTCCAAAATTGTAGACAATGCTAGATATTTCATAAAGATTTTTTACAATTTGATAAAGATTTAACTTTCTATGCAATAAATTATTTTCGAGCGTTTATCAGTTAGGTATTTGGATATCTTACTAACTAAAATTCTTTGTTTATTTGGATATATCCATTAAAGAAATGAAAAAAATTCTTTCAACTATAAATTTTTTTATAATTATATTAACTCAATCTTTCGAAAGGTATCATAAGTGGGAGATAAAAAATTCTTGTCCAAGCTGTCAATATTTATCGTATATATATTTATTACATACATAGATTACAAATTTTGAGGTATTGTAGTTAATTTGGTTTTGACCGTGATTCTAAAGGCACGAGGCTTGTCAAATTATTTAAAAATTGTGTACAACACATGTGTGTTGTACACAGTTTTTAAATAATTTGTCAATCCGTAGGACATTTTGATTTAAAACAGTTAGTTAAACATGATCATTCACACAGATTATTATTCACACAAGACATTACTAGATTGACTACAGACACACATTTGCACTATGTATAAATTTAATCATATACTTTTTTAGACTTTGTAAAGACAATCATAGACTTTTATATCAATAGTAGCAATAGGTTATTTATTTGAAATGGGGGAAATATTGGCAGAGTTTGAAAGTTGTTTAAAAGAGTTCCTGAATGCTGAAGATATTTGGAACACTTAAAAAAGATGTGGTTAAGATCTGCTTGTTCTTGACAAGTTTTGCATAAGTCTAAATTGTATATTTTGATTTGAGCAAGATGAGCAGGATAACAAGCGTGGCCAAATCTCTCTCTTATTAAAGTTGTTAAATATTTACGGGCGGTATTGAAATTCTTAAACCATCTGGAATTAGGGATGTGCGGTTGTAAATACACGTAATGAGTTGTAGAGTGGTCGCAGAAGTTCGCCAGGAAGTACTCCAATGATCTGTTTAATTTCTTTTAGAGATAAGCAAAGCGCCAGGAACACAAATTTTCTCATCTGGTAAAATTTCAGCTGCAGTTGTGATTGCAGCTTTAGCAATGGAATCAACATGCTCATTATGTTTTATACCAACATGAGCTTATACCCAAATAAAATTGGATGACAATGAATCGGATATTATTAAAACTGCATATTATTTGATAGGTTGGAAGCCTTGACATTAAACAAAGACGTTTCAGACAAATTGGTAACCTTCGAATTATAGAAATACAGAACAATATTACGAATAAGTTCGGTGGATAGAGTCACGAATGTCGAGGTATTGAGAGTGGGAAGTGGGACAAGGTTTAAATATTATTAATATTAGAAAATTGCAATATTTGGGACATGTTATCAGGGGGTGAGCATTATAACTTGCTGCAACTAATAATACAAAGAAGAACACAGCATGGAAGGAGTCGTGGAAGAAGATGCATCTCCTAATTAAACAATTAGAGAGCTGGTTTAACTACACTTCTGCTGATCTCGTTAGAGCAGCGCTCTCGAAAGTGTGTATTGAAATCATGATTGCCCACCTTTCTAGAGATGGCATATGAAGAGAAAGATATTCGAAACGGAGATAGATATAAAAAACGGAGTACGATACGCCAAGGCCAAAAAGTAAAAGATAAACGGAAGACACTTCAGATAAGCGAGAACATGTTCATATACCACAAATAAAGGTATAGAAGAGTCTGATTTCTGGGAAAAAATAGATGATAATTCTAATTCAAACCGTGTTAAGCTGATGAAGTCTGCTTTCGATATTCTTCATAAACAATGATAAAACAATACCAAAAACGAATAAGCAGATGTTCGTTAAATCGAAGAATAAACAGCTGGATTGAGGTTATTAAATAAATGGTTGTTTTGTTGCCTACTAGTAACGACCAACATAAGAGTTGTATTGAGCCTCAATCATTGGTTACTTTTTCTTCTTGGTATGTAGTTTTAAGTAAAGCAGGACATATTGCTTCTGCAGCTGTAATACAAAAAAACCAAATTATCTATAAGATAATTTGGTATTTTTGTTACCTGTTTAGCAATATTTTCAAAACGAAAAGCTGATATTTTGACAAGATGCCCTAAAACGAAGAATTCAAACGGTTTAATTATAAAATAAGCAGTTTTTAACTTTTCGCAGTGTTTCTCAAGAAAACAGCCATATAATTTAGGTACATAATATTCATTTCAAAAATAAAATCCCACTGACTGGCTTTATACCATTGTTTAAAAAACTTCTGTTCTGAGTGTTGGACAAAATTGTCTTCCTTTCAAACAGAGAAGATGTATGTTCTCTGTATGTGACTTCCTATAACATTGACCTTGTGCCATTATCTTATTACAATTAACCATGATTCAAGTAATCCAAAGGTTTCTACACCTATTTTCGTAGCTAGTTTCAACTACTTTTAAAATCTTTCATTGGTGATGATCCGACTAGACCGAAAACGTTTTGAAGATTTGCAATCCTTTTGGATAAATATGAAATATTTTTTAATAAAATATACCATTATACACCAGAAAACAGTTAAAGTCTCAAGGTCATCTTTTATCCGTAAACTGGCGATATAAATTAACGATATATACTTAGTTTCTCTTTTTCTAATTCAGATAATTACTTTGTCAAGGATAAGGGGAATTTGTATACCTACCTAGATGTTTTTAATCAATTTCTAATGTCTAAGTATCCTTAATGAAGTTGATAAAATATATAAACTTGAATTTTTCCTTTGCTAAATTGTAGAATGAAATTACTGTAGTACTTTCTGTAAATTGATTTTATTTAACAAATTTCTCATTGTGTAAACTATTTGTTGCCGTAGTATTTTGCTGAATGTTAAAATAATTAATCGCCAGGTAATAATTTATACCACGACAATAACATTTTTAGTAAACATCTCACTATATAACATCATAGATGATTTTTTTGTAGAGTTGTTTAGTCTAGTAAATGTACATTTGTTATTTACGAGTTTACGAGTATGTTTATTTATTTTATTTCAAGGAGTATGATTTGACAAGATAAACTACAAACAATACAATACGGGATATAATATGGTGAAGAATAAAATAACGATGTAGACATCAGTATAAAATAAATCTTTCTTCTTTTGCTACCATTGAAGGTTGGCAACAATCTTAGTAAAGTAATGTCTATCTTGTGAATCTCTAAATAGTGAACTTGAGTCCCAACCAATTCATGAAGTAAATGAGATCAACAACAAAATGCTGTGAAAACTTGCAGAACAGACTACAAACTCCAATATTAAAATAAATTGTGACAAGCAACAAAAAATAAAGAAGTTCTAAAATAAGAAATAGAACGAACCAGAGAAAGGAGAGAATGGTCACAATTTCCAAGAATCTTATCATTATTATCACTCATTCTTTTATTAAAATTTATTTAAAATAGGACCAATAGATTAACCACTTCTTAAAATTCTGTACTACCTTTATTTGGTTGAAATTGGCACTGATTACAAATGCAAATCTTCGCAAATCTTTAAACAGCAGGTAAGGATAGTCTTGTTACAATCAAGAGTCCAGAATCTTTCGTTACTTTGTTTTTATAAGATTCAATTAAATTTATAAGACATCCTTCAATTTAAAATTTGTATTTTGTCTGGCCAGTTCACGTTTTACTTGAGCCCATATTAACTTGTGTAGTGATTTAGAAATGTATACTTTTTTATTAAATCTTTTATTTCTTGTCCTATCATCTCTCTCTTTAATCTTGAACTCCTAGAGTAAGTGTACTGGTTGTCATGATGATGTATGGTCCATCCCCATATACTTCTCTCTCTGGTTATTTCTATTATATCGTGTATAGGTCTTTTGGAACTTCCTGCGATATGATTAATCTAACTTGTTCCTACCTTCCATTGAATGATTAGTCTCTCCATATTGTCTATGTTTGACATGGCAAGATCTCTTAAGATCAGTAAGAGAGTCTCTTACTGATCTTTACTTCTTTAGCATATAAGTATTTGTTCTATGGTTAGTCCATGAAACTCACAACATTCTTCTAGAGCAGAACATTTCAGTGAAGTCTATCTTTTTCCTTTCTGATTGCCTTAGTACCCACGATTTTTATCCATATGTCAGCACTAGAAATTTTAAGGACCAATCTCGATTTTAGAGTTTTTGAAATATTTTGTCTTTCCGTATTTTGGTCATCTTCCCCATAACAATATTTTATCCCCTCTTATAATGTCTTTGTGTTTCTGATCGATGATCCCATATATAAGTAATAGTTTACTACAACATTAAACCGGTCAATTTTGGTTATATGCGGATGATTGTTGTGTTGCCTAACCACTATCATTTTTATGTTAAGGTAGTAGTCATGTTGTAACTGGCTGATTGACACCTAGTCTATGCCAATATAAAAAAACCACTATCATGATTTGAAGTCGTATCGTAACAGACATATTATTAATTGTAATATTTTTTGCTTTTATGTTTTGATAAAAATGAAAGAAGAAAGAAATAGATCTTTAAAAAAACAATGAGCAGAGATGCCTTCATGTCGTGGGATCAGAGGTACTACCAAATATAGAGGGATAAATTACCTCAGATTCGCTGACGACATCGTGATAATAGCGAGTACTTTCGAGGAATTTCAAATTACGATGAAGGAATTCGCAGACAGCTCCCAGTACGTCGGCCTAAAATGAATATGACACAAAAAAAAACAATAACAAGCCCAGACGACCCCAGACGCAATACAAATGTCAATGCGATAGAACAAGTCCACAATATATCTACATAGGCCAAATTCTGAAACTTGATAAAGAAAACCAAAGTGCGGAAATCATTAGAAGAGCATGACGCATGGGCAGGATTTGGAAAACTTATTTGGATACTTAAGACAGCAAAATACTTCAATAAATGAGGAGAAAAGTGTTCAACCAGTGCATCCTTCCTATCATGATGTATGGATGTAAAACCTGGACGCTACCACGATAAATATGAATAAACTAGCCATAACAGAAAGGGTAATGGAAAGAAGAATGTTTGATATACAGCTGTCAGATAAAAATAGGAACAACTAATTAAGATCAAAAACAAAAGTTGATCATATCACAACAAAAAGTTACAAACTCAAATGGAGCTTCGCAGGTTATACTGTTAAACAAAAATACCAACGTTGGAACGCCACAATACAACATTGGAGATCTTATAAAGGTAGAAGACCACAGATGAGATGGGTGGACGACATAAAAACAATAGCCGTAACAAATTGGAAGTATGTTGCTCAGGATAGAGATCAATGGAAGAAGTTGGGAGAGGCCTATATCCAATAATAGACGATAGAAGGCTAAGAAGAAAACCACTTTTTGCTGAACAAGCATTTTATGTTAATATTTTTGAAATATGTACCAATGGTAACCTTGTTAATTTTCTATAATTTTCTTGAAGTATTCACCCGAAGCTGACTCTGAATTTACGAGGTTGCCAGACCTTTGCGGTTTTTAGATTTTCTTTCGAGGGACTATACTCGTATCATGTGTAATATTTGCCAGAAAACTTTCAATATGCTGCGGTATAATTTGGGCGCAAAACATCATTTTAATTTTAAAAACATGTTCCGTCACTTGTCACCAAAATGACAATTTTTTTACCAATTTAACTGACTAAATCACTTTATGGAACTAAAAGTAATATTTAACTATAAATTCCTCAATTTCCAACTATACCCAAATAACCTTTGACGACTAAATTTACCATTTGAAAATATTTTTTAATATTAAATATCACACAACCTGCACATGAAACATATAGAACCGCTTTAAAAAAATATTTATATTAAAAATTAAAACAAAAACATTGCTCTTCTAAACACGAATTTGAAACGTTCGTTGATATGAAAAGTCGATAAGGTTGCTTATATTTAGCAGGCCATTTACCTTGTGTGATAACTTTTAATGTAGAGATTATTCAGTCCTGTGAAATGTATTTTTGCAAAGGTGATAAAACTCGGTGTTTTTTAAAACAATGAGAATTTTATACTCTTAGTAAAATCTGATATCAGTCGTGTTTTATCTCGTTAGTTAACAAAGGGAAGCTTTTATTAACCCTGCTGTACCGTTCGAGTAAACTACACAAATGTACTGTTCGGGTCAATATGACCCAACTATGATTTACGCTCCCTAATAGAAATAAAATAAGCTAATGGTGCTAAACAAAACTGTATTAATAAAAAATTATAGTTAATTAAACAATAATTATATTGTTACTGTAAATTAAACCTTATTAACAAAAATAAAAAGCATTTTTTCTTTCCCAGAAAACCCTAAGAACAAATATCTACAAAATTTAATTCAGTTTACAACTGGGACAGTAATAGAAAGAATGAGTTTTACAAATATGTTTATGACATATACAACATAAAATATTAGTCTTGTTATCCCTTTTAGAGCAAAATTTACAGCGTGTTCGTTTAGCAGGCGGAGTTGGATGGTCCATAGACGGTTCACTAGAATTTCCATCTTCTCTACTCGCTTCTGCTCGTGTTCTTTTTACCAGTTCTTGTGAGTCTTTAGTTCTCGGTAAATTTTTCCTGGAAAGGATAAGTGGTTTCACCAGTGTTTTTCCCAACTCCTCAAGAAAAATTCGTCGTTTTGTAAGTTTATTGGTATTCCATTGGGGATTTATCGATGTCCATAAAACGAACGCGTTGTAGGCAGAAATGTCCAGCATATTGTAAAAAACAATCATGGGCCAGCGATTTGTCTTCCTCTTACATGTATATGTACCAACAAGCTGATCTAGAGTATCCACTGCCCCCTTACTGGAATTGTAATCTAAAATAATTTGGGGCTTCTTGTCATTTCTGTCACTAATAGCCTTTTCATGATGCAAAGTACTCATAAGAATAACATTTTTATTCTTTTTAGGAATATAGTTAACAACAGTGGTATCTTGTGTGAAGTAAAAAGACGAACTATGAACTTCTTTATTCGCAATTTGTGCTGGAAGCTCTCGTTTATTTTTTCTTATAGTCCCCGGCATTGTATTTTTTCTTTTTAGAAGAAGTTGTCCTAAATTGTACGATGTAAAAAAGTTATCACATGTAATATTGTGGCCTTTCAAATCACTACTCAAGTCGCACACCAGACGCATTCCCTGATTTCGTTCTGGCGCGGCACCTGCTTCCTTTCCTGTATAGATCTGCAATTTTAGAGCATAAGAACTTTTACTGTCACATAAGGCCCAAATTTTTATGCCATATTTCGCTGGCTTGCTTGGAATGTACTGTTTGAATGGACAGCGGCCTCTAAAGGCAACTAATTGCTCGTCGACGGTAACATTTTCATCAGGGTTAAAAAATTTTGGTAGATTTTCAACCCATTTTTCCCAAATTTCACGTATTGCAGCAAGTTTATCAGTACGTCTCCTATCCTGTCTAGTAGTCTTGTTATCAAAACGTATTACTTGCGAAATTTTTGTAAATACTTTAAGGGACATTGTTGCTCGAAATATACTACGACCCGTTTCTTCATTCCACAAACTTTTAGTTGATTCACCATGGGACTTAAAAACTCCAGCTAACAATAACAGACCAATGTATGCTTGAAAACCAATTTTATCTAAGTCTTTCCAGTTGTTTCCAAAAACACGCTGTCCTTCCATGTTGGTCATATTTATAATTTGGTTTGCAACTATGTCAGAAAAGAGTGCGTCAAATGAATTTTTAATATCGAAAATTCGTGCACATGCGTACCTTGTAACTCCTGGAGCATTATTTATAACATTGGCCGTAGAAAAACGACCGCGTTGATAAGGAGGATCGAGCGACCATTGGATAGTATCGTCTTTTGAAGGAACTGTTACAGAAGGTTCTACAGGATGTTGTACGTAGAATGGAACACCAAAGGATTCATCACTACTTTCTTCCTCACTCTCACTACTTGTATTGTTTTCTGTTTCTGATATGCACTCATCACTCTCTGACACGTTCGCGAGCTCGCGAAGCTCATCTTCGGTTAGCGCTCTACGGTGCGACATTATCAACATGCAAACATAGACTGAAATTTGAAATATAAACGAATAAATGAATGCGCTTGGCCTTGGAATATTAGTGTTTTACCACTTGTCTATCACCGCCACTTCCTTTTACGTGACATGCCATTCTACCTGACATCGTCCAGCTACACTACACATATTTTACAAGTTCTAGCTTGTAGAAACTTGTTTTTATTTATAGACGTACCTGACTGACAAACACTATTAGAAAATATAAAATACTACCAACTAAACATACCTATACAGGTAATTTTTAACGGTTTAAATAAGTGGGTCATATTGACCCGAGCGTACCATAGGTAACAATTTAATTTTTATCAAAAAAATGAGCAAGTTGATTTTTTATCTTTTATGCAATTGAAAGACCTCATATTAAGTAATAAAGTCACGAAACACCAAAACGTTACGCCGCGTAATAATTTGTAAAATAAGAAATAATTTTTTTTTTGGGTCAAATAGACCCGAACAGGACAGCAGGGTTAAGATACGTTTGCAAAATTAAACCAAAAATATGTCAGAGTTTATGACTTTCAATTAAGCTGAACATATGTACCGTTAATTTATATTAAACAAATTTTCTTTCATGGCCCTTAAATTATTCTCTCATCCATTATGGATACCGGTAACCATTAAATGTATTAGTTTTGTGTTTACCCGAGATCAGAAACATTTGGAAGAAACCTGACCAAAGAAAACGAAATTTATTGCTTAGCCCCTAACCATAACCTTTATATAAAAATGTTTTTTTTCAGTATAGTATCTTCAGTAAATTTTTAACTTGACTAATTTTTGCATCATCTTATATATTATCTTAATCTTTTTCATCTCTAAATAAATAATTATTATAGTCCAGTCAGATTAGACGTAAAAAGGGCTTAACCCTGCATAAAGAGCTGCCCAAATTTTATTATTGTAATCTTTAGGGTGTTTTAATAGTAGTGTAAATTTAAAACGCGACTGAATTCATCCGTTACGTTAGCATCCATCTTGAATTTGAAAATGAAAAATTGTGTCTTTTATTTTTGTGCTAAAATTATTATTAGAGGTCGTACGTATGCGGTAAAGGCGCGAGCGTAAGACCTTGGAAGGATTGGTTTTATAGGAATTCTTTTTACTCAATATTTCGGTACAAGTCGGTACAATCTATTCGTACAAGTTAAAATATGCGAAATATATTTCGATCCCTTTTACGTCGCCAAGTTGTTGTAAACACGTTTTAAAAGTTTGTTTACATTTCACAGATGCCTATTTTCTAGACATTCTTTTACTCAAAAGTCACTTTTAGGATATTCTGCGTTTCAAATAAATATTCCGGTTATGGCTTGTTTATACTAAGTTGGGAAGCGAATGATTTTTAAGAATTACAGCATTCGCACTGAGGTCGTTGTCAGGGATAGTTGGCTTCAGTGTGGATCCAAATTTTGCGTCAAATCTGAAATGTTTCTGGTTGTTCGTCCTTTGTCATGGAAAATATGTAGTGTATAGTAGCAGTTCAGCTAATAGTTGCAGTTTAAGTGAGGTTTAGAAGAATCGTTGTTTCCATCCTCGTTTTGTTTCTCCCTGGTTGTCATCCCAGGCTTTTTGGCAGTTTGGAGATGAATTTGTTCGTGTGTTCGTTACGCAGAGAGTTAAAGTCCAGTTTCTACCCCCAGAAATTCCAGTGAAGTCCAGTTACAGAAAATTTTAAGTAGTTTAGTGAAAACAAGAAACCAATTTGACATTTGTTTGCTTTGTTGTTTTAAAAAAAGAGGTGTTTAACCTCTCTATGAATAGTTTCATTTTAAAGATATTCCTTTATTTGTAATGAATTATTTCTGATAGTTTATAGCCCAATGACATTTGTAAGTTTTGTAGCAACTCCCACTTGTAAACAAAGTTTGTAAAACGAATAGGACACATGTAAGTTTTTCTTTTTTATTATTTTGGTATAAATCCTTTTAATTATTTTTGTAACTGTTTGTGGTGAGGTCTTTCTTGTGTTTGGTTTTATTTGTTTCAAGAGAATTATGTAAGTACCTCTTCATTTTTTAAGTTGCCAAAATCCAACCCCTTTGCCATTCACTTATCCACGACCTAGCTACTCCAAATAAACCCTGAGTGTTGTTTGCATAAGTTTCGTTTATTTTGCTTGCCTTATCTCCACCTCAATAGTTTTTTCCCCAAATTATCAACCCCCATAGTAATACCCTATGTGGTAGGCAAAATATTTCGTTACAAGATATGATTAAAATCTAATGGTTTTATTTGTCATCCTCGGTCGGTGAGACGTGTCTAATAATTTTCGGCCTTAAAGTGTCTTCAGTTATTCTGCTATTTATTATTACCATTAATTTCACATTTCCTTTCTTCCTTAATCGATTTATTTACCTAGTTTATGTTGCAAATAGTTCTTACAGCTGTCCCACTTGGCACTGGATTCGCTAGAATCTGCTCCAATTTTTATTTGATTCAATGTTACACATTATTGGGTCCCCATAATTTTTGCTTTTACTTTATCAGTAACGAGTTCTACTATGGGTTTAGGTAATTCTTCTTATTATCTTCATAAGAATGTAAAGGAGCAAAATACAGGACAATAAGATTGAAGAAAAACAAAGAAAAAGAAAAAAAGAAAAAATATAGAGAGACAACAACAAAACAGAAAAATGTTGATTATTAAAAAAAAGCACTACTCTTAGTAAACATTCTCAAGTTGATAGTAGTCAATATATGTTATAAATAAAGTGTGAACAATGACTGTTTTCATATTATTTCCAATTTTAATTAATTTTGATGGACTTTTTGTGTGACCATTTCAATCTATTTACTAAAGTAAGAAAGTTATTAGTAAACTTATTTGGGAGAATTCAAGTTTGTCGTAGAATATTGTGTTATTCTCGATTTGGAAATCCACTAGAACCCAGTTTTTATGGCAGAAGATTAGAGCGGTCCTTATCTACATTAACATCGGAAAATTATAGATTTCTATACTTTCTGGTCTTAATTTTGTTCAAGAGTTTCTAATAATAATATAAAGACCCTAATAAACTTCAATCTAATAACCTGTCATAAAAACTTTGTTTAACAATTTTCAAAGGTCGTTTTTATTTTATTCATTATCATATCTTTATTAAAGATAAAGAATAGGTACATGTGAACTTATTTATAAAATAAAAAATATCCACAAAGATCATCTGTATAAGAATTAGTGTTGAGATAAAAAAACTGTTGGTAATGGTACAAAAATACAGCTCATAAAAGAAGTATGTGATATTCTAAATCAGTAACGCATGTGTTGGATTGTCTTCTAAATTAAGTGTGTACATAAAGCCAAATATTAAAGTGTGTTTTATTATTTCTTATATAATTGAAAATTAATAAAATAATTCTTATTGCAAAATATAATCCCTCCTCAGTCATTCCACGAATCTGCTATAAAAATAAACTTTTTTAAACGCATTACTAATAAATTACATATAGTTTATTATTTAGAGGGGAGCTGCCAGGGCTAGAGTCGAATTAAATAAAAGATGCCTTTATTAATACATTCATCTTATAGTCAGGCAATAATTTGTGTAAAACTCAAAGAAAGGATATTTTGGAGAAAGGTTTTGACCTAAGTGTTACCCAAGAATTGGTCCATTTGAGTAATTATAGCACTTAGTTATTTATGACTATAAGGGTAGCGTAACTATCAATTACTTGAATAAAATATTTAACCAAACGCTTCACAATACCCCGACACTGAACTAATAAAATGAAAATGTAAATTTGTATATATTGTTTGACTATATTTGTAACGTTATCAGATTGTTGACACGAAAAAAGATTGAATACATACCACAAAGGCAAGAGTCGTTATCGAATACACTGACAAGTTCATCCAAAATACTAAAATCGATACAGCAAGCTGGCATGCTGCCTATCTAGTTCAAAAACAACACAATACTGACACTGATAAAACAAAATCACATTTTTATCAAGAACTCTACTTAAAACTGATAAGGAGCTTGAAAAGATTGTTAAGGTAGGTCTTTGCTTACTGCCTTCAAGTCTAGTGATCAACTGAAGGCGAAAAACAACAGTTTGTAGAATCAGACTAATAATTATTATTGTTGTATACCTATAATGATTATGTAAATTGCAATAAGATAAACTTTTGCAAAACAAAAACAAAGTTGTGTATGCCACTAAATCTCCAGATAAAAAACGAAGAAAATATTATGCTAGTTTATTGGGTTGACTCCTCATCTGTATATATTTGTTTAGGATGTTTTTATGTTGAAAGTGTGCAGAAAAAATGCGAGTTAGATAAATAATATGTCATTGTAAACAATGTTAGAAATAATCTCTGTATTTTTGTATGCCGATATCTCGATTTATTTTTAGACCTTGCGTTCAAAATTGTTGCACCTTTGAAAAGGTCAAGACCAAGTTGTTTGTATGTGATGGGAACTGGAATTTTTACAAATTTACAAAAGATTAGCAAATTTTTATATGTACTTGTGTACGCTTTCAAGCAGTTTATTGCAGTTTTGCCTGTTTAAATTAATTGAAAATAACAAATGTATTAATTATCTCATTTTATTTTGAACGAGTGTTGGATTTGATGAATATGGAAATATTAATAACAATAAAGAATTTATTTTCTAATTTTTTTTCTCATGTAGCTTGTTGAAAGTAAACCATATAATTTAAACCAAATTCTTTAACCCTTAACTTGGCAACGTATGTTATAATATACATAATATTTCAAATTTTTTATTTGACAATCAATAGTATTTGAAACCCAGTTCTTGGCACTGTATAGTTGAGTACACACTACCGTAAGTAGCCGAGTGGAAATCAGCCCGAAAATTCTTAGTTTCGCGCATTTAGTTCTGATGGTATGGATACAGTCTCGACAAAATGGCTGAGCACGCGCGTTGTTCCAACCAACAAGTGGTAAGTGTTTATATTAGTTTATTGTTTTTCATTGTACAGTGCTAATTTTTTTGGGAACTTATTTTTGAAACATTATACTGTTTATGTATAAACAAATTTTTGGTGTAATGTTAATATTTTTTCAGCAAATCCATTCAAAACTTTATGTATTGTATAGTATACACCGCCCGATATGGCTTATTTGACATTAATTTTTTTTTTCAGACTAAAAAAAGGAGAATTGATAGAATAATGGCTCTTTTGCCTCCAGTTGGTGCTGAAAGCGACCCAGAGAGTAGTAGTGATGACGAACAAGAGGTATTATCTCGTAATTTTTTAAAAGAATTCACAGAAGACACAGATGATGTTGAAGAAAATATAACTTCTGAAGAAGATATAAATGAAGCTGTAGAAATATTACCTGTTTCAGTCAGTAAAGGAAGACTAGCAGCAACTACTCCCTCAGTAGTGCCACAATTTTCTCCAGTGGTCCAAAAACAAGCAAGCTCTTCATTAAAACGGAAGGAGAAAAAAGACGAGCCTTCATTCAACTGGACGACTGATGATTTTGAATATGAGGTAACAACAGAACAGAGTAATGATTTTACAAAACCCCAAAATATAAAAACACCTTTGCAATATTTTAAAACGTTTTTTAGTCCAGATATTGTTGAATTAATCGTAGAACAGACTAACCTGTACTCGACACAAATATTTCACAAATGTGTAGACACAAGTATAGATGAGATGCACGATTTCTTAGCTATCACAATTTTAATGGGGATTGTTGACATGCCGGCGTACACAGACTATTGGTCTCAAGAGACACGTTATGAACTTATTGCAAATGTAATGTCACTAAAGAGGTATCAAGCAATACGACGCAGCCTACATTTTGTCAACAATGAGGAGTTGAATAATGACACATATTTCAAAATAAGGCCTATTTTAGATCGTGTACGAAGAAACTGTCTCACAATTGAATCAGAGTCTAGATGTTCAGTGGATGAAATGATGGTCCCATACAAGGGAAAAAAGGCAGGCTCGAGAAGACAATATGTGAAGAACAAACCAAAAAAATGGGGTTTCAAAATGTTTGTTCGTTGTGGCGTATCAGGGATAGTGTATGATTTCTTTCCCTATGGAGGAAACGATACATTTAGAAACCATCATTTTACGGATAAGGAAAATAACATGGGATTTGGGGCAAAATGTGTTTTAGCACTATGTTCAACAATCCAAAATAAACCTTTATCGACAGTTTATTTCGATAATTATTTTACAAGTTTAGAACTTATTACCTATCTTCGAAGTGACTTTGGAATACTTTCTTTGGGAACTGTTAGGAAAGACAGACTACGGGGTTGCCCACTTGAATCTGATAAGAAAATGAAAAAAGATGGAAGAGGTTCTTTCGACCAAAAAGTAGACAATGATAGTCGCATTCTCGTTGTAAAGTGGTACGATAACAAGTCCGTAACCTGATGTAGTTCATATGTAGCCTCCATTCCAATAGCAACCATACAGAGATTCTCCAAAACGGATAACAGGAAAATCCACATTCCATGCCCACAGTTAATAAAACACTATAACAGTCATATGTCACTATATAGAATACGCTTTAAAACACATAGATGGTATATGGGCATTTTTTCTCAAATTATAGACATATCCATTAATAATGCTTGGCTACTATATAAACGTGATGCAAGCATTCTACAAGAAGATAAAAAAACAGTCATTCCTTTGAAACAATTTAGAATTAAACTTGCTAAAAGTCTACTGCAGGCTAACAAAATAAAAAGAGGACGTCCCAGCAATGAGCACTTCCTACTATCTTCAAAAAAAAATTAAAAACCCGGTAAAGCCTAGACCCCAAGATGATATCAGATTAGATCATCTGGATCATTTTCCAGTATACGGTGCAATGGGCAGGTGCAGAAATTGCAAGAAGGGACAAACTGCTATATTTTGTAACAAGTGTAATATTAGACTATGTTTAGTGCAGAACAGGAATTGTTTTATGGAAGTTCACATTAATAAATAAATATTTTTGATTAAATTTTGATAGTTCTTATTCCTATTCCTGGTCCTTCATAATTTGGCAATGTATGATATGCTATACAGACCTATTTTTCGCTCTATTTGGCAATGTATACTCTGGTGTACAATCCAAATTTTTGACATATAGTGTCATATTTTTTTTTGGCTGTTATAGAATATTTGAATGATGCCCAAACAGCAAACATACCAATTTTCAGATTTTTAGATTCAAAATTAACCTTTTGCCAAGTTAAGGGTTAACATGTTTATTAGACGCTGTGTTCAATTTTTTTGTTACGTTGGAAACAAAACACCATAATTATATAACTCATTTATGCCGACAATTTGCAGAACCTTATGTATGGTGTTCTTACTATATTTGTGGTACATTTCTTGATATATTTTGGAAATGAGTATATCTATAATTTTAACTGAATAGTAAAACATGTTTCTTATTGTAATACCCATTTCAACAGTCAAAATATTTGCATTTGGTTTTTGTTCTATTTTAACATTTACATCGATATTCTTTGAGTTACTACTACTATAGATAAATATAATATTTACCTATTTCTTAGAACATGATATCGTCCTAAATAACCTTGCTATCATGGCATAAGATTTTGCTGTGCCTTATTCTGGTTTTGTTGAAAATGACTTTGTTCTGGTGCATCATAATGTCAAGCCTAACAGTGCGAGAATCACTCAATGGTTTTTACATGAAGTAAACATTCCTGTAATGGATTGACCAGCACTGAATCCAGCCGCAAACCCAATCTATAGTGTATTTTTATGTATGAGAGAGTAATAAAACAATAAATTATGTATGCAACTCCCTAAACTGTTGATACGGGTGACTCAATGAAAAACAGATATTTGTCAACAAGTTTACAGAAGTATATAGGAAAACAATTTTAAATTGAGTATGACCACCAGGTATAAAGGTTGGAGCAGAATAGAATACAATAGTTGTGAGGGTCACTAATCCCTAAATAAGGTTGCCAGTGTCGGAGTGATGGAGGTTAACAGGTACTAATGAATTTGCAAGAAATGTAAGATGTTTATTTTATTGGTTATATATAACCAATAAAAGTTTAATAAGTACCTACCTATTTGCAAAATAAAGTTTAATTCTTTAGATAATATAAAAAGTTTTATTTTATCTGAAATGAGTGCATTGCACGAAGTAAGGGTTTCAACAATCAAACATTTAATTCTTTAATTCCAGGAATCTACGACAGTAATTGACTAGATAATTACCTTCTAAGCTTATTCCACAGAAAATGTGATAGTGGGTTTTTCCATTTTGTAGGAAGGTCCAAGTGGCGTATTCAAAATTCTTAACAGTTCACTAAAACTAGGTACTTCAGTTGCAAGGTGCAGTTTATTGTGTATACTAGTGTTATGGAAAATTTGGAAGTGCCGTGTAAACGCCGAAAAATTGGTCCTTTAACAGTTAATGAAAAAACATTAATATTTAATTGTTTTAAATCATTTACAGACAAACGTTTATGTGAAAGTGTTGAAGAGACAAACAGAGACAGGGAAACCAAAATTTCAAATAGAATATCATTTTAAAGAAGGACTTCGACGGAAAGTGCATGAATTCTTCTTTAGACAAGAATTTCCAACATTGGATAAAGTTCTTGTCTCAGTTCGAGATGATAAGGATTACCCAGAAATGAGTCGAAGTACGTTATGGAAACTTTTAAAAGAAATAGGCTTCCGATGGAAAAAGAATCCCAGAAAGTCTATTTTATTAGAAAGAAGCGATATTGTCATATGGAGAAGACATTTTCTAAGAACCATAAAGGAAATGAGAAACCAAAAAAGAAAAATATTTTATCTTGATGAAACATGGATCAACGAGGGTCATACACCAAATAAATTTTGGCAGGATGAAACTGTTACAAGTCAAAGGCACGCTTTTGTAAATAACTTATCTACTGGTTTAAACCCACCATCAGGAAAGGGACGCAGGCTGATAATAGTACACATTGGCAGTTCGTGCAGACGGTTTTGTTGAAGGTGGTTTATTAACTTTTGAATCAACTCGTACCGGTGACTACCATGAAGACATGAACGCTGATGTCTTTCAAGAATGGTTCGAACAAATGATAGATCTTCTTCCTAAGAACTGTGTAATAGTAATGGATAATGCAAGTTATCACTCCAGACTTATAGAAGGACTGTCCACAACCAAGTGGTTAAAAAAAGACTTGCAGAATTGGCTAAGTTAAAAAAATATTACGTACCATCCCGGATCTATAAGAAAGGAACTTTATTCGTTGTGTGCCCTTCATAAAGAAAAATTTAAAAAATACGAAATTGATGAAATTGCCAAAAATCGTGGAATGACAGTACTTAGATCCCCACCATATCATTGTGAATTAAACCCGATTGAACTGGTATGGGCACAGATAAAGAGTGAAGTTTCAAGAAAAAATACCACTTTTAAAATTCATGATGTTAAACAGTTGTTTTTGGAGGCCGTAAATAATGTAAAACCTGAAAACTGGAAAAAGGCAGTAAATCACACTATTAAAGAAGAGGAAAAAATGTGGAAGCTGGACAATATTACTGATAAAATGATCGAGCCAGTTATTATAAATCTTGGTTCTGAAAGTTCATCTTCTGAATCTGATTTGGATTTGTAACAAGTAGCTGTAAGTTTTATATTAATATTTTTATTCATCTATTTAACATACCTTAGACGGTTTTAAAAACTCTTTTTCTCTTTTGTAATTTTTAAAAATTAAAAAAAATGTGAATTTTTTAAAACCCTTTTTAATGTATTCCAGTCAGTTCTAATATAGTGTGTGATAAAAGAGGTCACTTTTGTTTACATACACATAACACTTTATAACACTGAAATAATTCATTTATTTTTTACAATTATTCAAAGTAATTTTTCAATTAATCTTGAGCACGCCCATGGAGTGGTCGAATGTACCAGTTAAAATTATGCTAATTACTCTCTCGTTCATAAAAATAAACTATAACATGTTTTAACTGCCACTTTTCACATTGCCACCTAACCCAACCTAACCTAACCTTAAATCAGTTACAAGAGGCCCTTTAGAGGAATGAGAACTTATTCCTCAACAGGACATTTCCCATTGGTGAATACTCCATGTTTTAAATGAACTAAGATATTGACGACATTGTATTAATAACAGATAAAAGGGAAGAAATACAAAATATGATGGATGAATTAAATAGCGAATCAACAAAAATAGGTCTACAAATGAATTATAATAAAACGAAAATTATGACTAACCAACCAGAAGAAATAATAATTACAATTGCACAAACAACTATAGAACAAGTAAAAGAATATGTATATTTGACACAACTAGTTAAAATAAATAAAGAAAATCAGACCGGAGAAATAAAGAGAAGGATACGGCTGGCTTGGGTATCCTTCGGAAAACTTTCTTATATACTAAAAAATAGAGAACTTCACTAACAAAACTAACTCGATCACACTATTTAGAGAATGGAGATATTAAGGAGATTAAATATGTTTCCTGATGGGTCAAACACTGTTTATGGAAATGGATCAAGGATTATTGAACTGACAACAAAACCAACAAATACTACGGCCTGGGACAACTTTACAAATGTAGCTGGTTGAAGTATTTGCACTGACAGTCTTCACTAATGAAACCATTAGGAGAATGTATTAGGGGTAAATAATCCATTTGAAGAAACTAAAAAAGTACAAAGATCTTATTAACTGGAAGAAGGCAATAAAGTGTATCTAACATGCATGCCAGAAAGTGAAGAAAACCAAGGCAAATTAAGCCTTTACAAGAATCGTTGAAGGTCCAAAACCTCTCTACAGTATTACGAAAGATACCGGTAGAAATGAGCTTCAAAATTAATTGGAAAAGAAGCGTAACAAAAACCCTTCCGAAGCAAACAGATTTGAAGAAATTCATCGACAACATTGACACGAGACTTTCTTAGTATAGTATATCGAATCTTGCAGATGAGAGCAAGACGGACAGAGAAATGGTGACTGGACACTGTTACACGACAAAACACCTCTATAAAAAGTACGGCCAATAAATCATTATGCAGTAAATACGAAGTGGACGAAGAAGCCATTATAGATGTTCTCTGGGAATATGAAACGCTTGGTGATTTAAGGCAGACGTGAAAAGCAACATAACAAAGTATTGAATCAGGGGAAATTATTGGACTCCCTATAGTCGCTGGCTTTTATTAATAGCAGAAGACTACGTGGTGGGGTTTAATGAAGAGACAGGTTTGGTACAAAGATCTCATAAGGATGTGCTACATACAAGTAGTGCCTTGCCTGATGTAAAAAGAAGATTAATATTACCTAACTCTTTTTTAATATTTAAAGATATCTTCTTGGATCTCTTACAAAGTCTCATGTCAACAGTTCGGTTTAACGTATGAGCGCATATACTTTGACCAATGTATGTTACCTGTACTCACTTATGGAGCGGAAACAGTAACACTCAAAACAAAAAAAGTAGTGAATAAGATTCGGGTGACTCAGAAGGCTATGGAGCGCCAAATATTGAGTGTCTCTCAAACGAAGAAATGCTTCGTAGAACAAAAATAACAGATGCCATCGAAAACGGAGCAGAGAACACCCACCAACCAGATGGAAAGAGCTCAGGGAGACGTATGTCTAGCAGTGGCGCATACATGTTGTTGATGATGATAACATATAAGCCATATTACTGTAGGAGGCAAATATCAACTAACACACCAAATAAAATTTTTAAATGTATCTAATATTGTCAAAATTATCAAATATTGTTTAACTGTTGCAATTGCTTAAATATTTTTATACATCTTAAAGCCTTAGAAATACTTTTTTTTTAATATAAAAATCCGATAAGTTTATATTACATGTAAAAAATGATATACAGAAACTACAAAATATATTTTTTAATATATACATCCTGTATATACGAAATTAAATAATTTTAAGTGGAAATCACGTATGAAGTACCGTATGAAAAGGCTGTCTCCAACGTTGATTCGTGTGTAAGAGTGTAACACGTGGAACATCGTTAGTGACGAAATTATGTGTAATATTCTACACAATTGACGGTAACTAGACAATTTCTATTCCTATTGTTCTATCCTCATAATCTCTAAGTTTCATTCAACACTGAATACGCCTATTGTTAATTCCAGTGCTGTGTTGCATCCCTCTACTAATCAATATCGTGTCTATTGTAAACAAACGTTGGCTTTATAGTTGGGTAATGTGTTTGAAGTATTTTGAGTGTTAAGTCTTAAAATTTTAAAATTATGTTGGATTAATTTTTAAGGAATTTGGATGATATAAAAAACTAAATTATTAAACGTTCATTACAAAAGAGCAAGGATTATCTGTGATTACATACATGCAATCTGGATTTATAGCGAACGTTGTGGCCTTTCGATTTCCAGTTTCCAAATTTTTTTCTAAATCCAGTCGCCCTTCTTAGGTCTTTGTTACTTTGACTAGCCTTGCCTATCCTTTGTTACCAAATTTCTCTACGTATATCATGAATACTTATTATTTCAATTCAATTCAAATTCAAACCTAGTGTCAATGAAGACAGTTAATTAGATGTAGCTAATAAAGTAAATTACTTTATTTATATATATAAAGGGAAACTAAGAAATATACAGCAAGAGATGATGCGACTAGAGATCGATATATTAGGAATAAGCGATACAAGATGGGTCGGCTCTGGCGAAATCAATACAGACAATGGACGAATTTATTACTCTGGAAGCAGCGACACCCAACACAGATATGGAGTTGCTATGATCCTCACTGAAAAACTAACGAGATCAGTAACAGGCTTCGTTCCGGTATCTGAAAGAATTATAATGGTGCAATTATTGACAACCCATGTAAAAATGAATTTAATTCAAATTTATGCACCAACTGCTGACAAAAATGAAGAAGAAATAGAAAACTTTTATAGCGAACTTCAAAAAACATTACATCTCACAGCATCTAGAGACGTAACAGTGATCATGGGTGATTTCAACGCAAAAATTGGCGAGGGAAAATGCTACCCTAATGTAGGACCATATGGGCTTGGTGAACGAAACGACAGAGGGGATCGCCTAATAGAATTTTGCCAGGAGCACAATGTTATAGCCGCAAATACATTCTTCAAATTACCTAAGCGACGCCTTTATACATGGAAATCGCCAGCTGACAAAGACAACAAAATCGTCAGAAATCAAATTGATTACTTACTAATAAAACACAGATATCGAAACTCAATTCAGGCAGTAAAGGCATATCCAGGAGCGGACGTATCTTCTGATCATATTCTTCTTATTGCTAGATTTCAACTTCAACTAAAAAAGACACAAAAAAGCCGCAATAACAATAAACTTAACATACAGAAACTAAAGTCAGAAGAAACAAAAGAAAATCTGAAACACGAAATCAACACAAATCTAGACAGAAACCCAGGAAATAACTGCAACGTAGAGCAGCAGTGGCAATTCTTCAAAACCTCTATATTGGAGCCAAGTAAGAAACTACTTACAACAACTAAATATAAGAAAGAAGAATGGATGACAGAGGAAATTCTAGAGTTGATGAATGAAAGGAGAAAAAACAAAACCATCAATAAGACGCGCTTCAAAACCAAATAAGAAGAAAAATTAGGGATGCTAAAGAGACCTACTTCTCTGAAAAATGTAAAGAAATAGAAGAACTTAGGAAATTGAACTTACAATTAAAGAAAGAAAGCTACAGTATCTCGGACATGTGATGCGGGGCGATAAGTATGGCATCCTGCGACTCATAATGCAAGGAAAAATAGATGGCAGAAGAAGTATCGGAAGAAGACGAATTTCATGGCTGAAGAACCTGAGAGAATGGTTTGGATGCAGCTCAAAACAACTATTTAGAGCTACTGCCTCAAAAATTAAGATAGCTATGATGATTGCCAACTTCCGTAGCAGAGATGGCACCTGAAGAAGAAGAAGAATAAAGTAAATTGTAAAGATTGTAATTCATTATATACAGAGTGGCCCAAAAGTCTGGAAACGGCCAATTATCTCGTAAATTGCTAGTCATAATTTTACAAAATTTGAGGTACACCTATTTTGGGATACGAAGATTCCATATTTGACATTTGCAACGTTGCAATTAGAACCTTTCTGCCTTTACGTGAATTTTGACTCCGCCTTCGCGCAGCTCCATGGTCAGGAGTGCCTGCACTATCTTTAGCAATTCTCATTTTTCTTTTATTTTGAAACAACGCGGCCAAATAAAAGCTACCTGAAGTAAAATATTAACGATTAATAAATCACACTATCAGTGCTTTTGGAATTATGTTAAATTTGTATGGTTCCTGAGCTAAATTTTTGTTTCCCTTCCATCTTTTTAGAGCTGCATATCCTTTTAGGTTACTCTGCAATTTTTTCTATTGATCTGGCAGCTCATTAAGACCTTCAATAAAGGATGAAGTAGTAAGTATCTTTTTTTTCTCCTCCAAGTAAAATACTTGCTACAACACTAAATGCCACTCGATGTATTAAACAAAATATCGCAAGAGATGTGTTGTTAGAATAAATATGATTATATTCGGCTAAAAAAAGTAAGAAAAGCATTGAATATAGCACAGAATTATGGGGAATTTACAATCTTAGAAATAAAGGTAGACAACTATAGTAAAAAGAAGACACGGAGTATTGTATTTCAGCGTCAAAAAACGGAGGTCTATTCAAAAGGTGGGCAGGTTAGATATACACAGAACAAAGCAAGAAAAAATGAATTTATCAAATAGAATAAGCGTGAATTTAAAGACTCTAAACAATAGAAACAAAATTAAAAAAAAAGTTTTGTGAATAATTGATTCTCCGGGTATATTTGGTATTACCTATTATTAATTTCTATAGTTTTTCTGGATTTAGTTAATACTCTGCACATGAATGTTAATACTTACTGATTTTGATGCATGACCCCCTATGAAGACAAATGGCCAGTTATTGAAACTTACCTAAAACAAAAGATGACATTAGTATTTAATTTTAAAGATAACAAAAATTAATAGAAATTGGACATTTAAGTGGCTTTTTATTTCATTAAACCGAGCTGTGCTTAAACCAAGTTTCTATTAGGAGTTTTTACTAGATTTATTCATCATTCATTCATACATCTAGATCACATTCCTATCCATTCTTTTCTCTTTCATTATTTCTTGGTCAACTCATTTATCAAACATGCACTCAATAGTTTTAAAGTCAGTAATCATTCAAACATTATCTAACTGTTTTTCAAAATTCATAAACTTTTCCCCTATTACAAAAAATCCTTATCCAACATTGCTCACCTTCTCTTGGTCAACAACTTAGTAGCACACTCATACATCAAATTTTAGGTTTTCACAAACCGAATTTGTTACTACTAAAATACATTTTGTTCAGGGTGCTAGATGCAATCAATCAATTCAATTTTAAATTAATCACATAGGTTATAACTCTGATTTCTTCAGCCTGTAGATTTTCCATTTACCAAACTTATTTTTATTAATTTTTCACCATACAACAGTCTTAAATACAGTCATTTAAATACGATGTCTTATATTAGCTTCAAATATTTGCTATTAAAAATTTTTACCTGTCCTAGATGTGATAAACATAAAAGGATAATTTTCATATATATATATATATATATATATATATATATATATATATATATATATATATATAAGCTAATCTAACATAAAATACACTTTTAGACCACATTCCATACGACAAAAAGTAACATAGGTAGCCTAATACACAGGTCATCCTCTTAAACATGACTTTAACACCATTGATGATTTCACATAGATTATAACCCAAATTTTAAATCCCAACACCTATATTGCTGTTATTATTTTTTAAAATCATCAAAATAATTTTTGAATCTTTTGGCTGTAGTAATACTAGGTATAACTAATATAGTTCCATGTTACATTAACATTTTGTTTTTGACACCGTTCATAGGTATATTGTAAATCAGTTTCCAGCTGTTCTCCGTGCGTAGAGGTTTTCTCGCCGGCTCTGGAACTCAATTTTTACAATGTATGTTACCTGAAGTCATATTTAATTTAATACTGAACATAACAATTTTTTAACAACAAGATGTATAATCTTTTATAACTAAATGTAATTTAAAGGGTTTTTACCCATGTATTTTTGGTGGCTCAGGCATTTTAACCTAGTAAGTATAGCCATTTTTGCTTTTTAACCATAGTCAAAATTTCATAACCACGTTTGTTTTAACTAAATGGTTTATACTTATTTTAGGCGATTTTAAACCTGATGATGGACTTATTAGTCCGAAAACGTTTGTTTTTTTATGTAGCCCTTTTAAAGGTTTTTAAATAAATATACCCACTTACGAAGACTAACCTCTTTTTTTGTGATACGTCGTATACAGCCAGCTACAGGAATTGTTTTCCTTGTGGATTTTACTAGATTTGTTGAACAGTGACTTTTTCATATTCAGAACAATTTTCATATATCTAGGGTCATCGGTTAACCCCAATAATAACACATCAGGGAAAATAAAAGGCGAATCATAATTGCAAACAGATTGTTCCCACATATGAATCAGAGGCATGGACCCTGACCAAAAAAGATGAATCCTTTCTATCGATCTTTGACAAAAAGGTACTACGCAACATATTCGGAGCGGTCTGTGAGAACGGAATATGAACGCGTAGCTATAACTTTGAATTGCAGAATATCTACAAGTTTGGTGGAAAATATATTACCACTATAATCAAACGAAACGTCTGCAGCGCAACCGGTGGCCATGAGAAGACGGGGTAGACGACAGCTGAGGTTCATAGAGAGGGTAAGACAGGATACTGACAAGACCGGTTTTGACAACTGGAAAATCGAAGTAAAGGCAGAGCAGAATGGCGAAGAAAGAGAGTTTTGGCCCTTTAAGGGCTGTACTGTACCACCATAATGATGATGATGATGATAAATGTTAATAAAAGAGTAGAGTCAAAATCATTCACGTCAAATTTGTATAAATTGTGTTTCCATATATCATAATAATTTCAAAAACTTTTACGTTAACAATAGGATTTCATCGTTTTAGCCCAGGTCTATTAAAATAAAAAAATACGAAAACGAAAATAAACTGAATTCTTCCACGTCAAGTCGCGATTTGGTTCTATTAGTTGAAAAGTAGAATTGGAATAAAATGTATTCTGTAATGGAATTTATTTAAGTGTTGTAATTTAAATTATAATGGACATATTAAAATAAGGAAGTAGAAATCTTATTAAATAAGGTATTTACGATATCCATGTAATATGTCTGTTCCATCCTAATCTAGTCATTTACACATTCCTCCATTAAACGGATTCTCGCATAGAATCTTAACCGCGTTTGCCATCTGGTAGGTAAAGAACATACACGCATCTTCTTTTGTTTCTTTATAATATTCCAAAAATATTTCTTACAAAATTTAACTGGTTTATCTTGCATGCGAACAAATATAAATTTCGTAAAGTAGTTGAAATGTGTGAAATTTTCTCATCATATCGAAGAATGCTATAGCGAAAGTATAAACACGTAATTATTAATCTATTTATATAGAAATAAATTCCTTGTATCGCTTAAATTATAAATATTAACATTAGTACAGTGAATTGGCGGATTTATGCTTATAAAAATTTGGTAGTATGTATTTTTTTTTATATTTTTTTTGGTTCAATTTCTCATTATAGTTTCAAAAAAATAACAATAATCGGTATTTTCCTAGGCACAGATAACTTTTGTTGGTCTTCTTCTTCTTCTTTTTCGTGCGACTAGGATTACTCCTGTTTGTCCGCCTCTTATTCTGTTTCAGTCGTTGTTGACTGTACATTATCTTTCCACCTTTTTGGCGGTCTTCCAACGGGTCTTCTGCTATACGGTTTGTTGTTTTTACAGATGTTCGGTTTACGTGTTCTTTCCAGTTTTTTTTGTTTTTATCCACCTGTTAATATTTTGAATTTTGCATTGTTCGCGTACACTTCTATTGGTTTGTCTGTCTCTTAAAGATATGCCCGCTATTGATCTTAATATACTAAGTGACATAGAAATCCGAACACTAAGTTTAAATGATTTTATTTTAATAAAATTTTGTATAAGTACTTAATGAAGCATAATAAGTAAATGATTAAAATTTCAAAATGATTGCATTGCTTTAAAGCCCTTTTACCCTAAATAATGCGTGGATGCACCCCGATGTGTTACGCATTCTCCAACGCGCCTAGGCATGCTTCTCATCAGGTGGTCAATGTCGTCTTGTGGTATCTCATTCCAGGCAACCACCAACTCCTCTCGAAGTGCTTGTAGAGTCTGAGGAGGACGTTACAAATTGAGCAATCTCCTACTCATCATATCCCACACGTGCTCAATTGGGAATAGGTCGGGAGATCTTGGTGGCCATGCTAACAATGTGACATCATTATGTTGAAAGAAGTCTATTGTGACTCTTGCAACATGTCGTCGGGCATTATCTTGTTGAAAAGTTGGATTTGCCAGGGTGTCAAGATAGGGTAAAAGGTGGAGTTCTAGAACTTCTTGGATATAACGCTGCGCGTTCATGTTACCTCTGATGAATATTAAAGGTGACCTGGAACCATAAGCTATAGCACCCCAAACCATAACTATAACAGTGTGATGAAGATGCCTTTCAACAAAAAACTGTGGATTCCGCCTTTCACCACGTCGCCTTCTAACCCTCGATTGACCATCGTACATGCCTAAACAAAATCGAGACTCGTCACTAAAAACAATACTGTTCCATTCCTGATTCCAGAGTGACCGTTCTCTGCACCACTGAAGGCGATTACGGCGGTGTTCTGGAGGACCCAGTGTGGTCGGTATGAAAACAGGCCAAAAATTCTCATTTGTCGGAAAACACTTCGCAAGCCAATAGGTCTTCCATGTTCTGCAAACCATTCATTTGCAATGGAGTTGGTGGTGGAGAAACGGTCTCTTAAAGCCAATAATCTTAGGCGGCGATCTTCACGGTCTGTTGTTCTACGGCGGCGTCCAATGCCCCTTGCTCTTTGCGTACAGCCTTCTTGAAGCCATGCCAGAGTCTCTTAAAGCCAATAATCTTAGGCGGCGATCTTCACGGTCTGTTGTTCTACGGAGGCGTCCAGTGTCCCTTGCTTTTTGCGTACGGCCTTCTTGAAGCCATGCCAGACAACACCTAACCACGGTGTCTACAGTTTTGCATTATTTCGCTCTAACTGCAACTTCCCCAAAAGAAAGTCCAGCTACCCGAAGTCGTATTATACGGCCCCTATCAAACTCACTAAGTTGACTAAATCGTACAGGTCTCCGTACTCTAGGGATCGTAACCAATCGTAAATAATGTCAAGAACCACAATCCGCCAAATTTGGATATTTACGGCGGCTGAAATATTCATTTTTAGATTTTTAGTGAATTTAAAAACAAAAAGTATAAAAACCGGGATCTTCAACTGATAAGGCTAAAAACTTTATCACTTGTTTCCTTCAGTAAGATAAATAAATTATACCAAATTTTATTGAAATAAAATCATTTAAACTGGGTGTTCGGATTTCTATGCCACTTAGTATACTTTCATTTCGATATTGTTGATTTGTTGTTTCGTCTTTCTTGTATCGGTCCTTGTCTCCGCTGCATATGTTAGGATTGGTTTTACTGTTGTCTTGTATACTTTTATTTTGCTTTCCATGGGCAGATATTTGTTTCTCTATATGGTTTCTCGGAGGCAACCACTTACTCTTGCCACTTTTGATGCTTGCCTTGTGGTCTCTGTTCTTATATCCCTGTCACTAGTGATCTCTACTCCTAGGTTATTAAATTTCATTACTTGTTCTACAATTTTGCCGTCTATTTCTAGTTTGCATCTACGCGGCTCTTTACTGATCACTATACATTTAGTTTTTTCTACCTAAGTTTTTTGCTGTGATAGTGAAGGTGTGGAGCTGCCTTTGTTGGTCATCTTAGTTATCAGCAATTAGTACTGCATCATCGGCATAGCATAGTATCGTGATTTTATGCGCTCCCATGTGGTATCCGTGTCGTTTTCTTACTTCGTGAATTATTTGATTCATCACCATATTGAATAACAATGGGCTGAGCGAGTCTCCTTGGCGGATTCCTACTTTTAGTTCTATGCATTCTGTTTCTCCTGTTGGTTTTATAGCTGTGGTCTTGTTGTTCTTGTTAATTTCATTAATTGTCCTTATTATCTGATGATCTATTTGTTCAGCTTGTAATAAATTTAAGATGTCATTTCTCTTCATCCTGTCAAAAGCACTTTTTAAATCAAGTCAAGTACTATTCATCAGACTAACGCCTCTATAATTTTCAGGATTTCTCGAGTCTCCCTTTGTAAGTATCGGCAGCAGGACACTTTCCTTCGATCCCGCTGGTACTACTCCGATATTTATTATATCGACAAATAATTTTAGAGGCCATTTGCGTAGTGTTGCTCCTCCATACTTTAGCAGTTCATTGTTTATCTTATGAGGACCAGGTGCTTTACTGTTTTTTAATTTTTTTATTCGTTCTTGTAGTTTTTCTTCTTATATTAGTACTCATCGTGGGTTTCGTTAATGATTATTTCTCTGTTCTCTTCTTCTCTTTTTCTATATAATTTCGTGAAACGCTCAGTCCATTGTTTCTCCGTAATGTTATCTATGCGTACATTCATTTCTGTTTTTTGTCTCCTTATCATCTTCCACACCTTTTTCTGGGATCCATAGAGGTCGTATTCCATATCTTTGGTAAATTTCTCCCAGTGTTCTTTTTTGATGTTATCTATTTCTTGGTTTACTCTATTCCTGATTCTCACGTAGTCTTCTCGTGCCTCTGGTGTCTTCACTCCTTTGTATGTTAGGAAAGCTTGTTTCTTTTCATTTGCTGGTGCTTTCACCCTTTCGTCGTATCATGGAGTTTTGTAATCCCGTTTAGTTCTGTTAACTTTTCTTTTACCTAAAGCCTCTTCCACTGCTTGTGATACATTTTTAAATAATTTTCCAGGTTTCTTCTATATTCTTTTTAGTCTCTAGGTTAAGACTATTTAGCTTTTCTGTTAGTCTGTTTCTATACAAGTTTTATGTCCCTTCTTCTTCTAGGCTTTCTATGTTAACTTTTCTTCTACTTTTGTATTTCGCTTGCCTTGTGTGGGGATTGCTATATTTATTTTTCCTAGTACCAGGCCATGGTCGGATCCTACATTGGCGAAAGATAGAGTGTAGTCAAACATAGAGTTACGTCCTCTTGTATCTAACTTTTGTTAGTGTTTGATTAAAAAAAAAACCGAACGAAAAAAAAGTGGATGTCACAAAAGCGTTGAGATCGACACAGACCAATGAAAGACCTTTGACAGCTACAAATTTTAGTACTTCGTCTAAGCATGTTATCCGATTGTTATGCTTTGGTTGAGTCTCATTAATTGTTGTACATTATAGTTTTTTATTTGTTAGTTCGTTTTTGTTCATCATTGACTTGTTTTTTCTTAGTGTCAAATAAACGTTTTCTTGATCATTTCAGTACTTTGTTATAAATAAAAAGTATAAAACAAACACTCTTAGATGTTTTGTATGTCGTAAAATTGAGAATCACGTTCAGATGCTGACCACCATCTTCTTTTTGATTAAAACTAATCGAGTGTTTTTGAATTTTGATAATCGTTATTAGTGCGATATTAAGCACATGTATATTAGCGAATAAAATTTAGTGTTTGTCATGTGTATTGTACCATATATGTGATATTGATTACTAAGAAGTAAACTTAGAACACTGATACACTATATACTCGAAGGCATCGTTGCTCAGTCCTGGTGGATAATGGGCGGGGTAGTTCAGAGAAGTGAAAACACACGAAAAGATAGATACAAAACAAAAAAAGAAACAGGGGAGAGAATAACTCTATAAGAACTACTATTTTTAAATGTGTAAATCACACAAAAACCAAAATGGGATATTCATAAGACAAACAGAAAGGTACAAATATATTAAAAATAAAAAACGTAAAAATTCAGCTGGGACTCCTAACGGAATAAATTTGGCCTCCAAAGGGGATAATTTTTAAACATAATTACATTAGACAATACAAAGTGAAATAAACAATACAAAAGGTACAAGAAAATATCTTACCCTTAACAGGGGTCTTGAAAACATACAGATCACTTTCCTTTTTTTACGATAATTATGCTTGCACAACGAAAAAGAAAATATAATTGGAAAACTGTGTTTTTTTGAATTCGTGGGTGGTCTTAACGGGATATTTTTCAGCAAATTCAGCAAAAAGAGATTATATATAATAATTAAACCTTAACGGCATTTTATCGGCTTGTTTCGAAGGAATCAGTTTGAATATTTACAAACAAAAGCCAACGGCAAGTTGAAGTTACGTTCAATTGTTTCAATGTATAATGCATACTAAACCGCAACAACATTCCTGTAATAGACACCGTTCTTGTGGATCTCTGGCCGATCTCAGACTTTGTATCTCCTGGTAGCCACTAAGATGGAGTTGACATTTTTTTGATAAGATTTTGCCGATTCGATCTGACACATTTTTATTTTGTCTCTTCATTTTCTTCTTAAAAGTGAGCTCTCTTCAATGGAGGTTGGGATGGCAAACTACTATGTCTTCTAAAGGTGCCCATCTTCTAGCGATGTTGAGGACCCCATTGACCCATCTTAATCTATTCATAGCAGCTCAAATAGATCAGTTATACCAGTTCATTTCCTAAGATTTTCCAGTCAGGATATATGTCTGTGTCCAGATCCTCTCATGCCCCCAATCTTGCCTTGTAGAATCAACTATAGAAGTCGTTATTTATTATTACGCACAATGTGGACAAAGTAAGCTAATTTTTTGTTATTTATGGTGCTAATAATTTCTTCGTCTTTTCTTAGCTTCTGGAGAATTTTATGTCTATCTTCTCTGTCTTTAGCTGTTCTTATTAGCTATTTATAATTTAGCCCTGTCTCGGAGCTAAAAAGTTTTTCTACCTCAGCGCGCTTCTAGCTCCATCATGGGCTTATCGACCGTAGGGGCGTAAGTCTGAATGACGTTAATATTTACTGTTTTCCAGATGATTTAATAAGTAGACATCGGTCAGAATATAGCAAAAGTTTGCGACAGTATTGTTGTATTTGTCTTTTAAAATTTCTCCAACTCCGTTACGATGGACTGGATTGTTATTACCAGAGTAATTGTTTTGATCACTCCTTGATCATTTAAGATCTGCTGGGGAGTAGAGGCCTTTTCTGTTTGTGCTTTCATTGTAGTTATCTTGGGAAATATTTGCCAGACTGGTTTCCCGTTGCATTCTTTGATTTGCATTTTAGCCAATCCTCTGGACACAGAAGCTATTTGCAGCCGCTTACTCTGGGTCAGATTCTGCGTGCTAGTTTTGATTCACCTAGGTTATTTCATTTCCCCGGTACCACCCATATCTGAAAGGCGTTCCGCTACCTAAGGAGACGCACGATGGAAGACTAGCAACCCCACATGGGCACGAAATATAAGAAAGTTTTTATCTTTTGGTTTCCGTAAAATCAAGATTATTATGCCTGTAGACCCACCGAAACTTCTAATAGTGATTCAGGATACATGTCAATGGGCACACGACGAACATCAAATGGCATAGATATTCGATGAAGATCAATCATCAACCGTAGCAGCGCAGCGACAGGAAGTTATTTACGTCTATGCCACTCCGATAATGTACCTTTATTAAACACCGGCCGCGAACACCTACACTACTTTATAGTATACCACTACCACTATTACTAGCTTATAACCTTTACATATTCAAGGTTATTGTCTTTCTTAAATCTCCATTTACTGGACTAAATGCCCAAGAGCTATACACATAATATTTCTAAAGAATCGAATAATGCAGTGTCTCAAATATTCCTTGTCTAATAAACTCCACACTATTACTTATTATTAATGACTACTTCAAAAGAAAATCTGTATGAAACCTTCCAGCTAATTGCATATATAATACGGAACGCTAGTGCACCTGAACTGAACAAGAGTTCTGGAATTCTCTCATACATGCTGCAATGAAAATGATCATTAAGTAGATTGTATAATATTAAACAAGTTTATGCTAAGACAGCAAAGTAATAGCGATTTACTGTTACTTTATTTCACGCTATGAATCTACAATGTAGATTCCAGTTTCCGAGTCTCATGCTTATCTAACTGTTAATTTTGTAAGCAAAAGTTAGGCAAGGACGTACACTGAGAGACAGCTCGTTGTACCTACTTTAATAAGTACATATTGGTTCACATGGCCTTGATTCTTAATTTGCTAAATACCACCGAAGCGTGAATATTCAATTATGCGATTTCTATTCCGCCTGTTTTGATATGGAAAGTATAGTAAAGATTATAATAAACTCTCTTCTTGTTTGAGAGGAAGTGCATATATATATATATATATATATATATATATATATATATATATATATATATATATATATATATACTTTATCTAATTTATATACCGTTGCACGTCATTATCTACGTCAGAGATCGAAGTTGACATAGTTGCCAAAGTATAAAAAAATCCTAAATCCATTTTAAATCAAATAGGATTGCCATCTCTTTACAACGACTATTTAAATTCACACACTAATTTAAAAACACACTAATTTTGTTCTAAAAAGAATAGATTTTATTAAATAGGTAAAAATATAAAACAAGAGGTAAGTATATATATATGCATGTGTGCGCAAATTATTTCTTATTATAAATAATTAATCTGAGCCTAATACAATTTTTTGTAAATATAGTTTAATTCACTTTACTGTGAGTGAACTAGCGGACGATGGTTCAGGTCCTGGCCAGAAAACAAAAAGACTAAAGTACCAGTTTAAAATTTTAAATCAATCCTCAGGCAAGAGGGGGCTCATTCACTCTGCCGTGGGATCCGAACCTCTGATTGAAGTGCCATTCAGTACTGGTCGGAGTAGTCTCAAGGAGCTTCTTTTACGGAGGTTCTACGACTTCTGTGCCAGTTATGAAGGTATTAAACAGGCTAGATTCCACACAGTGGGGTCATCCAAAAGTCTTACAGCCTAACTTCTCCTTCTAGACCGTAGAAGATGCGTAGCTGGTCATCAGTATGCCTACCGGCAACTGTAAAGTCAGTGACCTCTTCACACGTCCTCTAGAACTGCCCTATAAGAGGTAATAAATCGTAGGTTCGGCCTTTACGCAACTGAGCCAAATAAGGGATTTACTCCTTAAGAGACTTGTTGCTCTCTGTGATGCCACAAGGTTAGTAAATACTGAACCAACGTAGATTCTTCAGCCAGGAGATCCTTCGCCTTCCTGGTCCTCGTTTCAACATAAGTGAACGAAATTTTTTAAACAAATATATATAAATTTCATAATTCAAAGGTTTAGAAATTTATTCCTACAATGAATTGTAAGGCCTACAAAAACAATTCATGCAGTCTTTAAGCATACAACAGTAACCAGATCAGACAAAATAGAGTACGATAAAGCCATGAACTGATTGCTGAATATTGAGATGAAACAATTTACAAGATCAATTTTAAACGCCAGAACGAGGCAAAGCGAAGTCGCATGAAGTACCTGTCTACACTCTCGTACTCGCTGAACTTCGATCAACTTCGCGAGTAGCATAGTGGCCGCTCTAGAGTTCTTGCAAAAGGAACGGGCCAGGTTCTTAGAAAGAGGTATGCAATAAACGTAAGCTATTGCAATAAACTCGCAATATGCGAGTAGTATAGTGGCCGCTTTATAAAATATCTTGTACGTTTGAAAATGTAGTAGGAGTAAGGGAGTTTGTTACTCTAACATAGTCGAGTTTCTTCCTGCACATTTATATTATATTTTATCTCTATTTCTCTCTCCCTTTTTCTCTCTGTATCTCTCTATCTCTTTCTTTCTCTGGTATAAATAATATATTGTGTATTAAAGATATTTCTCATAATCCAAAGACTACTGGTTAACTACTGGACAAAATGGTTGAGTTTTGCGTTTCTTAGCCAATAATGGTAGGTGACTGATTAATTTGATCAGTGTAAATAATATTATATTAAATCGATATTAAATCTATCAGTTTCTCCTTTTTAACACTAGTTGTGACTCTATCATACACATATTTCAATCTTCATATATGTAATATATATACACCTATAAATAAAAAGAGGATAAAGAGAACCATACGGTCGTCTATAACTAAATTATCAAATTTAAATTGGAATTTACCCATATCAGTTATATTTTTTAACAAATTTATTCATGAATAGAATTTTTTTAGAAATAAAAGCGGAAACTACGAAATAACCACTTCTATACTTAGACTAATACGTATATAAGTACTGTACACAACAAAAGGAATACTCAAAACATCTTTGCAACATTGGTAAATTTAAGCACAGAATTATTATTGGTCATATTACTCGTAAATACTTTTTATTCATGTCTATCTATTTAAATCTGCTTATTTTTCTGTTGTTTTATTATTACAGTATTTCTGACGCTTGATGGCCATAGTTACTGTAGATCGAGCGAGTTTATTTATGAATCCTTCAGACACTTAGACCTTCTAAGGAGGGTCCGTTGTATCCCCCTATCATCTGGATTAGGCCCATAAGAACCCAGTCTATTTGACGCTTCAAAAATATTAATAACGGTAATGTTTACGTATTTTTCGCTAGATCATTTGCTACTCAATTGTAGTAGCTTTTCAATAAATATAAAATGAATCATATTACTCTTAATGCAATTATATTAATATGTATCATTAATTCAATTGTACCCATTCTTCTTCTTACGGTGCCTATCCGTTCCGGATGTTGGCGATCAACATGGCTATCCTAACTTTGCTTGCTGCTATTCTGAATAGTCCGGTTGTCGATGTGTTAAACCACTTTCTCAGGTTTTGAAGCCAAGATATGCTCTCTCTTTCCAAATACCTTGCCCTGAAGAATGAGTTGCAACAAGCCGTATCTCTGTTCATTCCTCATAACATGGCCAAGATATTCCAGTTTGCGCTCTTTGATGGTGTTAATAATCTCGCATTCCTTGCCCATTCTACGTAGGACCTCAACATTAGTCACACGATCCACCCATGAAATTTTTAAAATACGTCTGTAATACATCTCGAATGCCTCGAATTTTCTTAAAGAAGCTTCGGAAAGTGTCCAGGCCCCTACTCCGTATAATAACGTAGAAAATACATAGCATCTAATGAGAGAGATTTTGGTAGGAAGTGGTAAATCGTGGCTTCTGAAAAGAGACTTCATCATTATGAACGCTGATCTCGCTTTTCCTATGCGTTGTTTTATTTCACTGGAGTAATCCCATTGGCAGTTAATGTTGGTACCGAGGTATGTGTAGCTGTCCACTCTGTCAATTGGGTGTTGTTAACCAAAAGCTGTGTATTTAATATTTCGCGCTTACTGACCACCATGTACTTTGTTTTCTTCGTATTAAGATCAAGTCCGTGTTCTCTACTTATATCTGATATACGCGACATTATTCTTTGCAAACCGTCCAGACTATCTGCAAAAACTGCTGCGTCGTCGGCATATCTAATGTTGTTTAGACGCATTCCGTTGACTAATACGCCTTCTTGTAGTTCTCCCAGCGCTTGCTCGAAGATATATTCAGAGTATATATTAAATAACACCGGGGACAGAATGCATCCTTGAATGTACCCATTTATATCTTTAATTTAATTATATACAAAAAATATATCGTTAAAATATCTTTTTAGCTATCCCAGAGAACCAGAGACCCAGAGAAGTCGACGTCCTTTTTTAAGTCGGCAAAAATGAAGTGATATGCAAAATATTTAACAATGGACCTAAAAAATTAAACTTACCACTTACGAGAGGTTTTCACGAAGAACTGTAGGTGATTAAACTAGTAAATTGACATCAGCGGCCATTGCGACAGCAAACTAAGGAATGGGAGCAAATCGGGGATTCGTTTCTTGTTATTACGGATCGCCAGAATAATTAAAATCTGAGTGGCGATATAGACGCAAACTTCTAACGCAATCACACTCAAACACAACTAATGGCATGAGAACGTAATAAAAATAGTCTACGAATACGTACAGTGCTCACCCACATTCTAAAGACTAGCAAATTGAACCGCTACAATAGATGGCGATTGGCTGGTTGGTGTACTATTTATACAACTAGATCTTCTTCGGGTGTCTTTTCGTTTTTGAAGAACGGTGATCATTTTGGTAAATTCTTCTCGATTCTAATTCTCAACCTATGACTAGATCTTCAACGAGTAAAATTAGTCGAACTTAAGCCGTTCTGAATTCTCCACACTGAATTTTGCCTAATAGAAACTATAAAAATTTGCACTTATTTTTACTACTATGGTGTTACCGCCCTCGCTCATTCGGCGCTGAATTTCGTAAGCTGGAGGTGTGTTTTTCAAGTTACATTCCAGCTTTCTTATACCGCTAACTCAGCGATCTGAGTTACTGAGTTAGTTCTTTACGAAGATTCATCTTATTTAAATATCGAGTGCTACGTAACTTCAATAAATCAATTTAGCTGCATATTTAGCTGAAACTTTAAATATTGGTAACTCGTACACATTTATATGTCCAGGTTGGTTTGGTAAAAGGTCTCTTGTTGCTGATATTATGTTGATATTATCTTCTGTGCCTTCGAGTAAGTAGTGCAATCTCTTTTCAGAATTAACATTTTACCTAAAACCTAATACTTAGTGCGTTCTGGAAAAGGTACTGTTTTTCAAATAAATAAAATTTTAAATTGCATTAAACATCTGCTATAATTTGTTAACATAATTTCAAATCCAATAAACTACCAGAACTTCCATAAATTTGCTCACATTTTCCAACCCATTCGATTAAATTCTCTTTTCGGGGATTATTATCTTGTTCAGTGTTTGCTAATCTGTCAAAAATCAATAAACGTGATTGGTTCGGGAGCTAAGCTCATTAAAATTAACCAAACCCTTGAACCATGAATTAATACTGTATTAATTTTACATTTCTCTTCGATAAGTTGAATAATTACACTGCACACGATTTATTTGCTGTAATAAAAGAAAGAAAAGCGATATAAACTTCGTTTTAACGGCATCTTTAGCCACGGCTTTATAGGCGATATATTATACGTCGTTATGTTCTTATTTGAGTTTTTATGATTTTGTTTTAGAGTATGTTTTTGTATCGTAAAGCAGAGATTACTATAAAACAATCTTATTGTATAGAACAGAAAATCACCTGGCTGAGGCGACTCCAAGAGTTCCCAAAATATAATAAAATAGTAGCTAAAAATCGACCATAAATTCTGCTACTGTTAGTTAATCGTATTAAAACTTTCGAAATCTAAAGACAAATGATTACCTACATATTTCATGTGAGACTATTTCTCTGATATTTGTATCTATATCTCTTCTATAGATTTTTCTGATCCTTGTAGTCTACAAACTGAACACATTTTATAAACTACCGCCGAGGAGATTGTATACATGGAAGGCACCAGCAGATAAACCCCATAACGTAATTAGAATCCAGATAGATTATATATTGGTAAATAGAAGATTCAGAAACAGTTTTAAATCTGTCAAAACATATCCAGGAGCGGACATTGAATCTGACCACATTCCTACCTTTAGTGGGAGTCATGGATATGAGACTGAAGACAATAAAGAAAAAATCTAGACCTAACTACGACATGACAGCCCTGCAACATCCGGAAGTTAAAAAGCAAGTGGGGGAATATATTAACAACCAAGTTAAACGACTAAAAGAAGAAAATAACATCCAACGAGAAATCAATCAATTCGAAGAAATAATTAAGAAAACTAAACAAGATCTGCTAAAACCAAACAAAGAAACAAAGAAGAAATCTTGGATGACTCCAGAAAGCCTTCACTTAATGGAACGCGGAAGGTTAATTAAAGGAAATAAAGATGAGTATAAAAAAATGCAGGCTTACATCAGAAGAAAAATAAGAGAAGCTAAAAAAAAGAAGCTGTAGAGAAATGTACAGAAATAGAAAGACTACAAGCCAAGCATGACAATTTTAATATACACAAAAAGGTCAAAGAAATAACGGGTGCTTTTAAAAAGCGAACACAAATGAAACTCATAGACACCAATGGAAAATTAATCATTGACACCCAAGAGATGAAAGACAAATGGAGAATATATATGGAGACACTTTTTCAAGATCAAAGAACGGATTATAGGCATCCATTTTCAGAGAGGATGACGGGCCCGGACATACTTAAATCCGAGGTAGAAAAAGCAATAAAACGGATGAAAAGCAGGAAAGCTGTAGGGCCTGATAATATCGAAGCTGAATTTTTAAAACTCTTGGAGGAAGAAGGAATGATTTGGATCACGGCTGTCTTCAATAAAATATACAATACAGGAATCATCCCTGATAAATGGCTAGAATCAGAATTCATAGCGATACCTAAAAAACAGGGGACTAAAAAGTGCGGAGAATATCGAACAATCAGCCTAATGAGCCATATGTTGAAACTGTTTATTAGAGTCATCCACGGAAGAATTTATAAGAAGTGCGAGGAACAAATATAGGACAGACAGTTCGGCTTCATTAACGCAGTGGGTACCAGAGAGGCACTTTTCGGAGTACAGGTACAGATTCAAAGATGCAGGGACGTTAACTGCGACGTATACGCGTGCTTGATCGACTATGAAAAGGCATTTGAGAGAGTTCAACATCAAAAGATGATAAACATTTTAAAAGAGGCAGACCTGGATGACAAAGACCTCAGAATAATTTCAGAACTCTACTGGAATCAGACCGCATACATTAAAATTAACGGAGAAGAAACAGATCACATAAAAATACTACGTGGAGTTAGACAGGGATGTATCCTATCGCCGTTGATATTTAATATGTACTCAGAGAAAATTTTTAACGAGGCTCTTTACGGAATAGACGAAGGCATCCTTCTAAATGGTGAAAGCAACAATGTAACAAAAGCACTGTAAATGTTTTTCCCTTTTACTCGGTACCATCCGAAAGTAATATGTATTCATCAGTAGAAAACTTCGTCATCTCAATTTCGACCAAAACTGGACTATGATTGTTTGTCCCCCTGACTCCTCTACTGGTATAAGCATTTTATCAGTAGTGCCTGTTGTACGTTATGGAACATCTTTGCAACATATATGGAGCTTAGGTAGAATTAAACAATTTAGTCTCAACTAAATTTGCAAATATAGACTTAATGATATTCAATTTCCGTTAGCAAGCTACAGGAAAACTACATTAAAAGAAAATTAAAAACGCCAATGTCTTAATGATATTTAAACACCAATACCTACGATGAAATTCCCGGCGTATATATCTATCGTAGTCTCTTCGGACGGAAATGCTAATATAATTAAAGTTAAATTTCCTTAACTCTAGTCATTTGATATGTTAATTATTCTCTTCGGAACGAAACTATTAACCTACATTGCAGTTAGTCCATTAAAATTCAAGTGAGAAGGGCTTCCTAGTTAACCAAAATTTGGAGAGATGTGTCGATCTATTTTACTCGACAAATAATCCTCTAACAATATAGAGCTGATGTTAAAATTCATTAGTTTTGAATACGGGGATATATTATGCGTTCACTTCTATGTAAAATGTAACTAATTATCACGAACTGTGACTTGTTTGAAAATGAAATAGCATTGAATGATGTTCCGATTAATTAATTTAGATTTAGTAAGAATGTTTGGTTGAATAGTTTCGCAACTTTATATAAATGTTGTTGAAATTAACGTACTTTTTGCTAGTTTTGTTTCCTTTCGAATATTTAACCAATATTTCGCTTATTAAAATCTAGACACTATCGAACAATAAACTGTTGTTAATACAATGTTGCGAACAATAGACTGTTGATTGATACAATGTTGTCAACAATGTACCATAGAAACCATGTATATCTGATCGTCTCATTTCTGTAACACAATTTTTAAAAAATAAAGGAGCCTAAAACACGTTTATATCGTTCTGATTATTTTATACCGTATATATGAGAGTTATTTGTAAGTAATGTAATAAAATTCACAACAAGGTCATTCAAAGTCAAATCATAATTGTCACATAATTCAGCATGGTGACTATGCTACTCCTCCTTAGTCCTAATCATTTATAGGATTCATGTGACTCTTGGTTAATCAGTATTTTGTTTGCGCCAATCGACAATTTGGAGATCTTCCCCTGGGTCTTTTTCCTTCAATTCTTCTATCAACTATCAGTTTTTCCATGGTACATGTTCTTCTGGCAATGTGTCCAAAATACTGCAAACATCTCTGTTGTATTTCTTTAAGAAATGTATCTTTCACTCTGAGTTGTTCTAGTATTAATAGAATTGTTCGATATTCAACCTAGGACATTCGTAACAGGCTGCAGTATACCCAGATCTAAAAAGCCTTTATTTTATTTTATCTGCTTCTTCAGGCTATTACCGAGCCATATGTTTATATAATCCCATAGCCTATCTCAATTATGGTTTTTTGTATGGCTCTATATAATAAAGCTAAAATTACTTCTACAATTACTAGAACAGTACTGTATCTGCTTTCTTATAATTTGGAATTTGACAGGGATTTTATTTCCCATAATTATATATCATATGATTGTTTATAATATATTATATGATATTTTTTATCAGGCGTTTTATTTATAATGCTGTATGACTAGTTTTTGGCTAATCTGCCTGTAATATTCACTTAAATGTAACCCGGCGAGATGCCCAACCATACTTCTAAAAAATTGTTTAATCAACGACGAAATTTCTCTTTCACTTATTATAATAATGAAGACCGTTTTTAAATGTAGGTAAATTAAAATTATTCACTTTCTAAATAATTAATAACATCGTCAACAATTTGTGGTTTTAATATCTTAATTTGGCTACCTGTTAAAATCTTTTGGTGTAAAAATGTATGATGTACTTCCTGTCTTACGAAAATAACTAATTTTGTTTTTCTTCGTTGTTTCACATACTTTCTATTTGGTGGAATTTATAATTAATAGCCCAGTTAAACTGGATTTATTATTGTGGGATTATACAAATAGAACAAATTGCCTCAAACAATCTAGGTCATTAATTTTACACGGAATATAACGATAGATCTTTTTTATTAGACTAATGTTTGTTAACTAAAGTGTTGAAGTTGTGTGGGTTACGTATTTTGTGTGAAACAAAATTTAGAGAGCTGCAAAAAATACATTGCACTTTCGTGTAAAAACCTATGACTTTATCTTTACACTGAAAAAATAACCAACAATGAGACGCTTCTAAAAATGAGAGAAATACGATAGCACAAATGTTAAAAAACGATGAGAATAATATTTTTGTACATATATATCGATAGTTTTGCCCCATAAAAGGCCATGGATCCGTGGCCACCACCATCCCTCATCATTTTCTCCACCATTTCTCCCACAGAATCAAACATTCTACAGTTACTCTCTCTCTTTCATACGCCCAACACTCTTACTCCAACATCGTTTGTGTCACAGTATCCAAGAGGCCACAAGCAGGCACTGATCAGACTGTACCCTCCTAAACCTGAAAAGGAAGCTACGGAAGCAGCCATTGGCTGTGAGCATTTGTGTCAGATCCAACTGCCTATGCCCACAGTCCACCCAGCTTCAAAGATTCAGGATTACTGACTTCGTCTACTCCACTGACCGATTGAAACTAATCCTTGTCTCAGTCATCTGTCGCTGTCCAATGTTCTGCCCTCTACGACTATGAAGCCTAGCCCTTTCACCTGCCAGCACATGTAAAGGAATCCATAGAGCGGCAGCTGACACAGTCCTGTAAGCACATGCTACCCGCAGCAGACTAGTTCGGTCGACACGTACCATGAGCCTGTTATAAGTTGGTATTTTTACCGCCTCACTCCAGATTTGGGTCCACCGATATTGGACATTATCCTCCCAGCGCAGCCATTCTCTGAATAGCTCTGCGGGTCACTCCACTCAAATGTTTCCCCAACTCCCACCCTGGTGGAGAGCAACTCCCAGTTTAATAATACCTTATACGAGCGAGTTCGAGCACTACCAGTTTCTGCTCATCGTCAGATCCCCGATAAGGTTACTCAACCTCTAAAATAAAAATTTAAGTTATAAATTCATATATTTATTCCTATTAAAACTGCATCAGAACACTATATCAGATTATTATTTAATTATATATACTGTCTAGAATTGAAAATACACTGCAAAATGCAACACAGTAAATTTTAATATTTTTTTTTTTTGGTAATAATTAGATACATTTAATGTTGCGACCTAGTTCCATTCCTAATCCCACTCGTCCCGTTATTGGTACCATCATAATGTGACAGATGCATTGTACGACGGAATACGGTTTTCGGGAAAATACGGTTTTCTATTTGTTGCAAATAAGTAAATAATTAACGGATTTCAAGACATTATAAATGTAACGTTTCTGAACGTGCATGTATCGTTCCAGAAATACTATAGGCAACCCCTTTCCATATATTATGGAAATCCAAACCAAAAGTCAATTGGTTCTTCAGCAAGTTTTCCCCTTTCTCCATATCGTCATCGAAACCCCATTCGGTCATCGTTGACCCATAAACATAATCAAGTTTCATCACTAAATGCGACCCAGTTTCATTCCCAATCCCACTCGTCCCGTTACTGGTACCATTGCAATCTGCCCAAAAGAAGACTGCCCCGATTGAATAGCAAAAGGCCTTAATTCCTCGTACTGATCTCATACCAGTTTGTTGCCTGTATTGTAACCATTGCCATTTAGTTGTAAACTATGACAGATAGAGCAATTTTAATAACGGATCCATTATCGATACGAAAAACTCGTGTAAATGATATCTAATATTTGATTTGGATCAATAAACTTTTGGAAAAGTTAATATGGTTGCCCTTAATGCTGTTTCCTTGCACTTTTTTGCAATTAATATGGGATGATTAATTTTTTCTGTTGTTGCTTAGATAATCTTGTATATCCTTGTTCTTCTTTTTATGTAGAAATGACTCTATCTGTTTTTAAATGTGCCTCCAGTAAGTTGTCGTTACATCGATTTCGTGGTCTTCCTACTGGATGGTGTTACTATTCTAAAACCTTCTCTTGCCGTCTTTATTACTCTATTTATTGTTATTCGGCTTATATGATCCTTTCACTCTACTCTTTTATTTCTTACTCAGTTCTTGATGTTCTCCACCTTGCATCTACGTCCTACATCTGTACTTCTATCTCTGTCCTATAGTGTCTTACCATCAATTTTTATTCTCTGCTGTTTCTAAAACCTGTTTTGTCCTCTCTGGGCCAGGTCGTGTTTCTGCCGCATATGTCATTTTTGATCTGATGACTGTTTCTGCCTTTATTTTCTTTCCCGATATTATTATTTTTCCATATTGTTTCATTCTGGCCACCTGCGGCTCTGTTTGGTCTATTCACTTGATCTTTCACTTCAGTTTCGAGCTTTCCGTAGCTAGATAATGTGATGCTTAGATATTTAAACTTCATAATATCTGACCTTCTAGCTCCAATTTACATCTTAGTAAATTTGCTGTTATAACCATGCATTTTGTCTTTTTTGGAAAACTAACACGTTAAATTTTTTGGCTGTTATATTAATTTGGTGCAGCATACGTTGTAAATATGAACAAATCTTGTATATCCAAGTAGATAAATTTGTTTGACAATTACAACATTATTATTTAAAGAACAAAGTTTTATTTGCTTCGTGATTTTGTGGGTAATGTTTACTAAGCACTATTTTCCAATAGTAGCAAAACATTACTGGTTCACTTTAGAAATAACTGGAGGTCAAAATGGTTTTTTTTAATTAAATCATGTTAAAGTGCGTAGAGCAAAAATTAAATGAACCATATTTATTCAATTCACAAATATAACACGAAAAGCGAGACCGTAATCAAATAATTATTACTATTTCAGAACGATATACTATTACCATGGTGTTTGTTTGACATGTAAACTTCTTAATTACTATTTAACTGGGAATATTCTTGATATCGATCTCTAATGTTTAGAAATTACACCTTTCGTTTTTTATTTACCCGAAAATATTATAAAACTTTTTTCATTATTGTTATCGTACTGTAATAAGGTAGGTGATTTGAAGTTTGTGAAAGTAGAAATACAAACCTTATTAATGTTAAATAATATTGATGTCACGACACATTTTATGACGCTATAAAATTCTTAAGGTAATAATATCTTACCAGATGTTTGACCTTTAAGAAATGCTTATTTTGAAAATTCATTGAAAATATTATGAACAAAATTATTTTTCTATATCAATATAACAATTTAACGACCAAAATCTTTAATTAAAACTTAGATACATAGGTATACACAGAATACTTGTTTAATGAAGGAGGGGTAAGAGTTGAAATCGAAATAAGGCGAGGAGCCAGACTAGGATGCACACTATTACCTATCTTATGCAATATTATAATTATATACTCAATTATTTACTGATAGCTAAATGAGGTTAATCTTTGTAAGTGGGTATATTTATACGTATTTATAAATATACCCACTTACAAAGATTAACCTCTTTTTGTTATACGTGGTATACAGCCAGCTACAGGAATTTTTCCTTGTGGATTTTGATAGCTAAATGTTTCGAAGATCACAGCAACACAGAGAAGAAAGAGGTCTGGAAAGGAAGAAAATTCAATTTATAGTGATCACTAAATCACAACAACGACAAGAGAGCCTAATTATCCTTCTTCTTAGAGAGCGCTCTTCATGTCTGAAGGTCGTCAACAATTGCTAACAACTCTTTTTCTATCCTGTGCGGCTCTCAATAAGGATTGGGTATCGAAATCTGTTCCCTCCCGAATTTTTTTCTAATTTTCTAAGAACATTTTCTAATAATTTCTCTCTGCTTCATTCAATCGTTTCGAATGATTCACGGAGAACAAATAAAACAAAAACAAGTCCAAAAATACAAATATTTAGGATCAATTATTAACTTCAACTATGACTATACTGAAGAAATCAAATTAAAAATTGGACAAGCAAGATACGCATTTACCAAAAAGAAAAATGTTCTGTGTAACAGAGATTTGTCGATCGGATTAAGAGTTAGAATATTGAGGTGTTACGTGTTCTCTGTGGTGCTGAAGTGGAGGCACGGTCGCTAAAAAACAGATCGCTGATAGACTGAAGGCTTTCGAAATGTGATCTTATAGAAGAGTGGTTAAAATAAGCTGGGTGAACAGAGTTACAAACGACGTAGTATTGGAAAGAATGACAAAACAGAAATAAGTCCAATCCTAAAGGGCATTTCAATAACAGGCTTGTGTCCTACAGGTTAAGTGGATGAGCCCCGTCTTGCCAGGACGTCAGCCCGTTCATTCCATTCCACACCTGCATGTCCCAGTACCCATATAAGTTGACAGTATTGGTCAGCGCAAAATCAGCCAGTACTCTCTTGCATCCAAGAACTAGCATACCAGGATAGTCAATCTGATTCCGCTACCATATATTCCAGCTCCTTGTCTGCTCGTCCATTCTGGACTCATCTGTAAACATGGTGAGCCTGATCTGACGGATCAGTTCAGGTTTTCGTTCCATCCACTCATCCCGTTCACGAAATGTAACCAAGGAGGATGAGGAACCATGATATGTACCATAGAAAGCACAGGACAACAATCGATGGCCTATCTCCAAATGTCACAATGAGCTATCCGACCGTCATTCACAACCAGTATGCAGAATAGTTAAGACGATAGACTGCCATCATGTCTTCGTGCTCTACAGTAAGAAACTAGGAGGTAAATCCAACAGAACCTCAAGTGCCGCTGTGGGAGTGGTCCTCATGGTTCCTCACATGCCTATGCCCGCCAACCGCTGGACGTGAGCCAACTGGGGCCTGGCTGAAGCCAGTCTAGCTCATGTCCACTACACAATAGCCGCATGAATCAGTGCAGAACTTATTATGGATTGGTAGATCCAATTTAGGATTATCTAGGATAGGATTTTATAGTTTAGAACCCAGGATCATTCCTAGATACTTCACTGACTTAGAAACCAATAAAGCTTTACCACAGAAGGTAAGATTTCTAGTCGTTATTACAGAATACACGAATTTGTTGCTTGGGATGATTTTAGATTTAATTTCTTCTTGCATGTCATTATCGTCCATTATTACTGCTCCCAAATATTTAAATTCTCTGATTCTTTCTAAAATGAAGTCTCCCATTGACACATTTTGTCCTATTCTTCCACGTCTTGTATTGCTTTGTCTATCTAATCTAATTACTATTTGGGGAATAGATATTTCGGCGAACACACACCAGAATTCGACAGGGATAATTCTGTCGTAAGCTTGCCTTCTTCTTCTTCAAGTTCCACTCCTATCGGAGATTGGAAATCATTCTGGCAATTATAATTTTATTGGTTACTCGCCTAAATAGTTTAATTGAACTGCATCCAAACCATTCACGGAGATTGCGTAGCCACGAGATTTTACGTCTTTCTACGCTTCGTCTACCTTTGATTTTCCCCTGCATTATATTCCTTAGTAGTTCGTACTTTTCACCTCTCATGATGTGCCCCAAGTATTCCAATTTCCTGATTTTTATGGAATTTAAAACTTCGTTTTGTTGTTGTTTTCCTAGTTGTTCGAAAACTTGTTCGTTTAGCTTGCCTGAAATCAATAAATAGATTGTGTATCTGTTGATTCAAGTTCCATGTCTTTTCATGCAAGATAACAGAAAAACACAGCCACTTTGCTTTTATCAAAGAGAGCAGATGATTTTAAATTTATTTCCCTTTTCCTTTCCTCCGTTAAACCTTTTTTTGTACCATATATATTACATAAAAAGAATTTATTACATGTAAGCAGTCGATTTTAAAACCACAAACTTAATTTGTTTACAACACGCTAACGGATGGATCAAATAGAGCATAACTTTCTCGGATACATGCCATTATGTCGATAAAGAAAGCCACATATTTGCAATCAACTCGAGAACTAATTATTGCATCTCAGTACGTTAAGGTGCTTAATGTTAACGTTAATGTAATATTTATAACTAATATTTTAATTATAATAAGGCTATTACAATTACGCGATTACATGGCTGATTTTATAGCTAAGGTCGCCAACTTGATTAAACAACTATTCGAGTTTCATTGCGTTTGTATAGCGCAGGTAACTGATTTTATATTACGTATGCTACAAGTGTGTTGGTATAATACTATAAATTTGATGTAGTTAACCGGTCTTCGTCTAGCCATGGTACAAAGTAGGACACCAACAACTATAAGTGGCTGTGAATATAATGAAAACACATTTATTTATTATTTGTATATAAGTTTCTTTATCGTTAAAGAATTTATGTACCTCTTTTCATTTTTTGTTCATATTATACATTTACTTATCATTCATTGATTATCTGTGTTTAGTCTTATATCATCATTTTAATTTCTTTTTTTATAGGAACCTATAACCAACTTTATACAGAGGAAGCATGTGTTTTAATACATTGAAAACGGTCAAATTATACCTCCTGATATATTTTATCTGTGTTCTTTCCTTCCACCTATTTTTGTTTTGCATATAGATATTTTTTATATCTTAAATTACTTTCTCATTTGCCCAGTTCCGTCAAAATATAGGGGTTAGGTTAAAAAAATTAGATAGAGCTAAAATATTGGTATGACTTTTCGGAACATCATTATAACAGGTGCCCTGTCCACTGCGAACGTTGGCAAACTAGACCCAAAAGACTGGGGTTGGAAGTTAATCGACAACACATCCAGACTTTTTACTCCCACCTGCATTGGAAAAACTAATAAACACAATTTTTTCTTCACAATTGTAAAAAGAAAAAGGGTTGTACAGTACCAGTTGTCAAGGTCAGTTATGCTCCAATGTTTAATCGCCATAACACAAACGTTCGTACGATATCAGTGAGGAGATATCTGATAGATCCCTACAAGGACCATTTACTTGCACCCAGTAGGAAGAAGAAAAAGAAACAGAAGTATGATTTCTCAAATTTCTTACAATCCACACCCCTTTCGTTATTTCCAATAGTACCGTTTTTTATTATTAAATAGTATTTAATTAAATAGGATCACAGTAGATCGTAGAGTAGTGGGTCTACCTGGGAATCCACGTTAAAAAACGTGCCAAGTACACTATTCGTATGAGGTGTGGAAACGTGTGCATATTATGAAGAACACAGATTTTTAACTTTTTTTAATCGTTATGTCACCGAAACGGTGACTCCTAGGAGGAAAAGTACCACGACAATTAGAGATAAATGCATAATCTACAATTTTTGCCTGATGTATTTTTATGATAGAACTTCCCAATTGACTGAAAACGTAAAAAAACATTTGCCCCCTTTGAAACCTTAAATAAATTTTTTGTAGAAATGAGATTGATGGTGACTTTTTACATTTCCTTTATAATGGTATCCCAAAGATTCGTACCAATTTTTAGCTCTACACTAATTCGTATAACCTTGAATATCTATCTTGAACAAAGAACTGTCCATAGCAAATTATACAAAAATACAAAGATTGCGCTGGGCGGTTCACCAAGAATCGATAACAGAAAATCTAGTAGATCGTTTAGTGAAACTATAGTAGGACGATGGCCAGTACGAAGACCAAGGAAGAGGGCGATGGACGAAGTGAGAACCAATGAGATATTGAGAATGGATAACTGGAAGAGAACAGAAAAGGAAAGGAATGCTTGAAGAAGGAAGCTAGGGGAGGCCAGGGACTTACTCGGGCTGTAGCGCCGTTTGAGAGAGAGAGAGAGAGAGAGAGAGAGAAAACGAGAGAGAAGACACCTATACACTTATCTTAACCTAACTACATATTTAATAATCAAATAATCTCATATTTAATAGTCAAAAGAGACTAAAACTGGATTTTAGCGAAAAAAATATCTGCTTTCATTCAATCTTCTTCAGAAATGTGATCCTGTAAAAGACTGCTATTGGTAGCATGTTGGATTTTTAATAATTTTTTTAATTGTTGAGAAAACTCAACACAATATGATAAAATTACCCCTAGATTAATGAAACTTTTTCAAATTTTATTGTAAACTGTTCCGAGTTTATAGTTGATCATATCGCTGGTCGGAGGACTCTTTAAACTGGAGGCGAAAATACATCATTTCACGTACCTCAGTATAAAATACGTTTGCGGTATCTCTAAAAACAATACAACACAAGTATAATTACTTAATATATTTATAATTAATCTATTTAAGATAGTGAATGTGGTAATTAAATATATAAATATCTAGATCAACAAAATATTATTGAATTGTCTTGAAATTCAATAGTTATAATCGTAGTAATTGATAGATATACGAAATTACAAGAACGCAAAGAAAAATTTAATTTCAAAACGAACAAGATTTCAATAAGTGTGGTTTAATATATTATTAATTATTTCGAAATTTTCTTGTTTTGACATTACGTAAGATTCCGTCGTCTCCATTACAAATTAAACAATTTTATAAAAGTCAATGTTAGCGATACTCTTTTGATTTATAATGCAGAACTCGCATAAAACTTTCCAATTTATAAATATATGCGGAATTGACTCAAAACAATATGTCAAATTGTAATTGACACACTATTTTAAATGTACGGACTACAATCTTGAAGTTTCACAAAACAACCCTTTGACTACTGAAGATCACTGGTTAGCGTTGTTGGGGTTTTATCCCTCTTTTGCTAATTCATGATCCATATTAAAAATTCATGTTTGGAGATCTTTATCTTTCTCAGTTAAACATGGGTAATAATATAATATTCTTGTTTTCTCACTTTTCGACTGCGTTTTATTTTCAATAAAGTCAGCCATAGACGCACACATGCTCCTGCGCTTTATTAAAAAGGTAAAAGATAACTTAATAGATTGTTTAAATAATAATAAGCACATTTTCCTGGCGAACTCCTCTGTTGATTGGTATAGCTTTGATTTTCGCATCTATTTGTATTTTCATTGTAGCTTTCTTGTAAATAGTATGTATGAGTATTCTATATCTGAAGTCTATCCTGCAGTTGTTCATAGCTTTCTCTATTGCCCACAGTTCTATGGAGTCGAATGCCTTTTCATAATCAACGAAGCCAATGTATACGTTCAAGTGATATTCATTGGCTTTCTCTATTGGAGTTCTGACTGTAAGAAGATGATCTGTTGTACTGTAACCCTTTCGGAATCCTGCCTGCTCTACCGGTTGATAGCTATCGAGCTTCGACGTTAACCTGTTAGTTATTACTCTCATAAACAGCTTGTACATTTGGGATAGCAGGGAGATTGGCCTATAGTTCTTTCGATCTCACCTGTGTCCCTTTTTGAAGAGAAGTATTGTCAAATTTTAATTCCTCACCATCCTAATCATCTGGGACCTCTCCTCTGTGAAAACATTCGTTGAAAAAAATTTTGAATTCTTCGAGAATTATTTCACTCCCCTCCTTCAACATTTCTACAAGTATTCCATCTAGACCCGGAGTCTTATTATTCTTTAGTTCTGCCATAGCTTGTTTTATTTCGATGGATTCTATGTTAGGGAGTATTTATGAGTTGACTTTCACTATCTTTCTCTTAAGATCTTCCTTTGCAGTGTTATCTTGGTTCTTGTTTGAGGAATATACTTACTTAATCAGTAGACCCATTTGTACCTTTCGGTGTTGGGCAATTGAGGAATATAAATAATGGTAAAATATTTGAGTAACTTTCCATTGTTATCCATCAATGAGATTATTATAGGCTTTCCTAAGTTTGATCTTAAGCATTTCAGGCCTCGGTTCTTTTTTATTATTTTTTCTACCTTATTTTCATTATAGATCCTTATTAAATGTTTCTTTACTTTATTTGTTTATTCAATTCTTTGAAACCATTGGTGTTTCGCTTTCTTTTGTTCAGAAATGTGCGTCTCTTTTTCATCAACCGTTTTGTTTCATCACTTATTCTGTCTTCTTTATTTTTCGTTTTCTTTGCAAGAGTCAGTCCTGCTTTCCAGAGCTTTCGTTACATTTCTTTATTAATTGTGTTCATGTCGGAATATTCTTGTTGATAATGTTCTACAAATTCTTTTCTTAAAACTTCTCTGTACTCATCTCCATTCAGTCGTATTTTAGTTTGATCTATCTGATTACAATAATTATGTGGTCTGTTGGTCTAGTGGTTTTCGCCTGTTTAATAAGAATCCTTGCTCTTAAAAGGCGATGATCGCTGCCAGTTGTGAATCGATTGAGAACAGTTATATCTTCAAAAATGTCTTTGTTCCCACGCAATAAGTAATCGATCTCGTGTTCGTCTTTTTATAGGGAGATCATTTTCTTCTAATGTGTTATCAAATCTTAATAGAACATTTTAACTTTTACCTCTTCCTGATGTGTTGTTGTGGAAGCATATACTTGTATAACCTTGATCTTGGTTTTATTATCTAGGTCTATTATAATATAAGCGACTCTACCAGAAACGCTTTTATATGTAGAAATGTATGGTGTGAGATACTTTTGACAAGAAATCCTACTCCACCATATGTTTCGTCTATTTTCCCTGTATAGTGATTTCCAAAGTATAGATGCATGACACTGCATATCACTGACAGTCCTACAATATCCCACTTTATCTTAGATAGTTCTTCTTCTAATTCGTAGACCTTTTCATCTTTAGTCAAAGATTCCGTTCCCCAGTGCGACAGGGAAAACTGAGGCAAAGCAGTCCCTGCATCTCTTGCTAATGGACCGGGTTTATCGACTATGTGACCTTCCCATTGGTCATTTAGGTCACGTGGTTTGTCTTAAGTATTCTACATACACTCCTTTGACTGATTTCTAATTTATCCGAAATTTTTCTAGTACTAGTAATTGGGTTTTCCGTTCCAGAAAGCAGGACATCAAGTTCGTTGACGTCACCACTAACTGGTTTATTTTTATTTACCTGTCCGTATGCAACATTACCAGTAGCACGAAATCTATTCCACAATTTTTCAAAAACTTTTTTTTTGGGTTTTTATATATGGATCCTTTTGTGTGTAGACTTTAGAAGCTCAGAGACAATTTTCCAAACATTCCCCAATGCAAAGTACAATGTTGACTCTTTCGTAAATAGCGTAATTCTTCATTTTTAAAAACAATTAAATTTAAAGATAATAAACGAATGTTTATATTTTTGACAATTGCTAAACCGTAATGTCAAAAATGACATTTTCATACAAGGACATTATTAACTAACTACTTCTTTTATTTTAAAATCGATTTACCAAAATTTTAAACAAAAATATTACATAAACATTCTAGAATGTAACTCGAACAGGAATTTTAAATTAATTGATTGTATAATTTTTTATGACGAAAAATATTTGTTGCTCTTAAAAACTGTGTTTACCTTTCAACATATTTTTCTCAATTAAGTAATTTCTAATTTACTATGCAAATTCATTCATATTAAAATTAATGTTTTTTTTATACATTTTATATCTTTTCCGTAAATTTTTGTTTGGTAGTTGTCGCAAATTATTGATTAAAAAATTAGTATAACAAAAATGCATCAGTTTTAATGTGCGCGCGCATTCAATAAGTAACCCAAATAAGCAGTTAAACAAGGTATTCGCTGTGTGCAAGTACTTGGAGGTTATACGAGAAACGATCTTGCGTGTGCAGCGGTAAAATCTTGCAACTTCGTTATAGTGTATTTTTATGTATGAGAGAGTAATAAAACAATATATTATGTATGCAAATCCCTAAACTGTTGATACGGGTGACTCAATGAAAAACAGATATTTGTCAACAAGTTTACAGAAGTATATAGGAAAACAATTTTAAATTGAGTATGACCACCAGGTATAAAGGTTGGAGCAGAATAGAATACAATAGTTGTGAGGGTTACTAATCCCTAAATAAGGTTGCCAGTGTCGGAGTGATGGAGGTTAACAGGTACTAATGAATTTGCAAGAAATGTAAGATGTTTATTTTATTGGTTATATATAACCAATAAAAGTTTAATAAGTACCTACCTATTTGCAAAATAAAGTTTAATTCTTTAGATAAAATAAAACGTTTTATTTTATCTGAAATGAGTGCATTCCACGAAGTAAGGGTTTCAACAATCAAACATTTAATTATTTAATTCCAGGAATCTACGACAGTAATTGACTAGATAATTACCTTCTAAACTTATTCCACAGAAAATGTGATAGTGGGTTTTTCCATTTTGTAGGAAGGTCCAAGTGGCGTATTCAAAATTCTTAACAGTTCACTAAAAGTAGGTACTTCAGTTGCAAGGTGCAGTTTATTGTGTATACTAGTGTTATGGAAAATTTGGAAGTGCCGTGTAAACGCCGAAAAATTGGTCCTTTAACAGTTAATGAAAAAACATTAATATTTAATTGTTTTAAATCATTTACAGACAAACGTTTATGTGAAAGTGTTGATGAGACCGTTGAGTTAGTTAGCAGTACACTTGGTGTTGGGAAATCTACGATTTACAGAGTTATTTAAGAAGAGAAATGTGGTAGTTTTCAAATGCCACGTAATGCTCCAGGGAAACCAAAATTTCAAATAGAATATCATTTTAAAGAAGGACTTCGACGGAAAGTGCATGAATTCTTCTTTAGACAAGAATTTCCAACATTGGATAAAGTTCTTGTCTCAGTTCGAGATGATAAGGATTACCCAGAAATGAGTCGAAGTACGTTATGGAAACTTTTAAAAGAAATAGGCTTCCGCTGGAAAAAGACTCCCAGAAAGTCTATTTTATTAGAAAGAAGCGATATTGTCATATGGAGAAGACATTTTCTAAGAACCATAAAGGAAATGAGAAACCAAAAAGGAAAAATATTTTATCTTGATGAAACATGGATCAACGAGGGTCATACACCAAATAAATTTTGGCAGGATGAAACTGTTACAAGTCAAAGGCACGCTTTTGTAAATAACTTATCTACTGGTTTAAACCCACCATCAGGAAAGGGACGCAGGCTGATAATAGTACACATTGGCAGTTCAGACGGTTTTTGTTGAAGGTGGTTTATTAACTTTTGAATCAACTCTTACCGGTGACTACCATGAAGACATGAACGCTGATGTCTTTCAAGAATGGTTCGAACAAATGATAGATCTTCTTCCTAAGAACTGTGTAATAGTAATGGATAATGCAAGTTATCACTCCAGACTTATAGAAGGACTGCCCACAACCAAGTGGTTAAAAAAAGACTTGCAGAATTGGCTGAGTTCAAAAAATATTACGTACCATCCCGGATCTATAAGAAAGGAACTTTATTCGTTGTGTGCCCTTCATAAAGAAAAATTTAAAAAATACGAAATTGATGAAATTGCCAAAAATTGTGGAATGACAGTACTTAGATCCCCACCATATTATTGTGAATTAAACCCGATTGAACTGGTATGGGCACAGATAAAGAGTGAAGTTTCAAGAAAAAATACCACTTTTAAAATTAATGATGTTAAACAGTTGTTTTTGGAGGCCGTAAATAATGTAAAACCTGAAAACTGGGAAAAGGCAGTAAATCACACTATTAAAGAAGAGGAAAAAATGTGGAAGCTGGACAATATTACTGATAAAATGATCGAGCCAGTTATTATAAATCTTGGTTCTGAAAGTTCATCTTCTGAATCTTATTTGGATTTGTAACAAGTAGCTGTAAGTTTTATATTAATATTTTCATTCATCTATTTAACATACCTTAGACGGTTTTAAAAACTCTTTTTCTCTTTTGTAATTTTTAAAAATTAAAAAAAATGTGAATTTTTTAAAACCCTTTTTAATGTAGGCCCGTCTGTTCTAATATAGTGTGAGATAAAAGAGGTCACTTTTGTCTACATACACATAACACTTTATAACACTGAAATAATTCATTTATTTTTTACAATTATTCAAAGTAATTTTTCAATTAATCTTGAGTACGCCCATGGAGTGGTCGGAGGTACCAGTTAAAATTATGCTAATTACACTCTCGTTCATAAAAATAAACTATAGCATATATCATAGGTAGTTTTTGAAGAAAATGGGATTTTTCAAATGCTGTGTTATAAATTGTAAAAATATAATAAAAAATAGTAAATTCATGTTCTCTTGGTTTCAAATTTCTATGCACAAATTAATGTAATGAGAAAAGTGGATTTATATTATAACAAAGCAGAAGTAAGTAACATAACCCAAATTCTACATAATGGCGCCCGATTTCGTAATAAGTTTGACGTAAACATTAAATTAAAGTTCACTTTAAGTTTAAATTTCAATAATATAAAGTTCACTTTAAAGTGTAAATTTCAATAATAATCATGTTGGTTCAAGTTTGTTAAATTTAGTCTAATATGAAAATTAGTTAAAATGTACTTTAGGTTGTCATTATGAAATCGGGAGCTAATGTCGCTCCAAACTATTGATATGATATACAATTATTAATTAAAAAAATTATGTAAAATCCTTTATAAAATATATATAATTTAAACACCCAATCTGGCTATATCACAAAACGTTTTCGGAATCTATATTCCATCATCAGTGTGTCTAGGTGTACATGTTGTGAGCCACTAAATATTTGGGTAAAAACTCGTTAAATAAATTTAATGTAAATTTAGGTTACATTATTCGATCTTATATGTTAAGATGTTATAAGTTACCAGTGGAATTGATAACATGGCAACGTAAGACTCTACATGAGGTTGCTGGTCCTGAGACAAAGTCTCTACGAGGGCTTTTTGATAGCAACTGTTCAAAAACTATCAAGAAAAAGTCAAAGAAAGATAAATCAGTTATTTCTGAGGAGATAGAAGATATGTCTTTAGGGGAAAGTGACGAAGCAGAAAACCTATAAACGAGGAAGATATTAACCAAGGCTCTTTTATAGTTGCCACATTTATGGGTGGGAAGCGTGATACAACTGCTTTTAGGTATGTGTGTGTAATTGAAACCTTTGATGATACTAAAGATGATATAGAAGTGGTAGGATTAAGAAGTGTTGAAAAGGATAAAAAGAGTTTTGTTGGTAATGGAAAAAACTTTCTTAGAATGTGTCAGATTACGATCCGATAGTATGTCACCCTTAATGGTGAGAGAATTCGATATATTTTTAATGGAAAAGTTGATGTTTTTGAATGCTAGATGTTACTGAATTTGTAAAATAAGAAAGTTTCTCAACAAAATACCTAGGTTTAATAAAAAATTGGTGTTTAATAAGTAATTTCGGATGTTGCTCTTCGGAAATTGCACATAGCGACTCGTTTGTAAATTTTTGCAAAACGGAGGTACCTTAGGAACTTTTTTAAATTTTATTATTATAATATTGACACTTTATTATTAAAATAAATATTCGTTTAATAATAGAGATTAATTAATGATACTAGAGATAATTGGGCTGATAATTTAAAAAATATTTCAACGTTAGAGGTTAATCGGTTAAACTACCAATTTAAATACTATTCTAGTAAACGCAAGCTTAAAACACGAACAACCTTGAAAAAGAGAGTATAATAAAATAGAAACCCGACAGAACTATAATTCCAGTTGCTCTGAAGTAAAACCACGACATTATTTATGACTTCTAGTCTCCTAGGAACTAATAAAATTCCTTAAATAAACAGAAAACGACATGTAGGACGTTTAGTGAAGAAGTAGGGTAAATTTTTGTAGAATAAAGGAGAATCCGTATGTTTATATAAACAGAACAACTCAACAAATTATAAACGGCGAAACGCAAACGTAAGTCGATGTTGATAAATAAAGTTTGTAGAAAATATAAAGATTAAAGGGAGATAAGTAGCAGAAAAAATTGCGTTGAGTAAACATATCGTCTCCACCATTTCCAACTATCGAATGTGAAAAGTGGTACTTTTCAAGAGAGGAAGATAATTCTTTTTTAGAGAATCCTAAATCAGCTTGACAAATGGAAAAAGTTTGATGTTTTTTATATTTAATGCAAGTTTTGTTAGACAATCTAACCTTGTTAGATTGATAAAAAAATTAAACACCTTACTGTTTTTGTTTTTCCAAAAAATCACATTCGTTATTTTGCTTTTGCGAATTGCGAATGTAGCATTTTCGACAGTTAATATTGGTCTAATTTTAACATATTCATATTCTTAATTGAAAAGGAGGAAAATTAAAATAATTTTAATGTTCTTACAAAGGTTATTACAAATCATTTAATTAAAAATTGATGTTGTAGATTAAAATGGCAAAATTATATTTAAAGAAACTATTAAAAGAATTTATATGAAAGTATGCATTACTCACGTCCTGTAGATACCTCAAGTACTCAGTCGTGACCCTCCATTGTAAAATAATGGTAAATTAAAACTTTTAAATTTTGAATTAAACGTTATGGTTGTCTTTAGTTGCGTCAGGTTCTGGAAGACAATTCTGGCAGTACTAGATGTTCGTTTTCTTCGCATCCGTGATTAGGAGCCTTTCTTCGTACTTATGCTTTAAATTATTTATACTATAAAGCATTAAGCTGGGTTTATACTATTTTCTTCGCCTCTTTTTCGTTTAGTTTCAAGAGATAAAAAGTTTACGTCGCGTCGATGCTAGTCTTCATGAAAAGTTTGTTATATTCATTTTTCCGATACTGGTACTATACACCATCACTATATTTAAAATTAGTATTTCCATTACTTGTTTACTCTTCATATTTTCCTTCATTTTCTTTTTCATATTGTTTTTGCTTGTTCTTTGGTTTTATTTTATTTTCTAGTGCAAACGTCACTCTTTGTTTAAAATCTAAGAAGTCGTCATGAAGTAGGTATGTCACTTAAAACGGGCATGGCTTAGTGCGTGCAAGTCTTATGATTTGTGCCCATCTTTGACTTGAATTCAATTTTTGAATGGACAGAATCGAATTCCATTTCTAAGTGACATGGTACAAAAAACACATGGTCAATTGTTTGTAAATCTGGGTGACCATTAACAACATATTGACACATGGCAGAGAAAGCAAAGTTTTTCTGTTGTCCACTGCAATTGTCGGACATCATATTGACATGTTCAATATCAAGGTACGACATGATGTATTTAAATATAAATGTAGCAATTTCAGTACTACTGCATTTTCCCTCGGTTTCATCTCATATGAAAATGTCAAATTATAAATGGCAAGTTATCACATAAAGAAAAGGTCCTGCGGCTCCTTTGGGCGTTGACAAAATAGATTGAAGATCGAAATTAAATGTTAATATTTTCCTATTCTCCAAAGCCGACTGTGTATCTTCATCCCTTTTTTTCTCGCTGCATCTTTTCTTTCGAGATGTTTGTGATGAGTTTCGCGGTTTAAAACCTTTTCGTCATCTGGGCTACCATCATAAGTGACACAAACTTTGCAAAGGTCTTTTTTCGGCTTGTGAAATTTCATAAATGTGACACTTTCGTCATTTTGCATTGTACAAATAATATGCCTTTAGTTATATTTATACAAAACAAAAGTATCGAATATTCCATTTTCTTCAGTTTGCAGTATATTCGGTATGTTGGCCAAAACAAAATGTTCATATTCGATAAACAAAATATTTCCCGTGTTTTTTATCAAGCTACAATTTCGATATTTTATCGAATCTGGAAAACCCGATTTTTCACATTCGATAGTTGGAAATGGTAGGGACGATATTCACTCATTGAAAGTTAGGTTATTTACTGGTTTACTTAGCTTAAATAAAGCTAAAGAAAAGATGAGAAACCACGTATTTTTACCAAGCAAAATCTAGGTCAAACTTTGTCTTTAATAACACAAGAATAATAATTATAAAACATGATGAAACTCGTATATTGCATATCAAGGACGAAAGTGGCGCAAAATGACGAAAACATTTTTACCATTAATACTGTACTCGCCACTTGCAATTACAAGTTTTATCTCAAATTATTGGATTTTTATGCGTAATTTGTTTAAATAAAATTATTTTCATGGTCTTTGTACAACGTGTGTTACCTTGATACAATAATCAACAACAAAGTTGTTTTTTACTTTTATGTTGATTAAATTTTTTCGGAATAATAAAATGGTGTTGCGTTTTATAAATTAACAGGAAGTTCTGAAAGTAAATTTTTAGCCAACAACGTCGTAGACGTTCGTTCTACTTTTTAAACCGCTTGTTTTTTCATAAGTGGGTTGTTACCACTTTAATAAAAACTTATCGTAATAAATTCCATATTTTCTCTTCATACACTTGTTTTCTTGTGTGTAGGCCATCCCTCTAATAGATTTAGATATAGGCAATATATTTAATTTCTATTTTTAATGAAAATCTAATTAAAAATTGCCTGGAAGACGAATTACAGAGAAAGATAAGTATATCTAACAGACAGTAAGGATTCAGGAAATTTAGATCTTTCACCGATGTGGTAAAAGAAATAACTGACACTGTAAAAAGAACGAGGACTAAATGCGCAGCCCTCGTGATGATTGATGTGAGAAACGCATTCAACTCAGTCAACTGGGGTCACATAATTACTGCCTTAGAAAAAGCAAATGTGTCAGATTATTTGTGTACCGCAAGAATCCGTACTAGGATCAACGTTTTGGAACGTTTTATATGAAATACTAGAAATCGACTATGGAGCAACGAACAAAGCTATTGCATACGCAGAGGATCTAGCTCTATGATTCAATGTAACAACTAGCGAGTTAAAAATGCTAGTCAACAGAAGCTGCAGAAAAGTCAACAGATGGATGGTAAAACAACACCTGATAAAAGTAGTCCATAGAACAGAAGAGAAAACCGCGGTATTAATAAAAATTATGCAAACATTGGCTGTCCAAGTACAAAAGAAGAATGTAGTCAGGCTGTACATTCTACCCTCTTAAGCCAAAAACGAATCCTTGAGAATGGCTAAATATAAAGAATTGCGTACAAAGGGATAAAGAAGGCCCTCCTAAAAGAAACAGCAGCGTACCGGGCTATTTCTACGATTGCCCTACAGGTCTTAAGAAGTACGCTCCCCATTCATCTCCAAGCTTAAAAAAGAGAAACTATATAGGGTGAAGTAAGGTATATTCGTGATATAAGTAAATTCGTGATAAATTTCTAATAATTCGTCACGATCTAGCCTATTGCCTTATAGCAGCAGTTTTGTAGCAGTCTCTAGCGGAAAGACTCGACAACCTTCCCCACCACTGCAAGTCAAATTGCGAAGCTCTGTTGAACCGGGATAAAACTTATTTTTCAGAATTATTCCTTGTGTTGACGAGAAAGCTTGAAATCTGAAGTGCATTCGTTGTTTTATTATTTATGGTGAATATTGCAAAGGTAAGTTTGTAAAAATTACGTATGATGCTGTTTATAAGTTGCTTAGTATCCCCGTTAAGTTATACAGGCAATTTTCGCCAACAGTTTTCTGAAATAGCTTAAGTTGTGAGGCGGTTTTCTTACGCATTTTAACGTTTGTTTGAGCGGGAAAATGTAACTAATTATTCGCGGTGTATTTACTCTAATTTTATTTGGATTTTTATCATAGATATAATAAATATGTGAACTATAAATATTAAATAATAAATATTATGAAGATTTTCTAACATCCAGGGTATCGAACTTATCGTAACGAACTTACCTGTGTCTTTTTTTTTAGAATTCAAAATGCCTAAAATATGCAAAGGAAAATATCGCCAATATGAGATCTCCGATTTATTAGAAGCCTCAAGACTTGTAAGAGTAGAGAAACTATCCATCTACAAGGCAAGTAAACAAAGTGGAATAGCCTGTAGTACACTGAAAGATTTTTTAAGTAGAAATGAAGATGACAATCACCAAGTTGCCAAACTAGGAAGGCCGTTTGCTCTTACTGCAGAAGTTGAAATTCAGTTGTTTAATTACATTATAAAAATGCAAGAATTGGGTTTTGGTTTGACGGTGCAGATGATAAGAAAGATAGCCTTTCAACTTGCACAACGTACGGAGAGAGATCACTTCTTCAATAAAGAAAACGAGTCTGCTAGTAAATGGTGGTGGGCTCAGTATAAAAAGCGATTCAATCTAACACTGCGTGTTCCTGAAAATTTGGCTGCATACAGGGCTTCAATGTCAAATAATGAAATACTGGGGGATTTTTATACAAAATTAGAAACATTAATGGTTAGACTTGGAGTTCAGAATAATTCCGATCGTCTCTGGAATTGCGATGAAACCGGACTATCTTATGTGGTCAAACCAAGTAAAGTCGTTACCTCGGTTGGAAAACGTTATGTCTACAAAAGAGCATATGCAGATAGAGGCGAATCTCAAACCATGATGGGATGTATTTGTGCCAATGGAACATGGATTGCACCGTTGATAATTTTCAAAGGGGTTCGATGGAACGATAATTTAAAGAAAGATTGCCTACCAAATACACAAGTAAAACTTTCTCCAAAAGGATGGATCAACAGTGAGATCTTTTTGGAGTGGTTTAAATTTTTTATTGCCTTAATTCCCTCTGCCCGACCAGTAATTTTATTAATGGATTCCCATGCATCACACATCAATCCGGAAGTTATATCTCTTGCGTCTCACAATGGTGTTTATTTATTTACATTTCCAGCCCACACTAGCCATCTGTTACAACCACTTGATGTAGGTGTTTATAAATCATTAAAGGCTCATTGGGCCAAAAGCTTAAATATTTATATGAAAGATAATGCAGAGAAGCCCAATAGAACCAATTTTCACACCATTCTAAATCCGGCATACATTTCAAGTTTTTCCGCATCAAACATTACAAATGCGTTCAGAAAATCTGGGATATGTCCCTTTGATAGCAATGCCATTCCTAAGGAAGCTTTTGCACCTTCTCTACTCACTTCTAATGAGATACCTAATCAACGTGCAGGAGGTCCTACGCAACAAAATCCATTTAGCAACATATTGTCTCTTCCAACAAAGCCAGTTGCTGCAAATCCGAATAGAAAGAAGCGCGACTCACGAGCAAAGTGCCTTAATTCTGAAAGTGGTGTGCCTTCTTCAATAAGCGATACAGCATCTACGTCATTACCATGTGTATTAGGCCTCAATCCTGAAAGTGTTATTCCTTCTTCACCAATTCATGCACCATCTACGTCATCATCCTGTGTTCTAGCCCCAACCAATAAAAAAGCGGTTTCTGAAGATAATGACTGGGATTGCGGAATGTGTGGTAATAGTTATTCACTAGATGTCAAAAGAAAAAATGGTGCCAAGTGGGTCCAGTGTTCCTACTGCCTGATTCCATACCATGTTATGTGCCAATCGTCTGATGCCGAAGAGGATGTTTTTATGTGCGACATGTGTGGAAACAATGAAGACACCATTAATGATTCTGAAGAAGATTAAGTTATTTGTCTACCACCTGTTTTTCTTTTTAATTAATTTAGTTTTGTTTTATTTTTCAAAATATGGATTTACTTTTCTTGTAAAGAATTTTAATTTTGTTTTTATTTGTTAAGAAATTACCTAATTTTACCTAATAAATGAATTTTTATTATTAAAAAAATTTTATGCACACAAATTGGATTGTCACGAATTTACCTTACCTCTATCACGAAATTGAATATCCATGTCACGAAATTACCTTACCTGAACAAAATTTAAAAAAATACATAAATTATTAAACTTTATAATATTTTACACAAAATAGTAACTTGCAGTTGTTACTGAATGATAAGTCTCCTTTTTGGTAATATTTTTACGGTATAAAATTAAAACCTTTAACCGCATTAATTAAATAACCTATAATTATCACGAATATACCTTACTTCACCCTACAAGAGAGAAAACGGTCATCTAGACCAGTTGACTAGTCAACTTTAGCCCCTATTATATTATTATATATTATTATTTTATTATATAAACCAGACCTATTATATTAGGTACGACATTTCCACGTATCATCTCATATTTTTACTCCTTTTCAATACTGTCTCTGTAAGTTATTTTGAGTGGTTCCTATCGCTTTTAGGTAACAATATTTTTCAATTTTTACTTTCGAATTTTTAGACTGCGTAATGGTTTAAGAGTTTATGCGATGATTTATTCTTTTGTCACTTAATTACTTACATCAATCTCTTATATATTATATATGTTCCTTTTTGGCATCTATATTTAGCGCTAATTTCTTTACTTTTCAATATAATGTATCGTTAAGTACATATTCTTTTATTACTATTCATATATTTAAAATCATTGACCCAAATCAGCACTGTTTTTTACTAAATAATCAATAGTTACGGTACACATACAAATAAAAAGGTTTCGGCAAATTGGGAGTAGCAATACAAATCTCGATAGTACAAATTGTTAGCAGTCCAATCCTGTTTGAATGTACACAGATTTTTGACTGTTTTATTTTATTCTCATTAAACAGTTGATTTCGTTCGACTGGTTTTTGAAACAAAACAAAGAATCGATTTTATAAAATTTAGTTTGTTTCTTTTTCATACGACAGTGACATTCTAGTTTACCAACAATGTTGATTGTATTTGCTCTAAGTGCTCAGAACGTCATGACTTTTATTCAATTTTGACCATCGTTAGTGACAGATATTCTTTAAATTTTTCATTCCTCATTTAAATCTCTATATTTTGTTAGTCTTTTTCATGCAGTTTTTAAGTTAAACTTACGTAATTAGTTAAACGAAACGATTCGTAGAGGCTGGATCTCACGAACGACGACCACGATCAGGCCCCAGAAGAATCACGACAGCCAGAAAGAAAGAAATCCGTTCTTTACAACGCACTTCTTTGCAAAATCGGTTCTTTACGGTTAGATCAATCCAAAGCCGTCAAAATGCTCATAGGTAGACTTTAAGCACTTCTACCGTGAGAAGAAGGTTGAGGGAATTTGGTCTAAGTTATCGCTGTGCAGCAACAGGACCTTTGTTAGTAGCACATCGACAACGCCGACTACAGTTTGGTAGAGACCAAGAGCAATGGACCATAAACGATTGGAAAAAGGTTTTGTTTAGTGATGAGTCCAGGATGGTTCTTTATGGCTAAGATGGTCGCATCAAAATATACAGAAGACGTGGGGAACGATATGCTGCTTGTGTTCGACGAGTACGTGTTGCTTTTGGAGGAGGTTCGGTAATGTTTTAGGCAGGCATTTCATTCGAGGGGCGTACTGATCTCGTATTTATTAATAGAGGAGCGTTGAATGCACGTCGATACATTACCGAAATTCTAGACGAGCATGTAATGCCTTTTGCTGGGTTTGTACTCGAATCCAGCAACCCAGCACCCAGCAGTTTATTGCTTTATTTTGATGCAAGACAACGCGCGGCCACACGTAGCAGGATGGTAACGCAATATCTGTATACTGTCGGTGTGCCAAAAATGAACTGGCCGGCTCAAAGTTCAGATTTGAACCCGATTAAACATGTTTGGGAACAACTCAAACGAAGAGTAAGAAACAGAATACCTGCTCAAACAAATCGTGAGCAGCTTCGGCTGGCGCTCATTGAAAAATGGAAAGCTTTTCCTCAAAACGACATCCAGAATTTGATCAATTCAATGCCAAATCGAATGAGACATTTGTTATTTAAAAAATGATTGCATACTGCTTTAAAACATATTCTTAAACATTACACAAACATCTAATGACAATCACTTTATGGTATGATTCGTAAAAATTAAAAAAAAAATTAAACAAAAGACCCGGGAAGAAATCGGGAATGCCATTTGGAATAATGAATACACGAATGGAAAACAAACAATATCGGTACATAGGCGGAAATGCTGATGCCAAATCTGCCAAACTGGTTTGGATCAGCTAACAAAACACCAACCATTACTTTACTCAATTTCTGACTAGAGATACTGAAAGACAAGGAACTAAAAAAACTACAACATCGCGTAGGTCAATAAAAAACCATTTAGCTCCTACACGACCTGAAACTAAAAAAAAAAATTCAAGCAAGAACACAAGCATTCGAATCAATTTCAGATTCCACAAACAACGAAGATCGGCGCCTGTGCAGTAGCAAGTTACACCATCAGGATAATTCACAGTACACAAAGAGGAGAGGGTGGGTTTAATTGGTAGATATTAGTTCAGGGGATAGCAGTTATAATCATCATTCCAACCTTAGTTCATTCTCATAGTACTTGGGACATATTCCCAGTTCGGTTCAAAAATATATTCGCAGTCCAAGTTACCTGCATTTCATTGCCCCTATTTTCTCGCCATTTACAACCAATTTATCAACAATATGTTCGTTGTGTATTACAGCAGTGAGGGAATAGGATGTTTCTTACTATATATAAAAAATAACAGTAATTTTTTGAAGCGTCTTAATTTAATTTAGTTTTTCATTGCTGCCTTCTGACTGTCTTAAATCATGGCTTTAATCGTTTAACACAATGAGAATTAGTGCAATATGTTTCACCAAATTCGACGAATACTGAAGCCAATTTAAAGCGTAGATTGCTTTGAATCACAACGTCCACATTAACTGCGGTTAAATATGACTCGAGTTATTTAAACTGTAGCATTCCCAATTACGATACAGGTGTCATGGTGACAAAGTTGAAGTCTATGAAATATTTTTAATATGTTATAGTGTTGCAGTCATATATCAAATATCGGATATGGCGAAATTAACCTGACGAATCATGTAGAAATATTTAAAAATGTAATAATTCCTTTTAATGTACGAGTAGATCTCTTTATATATAAAATTAATTATAAACGAAAAATCTTGCTTATTTATATTACAAAAATATTTTGAGTGGTTGCATATTTAATTTTAGCTAAATATTCAGTAGTTCTAATATACCCTTTAAATCAAACTCTACTTCTGAGCTGGAAAATGCCCAGCACACATTATTAAAACATCGCTATTCCTATTAAGAGTCCTGATAATAAACTGAAAGTTTGCATGCAAACTCGTATTTAATGTTACGGCCAAGTAATTAATCTTTAACAGCGAATGATTACCACAGCAATGCCGTAATTATTTGAATACTGGCTTAACGGAAAATACAAAGGGGCTTACCTTGCAACTAGAAAACCAGAAAAAATTAGCGGTTGTTCCTATACAATAACTGCATATTGGTTTGTTTCTGAAGCAGTCACAAGCGATTCGAACAGTGATGAGAACAGTGTAGCGTTTGCTTCCGTTGAGATTTTATCCTAATTTGAAGTTTTTGTAGTGTTTTGATAATCGTTTGTAAATCCTCATGTCATTTTGATGATTTATTTTCAAATTTTCATGTCCAATTTTTTTAAATATTTATTATTTATTACGCGTATGGCTACATCACAGGTTCATATATATACATATAATATAAATTATATAAATTACAAACAACAGTAAATACAAAAATATTATTCTACAAACAAACATCTAGATTATAAATATATTCGATTGACTCTTTTGTAGCAGCCAGGAAATCTGAAGGGTTGCCGTGTAAAGCTTGTTGGGGTTGGGGTGTAAAGCTAGTTCGCGTCCGTAGAATACTACACGTGCACCCTGGGTAACGCTAAATGAACTAGCACAAAAGGCGCCAGACAATCTTGAATCTCTTGGCAATTCAAATATCACAGAAAAATCTTTTTTAAATAAAACTTATCACATTGTATCTTTAAAATTAGTTATTTGTGACTTATTATATATGATTACTTCTTTGGGGTTTTTTCATATGCTTATTTTTTCCTTTATAAACACCAGCAAAGCTACTTGTAAGGAAAATAGGCAGGAAGTGCTTTAAGGCTCGTTATATAAAACTTGGCGACCTGATTTTACATCTAGGGATTTTATGGATTGAAACAGTGCAATAATAACTATTTATGTAATCGTAAACGAGTGTAAGTTAACATAAAACTAAATCACTCAAATCAAAAGAGGTGTCTCGATGTTTATGATGTTTGGTCAAAAACACATGAAATAGTAGGAATAGGGGTTAATTCAATATCAATAGCTCTTCGAAATACTACTACAAATGTTTCAAATTAGGTGGTAACATATTTTTGGATGAAAAGGCGCCAAAATTAGGCCAAAATATTTAGTGCACCTGATCGCCTAGCTGCACTAGAAGTCCGTAATAGGTTAGAACTGCATACAGTCACTTAAGCAACTGGAATAATTGACAAGATTGTTATTAGCCTTGCTGAAGAGAATTGCTAATTGGGCAGAGAAATATGTAGATTCTGCGAAAGTGCAGAATCTTTTTGATTAAACTATAAATTTTACAGACATATACATATTATCTTTTAGATTCAGTGTGCAAAGGTCACGCGACCTCTTGGAAACCTTGAATCTAAAATCTAATTTGATTAGTCATAGAACCGTTAGAAAAAACAACAAAAACCAGTTATTGTACCAAAATACAAATATCAGTAAGTTGCTGCAGAAACAAATCCAAGTATAAAATATACGGATATAATTTTTTAAAGAGGTTACTTTTTTTAACACTGTATACATATGTGTAGCCTCCATTTTATACTAAAGAAAGTCTTAAATTCGAATATGTATCGTATATGTATCTAAAAGATCTAAATTATAGGGCTTTATCAGTAATAATTCTTCTTCTTCTTAGGGTGTCTGTCCGTTCCGAACGTTGGCGATCATTCTGGCTATGATGAATTTGTTGGTTGCTGTACGAAATAGCTGTGTTGAGGTCTTTCTATACCATGGTCTCAGGTTAGCAAGTCAGGATATTCTTCTTCGTCCTGAGGCCTTGTTTTCTTCAATTTTACCTTGCAAAATGCATTGAAGCTGCTCGTATCTGCCTTGATTTCTCATTATATGTCCCAAGTACTGCAGGTTACGGCCCTTCACGATGTTGATCAAATCCGCAGTTGTGTTCATCCTCCACAGTACTTCTTCATTGGTGACTTTGTCCATAGTATCTTCAGGATCCTTCTGTATGATCATAGCTCAAAAACCTAAAGTTCCGCCTTCAATGTCCAAGCGTACAGAAGCACTGAGTACACATATCATTTAAGGAGCCTTATTTTTGTTTCTACGGTGAGGTCATGGCTCTTGAACACAGAACTCATAGTCAAGAATGCACTTTTTGCGTTTCCGTTGTGACATTTAATCTCTTGTGTATTGTCCCACGACTCATTGATTATAGTTCCCAAGTAGTTGTATTGTGAGACTTGTTCAATTCTCATTTGATTCACATACAGATTTGCTCCAGTTATGTTTTCCTTGCTGATGATCATTAGCTTGGTTTTGCTGGCGTTTATATCCAGTCCATATTTTCTACTTATTTCCGTTATTTTCTTCATTAAGTTTTGCAGCCCTTCTATGGTATTGGATAAACACTATTGTATCATCTGCATACCGCAGGATATTGAGCTTGACTCTACTTATTGAGATGCCTTCATCAATATCTTTTAGAGCCTCATCAAAAATGTGCTCCGAGTACAGATTGAATATCAGTGGTGAAATGATGCACCTCTGTCTCACTCCCCTTAAGATTTTGACCTGATCTGTATATTCTCCATCTATTCGGAATACCGCTGATTGATTCCAATACAGGTTATAGCTATTATTTTATACAGCTATACTTTCTAAAAAATTCTAATGCTAATTCTAAAAAATTTTAATTTTTATTATTATAAAAACAATATTTTTATATTTCTATGACAGTACTGGTGTCATCTAGTGGTTCAAAGAAGCTTGAATATTTTAATCATCAAATAAAAAATCCCAACATTTAGAAAAACATAAAAATACCCAGAATGAATCCCATAATCTCAGAATGGAAGCATCTACACAAAACCAGTTCGGATCCACTAAGTAATGCTGAATAGTCAAGCATATAGGCGAGTCAATGAAGCAATAAACCTACCAATGTTTTGCAGTTGGATAGGTCTTAATGAAACTTGTTGCATTCGATTCGTAAGAGCGTCATGAAATTTTGAAACTAAAATAATAATGTGGAAATGAACATTGCATTATTGAACAAGTAAAATGCTTTTTCCTAAGTGCATTTCGAGGTGATGAAAAATGATAAATTTGTAATTAGGATATAGACGTAAATGAGTTCAATACAACTACTCAAACGTTTTTGGGGTCACTGAAAACAAATATAATGGTCTTCGAAGCACCTGGTGCACTTGGGTCTCATCTTCTACAGTTCTGAGGAAATTCGGTATAAAATCAGGCAAATGCATTACTCGGAGGGTTTTGGGGTCGCTGATTGCGAATATTATGACGGTGATAAGCTCCGATGTACAAATCCCAGGAGAAATCGCAAATTCTGAGCACCAACTGCCTTGAAGTTCACAGCGTGCATGATATTAGTGCTCAGCGATCCCAGAAATACCGAGTAACGACTTTGCACTGTTAAATATACACCAATATCCATGAGGACGTTCTGGCATCCAGGAACTTTGCACAATATTGCCGACATAATATTAGTGTTTAGAGTACCCCGAGTAGTAATGACTCATTTCCGTCAATTAGTTCCAAATTACAAATTTATAATTTTTATTATTTCGAAATGCACTTTGGAAAATGAATTTTGCTTGTTCAATAATGCAATTTTCATTTCCACATCACCACTTTAGTTCACACAATTTCCTGACACTCTTACAAATCTAGAGATCCATCCAACTGCAAAAAATTAGTAGGTTTTTGGTTTTTTAGTGCTTGATTGTCTCGCCTAATAAACCTAGCAAAACTTCCAAAACCAGATCTTAATTAAAATAGATGTCTAAAACAATATTATATATCTGAATTACTTATACTTTTTATAATGAATGATCGATCAATAAAATTTCAGTGTATTCACAAAGTACTTTATAATTATGTAATATCTATTCAAATAGATAATCTGATCCGAAAGTATCACGCCACCGTTTCATTACGATACTAAACCTTTTCGCGTGTTATCAATCATACGATTACAGCAATGGTCAAGATGTATCTAAATTTTTTGTTCTGGGTAGTTTTCTTTGTTTTGTTTTGTTATATATAGTCTACGGGTGGTTTTGTAATACATATTACCCTTTATATTGTTCTGAAGCTATTTTCTTGTGGCATTGTAAATTAGTTACTGTTAAACTGGGAATAAGCCACAATTAAAGATAAAAATACGTTTATTGACGTTTCAATTTCCACTTCGGAAATCGTTCTCAAAATACAAACAGTAAATTAAACAAATTTTGTTTTTTGTTACATAGTGAAAAATTCTTCTAATAATTTAATTTTATCTGACTCATTTATATTGACAATGCAGACATACATTATGCATTTTAAAGTAGATGACTTTAAAATGATATTGCCAATATTGTTGAGTTGCGCTCCTGGGACGACTTTACTTATAAGATAGTTCATTCGATTACATGAAATCAACTTTAACTTGAGAATATCCGTCAGAAAAAATCATAGCATGTAATTCGTCTTTAAAAAGACAAACACATGACATGATGACAGTAAAATTCTCCTGTTAGTGATTGCATAGTAAATTATGAGGGAAAAACCAGGAAAAAAACCTCACAATACTATCCCGACATTGTAAGTATTTGTTCGTGAATTTAGTTTACCTTTAACAAACATCAAAATTCTGATTTTATATGTTACGTTATTTAAAAAACATAAATGATGTATCCCCCATATGTTACTGACTTACTAATACTGGTATTTTCTTATTAATAACTTCCTCTTTCAATATTGGTAACCAGATCCTACTACATTCTGCCGAGGAATTTGCGACACAATTGGCCTCATTTAGCATAATTAGAGCCGCTTCTTTGATTTTTCTTTTTTTACTATCCGTTTCTTTTAGGACTACATTTGAATCATTCCATTGAACCCAATGTTCATTATTCCATGCGTGTTTACAGATTTGAGATCTATCAAATTCTCTATTTTTAATATAAGATTGATGTTGACTTATTCTAACATTTAATGGTCTTGATGATTCACCTAAATAAAACTGATCGCATTCACAAGGTATTTTATAAATGCAATTCTTTGTCCTTTCTTCTTCATTGTTAGGTCTGGTTTTGGACAAAATAGATCTCAACGTGTTTGTTGTTTTGAATGTTGTTGAAATAAATTCAACAACATTCAATAAAAGGATAGGAAATAAATTCAACATTTCAACAACATTCAAAACAACAAACACGTTGAGATCTATTTTGTCCAAAACCAGACCTAACAATGAACAAGAAAGGACAAAGAATTGCATTTATAAAATACCTTGTGAATGCGATCAGTTTTAGTTAGGTGAATCATCAAGGCCATTAAATGTTAGAATAAGTGAACATCAATCTTATATTAAAAATAGAGAATTTGATAGATCTCAAATCTGTAAACACGCATGGGATAATGAACATAGGGTTCAATGGAATGATTCAAATGTAGTCCTAAAAGAAACGGATAGTAAAAAAAGAAAAATCAAAGAAGCGGCTCTAATTATGCTAAATGGGGCCAATTGTGTCGCAAATTCCTCGGCAGAATGTAGTAGGATCTGGTTACCAATATTAAAAGAGGAAGTTATTAATAAGAAAATACCAGTATTAGTAAGTCAGTAACATATGGGGGATACATCATTTATGTTTTTTAAATAACGTAACATTAAAATCAGAATTTTGATGTTTGTTAAAGGTAAACTAAATTCACGAACAAATACTTACAATGTCGGGATAGTATTGTGAGGTTTTTTTCCTGGTTTTTCCCTCATAATTTACTATGCAATCACTAACAGGAGAATTTTACTGTCATCATGTCATGTGTTTGTCTTTTTAAAGACGAATTACATGCTATGATTTTTTCTGACGGATATTCTCAAGTTAAAGTTGATTTCATGTAATCGAATGAACTATCTTATATGTAAAGTCGTCCCAGGAGCGCAACTCAACAATATTGGCAATATCATTTTAAAGTCATCTACTTTAAAATGCATAATGTATGTCTGCATTGTCAATATAAATGAGTCAGATAAAATTAAATTATTAGAAGAATTTTTCACTATGTAACAAAAAACAAAATTTGTTTAATTTACTGTTTGTATTTTGAGAACGATTTCCGAAGTGGAAATTGAAACGTCAATAAACGTATTTTTATCTTTAATTGTGGCTTATTCCCAGTTTAACAGTAACTAATTTACATATTACCCTTGTTAAAGTATTATACGTTTGTAAAAATATAAATAAATTTATTAATATTCTAAATTAGCAAATAAAAAAATGTATAAATGGTTTTAATGGGGACCATATCTTAGTGGCTATGGTACTGTTTCTTCTTCTTAAGGTGCCCTATCCAATTAGTGGATGTTGGCGACAATTCTGGCATACTCCTCTCGATCTTGTGTGGCTCTAAAGAGTGCATGGGCATCGAGGTTTGTTTTCCGACATCCAAGGTTAATTTTTTCAAAAAAAAGACAAAACGCATTGTTATAACAGCAAATTTACTAAGATGAAAATTGGAGCTGGAAGGATAGATAATAGAACAAGTGATGGAGTTTAAATATCTAGGCATCACATTATCTAGCTACGAAAAGTTCGAAACTGAAGTGGAAGCAAGTGAATAGAGCAAACAGAGCCGCAGGCTGCCTGAATGAAACAATATGAAGAAATAAAAATATCGGGAAAGAAATGCAAGGCAGAAACACGACCTGGCACAGAGAGGAAAAAAAGGATGTTAGAAACAGCAAAGAAGAAAATTCTTAGAAAAATTGATGGCAAGACACTATGGGACAGAGCTAGAAGTACATATATACGTCGTAGATGCAAGGTAGATAACAACTAGAACTGGATCTCAAGAAATAGAAGAATAGAATGGATCGATCATATAAGCCGAATGACAACAAAGATACGGTTATTCAATAGGAAGAAGACAAGTAGGAAGATCACAAAAACAATGGAACGACAACATATTGGAGGCACATTAAAAAACAGACAGGGTCATGTCTACATAAGAAGAAGAAGAAAAAGGAAAATATGGAACAAACCAGTGTAATGTGTAATCAAACAATATAAACCGATTAGTTCCAAAGATATATTTTGGGGATATATGTATAAATGGAAGACATTATATTGGTCTTAAAAAGAAATGAGGACAACGAGGACATGTTGTCCTCATTTACGCGGAAATGACAATGTTAAATAAATGGGTGACATGACAAATGGGAGTGACAATAAAGAATAAAATGAAAGAATGGGTATATAAAAAAGATTCAGTATTAAGAATAAATATGTTTCGCAAAGTCTGGATATGGCAAAAATATATGCCAAAATGAGAGAGCATACGTGTCAAGATGTTTATGAAATCTTGAGGCTCGATAATCGTCTAATAAAAAGAATTGCTGAGTTGCAAGTTACTACAAGAAGTAGGAGAGGAATACCAAAGAAGACATGGTAAGAAATGCTTAGGCAGGAAAATCTGTGAACTGGATATATACGTATGTTCGTATGAACCCAGATAGAAAGTTCTGGAGAAATGTAAGATCGATTGTAGATGTTTGAAGGAAGTCAAAAATAATATAAGATAGGTACAAACATTTGGCTAGTCTATTATCACACAAGAATATACGAAAATGTAGTTTAACAGGCAAAAACAAGTTAGTTCTTTGTGCAGAATGTCATAAAGTGGTGACTAATATCTCTTTTGACATAAAATAATTTGGATTCCTACATGTTTGAACAAGCTAGACAATTCTGATGAATTTAGTAGTTCTAACAATGATAATCTTAACAAATTGGGTATCAGTAATTGTAAAATATTTACTTTAACATTTTTGTGTTAATCGATATTAAAAATTTTCAATTAAACAACAAAACGTATTTGGAAACGTTAATTAGTAAGAAAGAAAAATAAAAAAATATAAATTGTCTGCTCACCTCTAAGTAATGTTGTTCAAACCTATATTTCGCAATAAAATCCAATTTTACGTAAAGGTAAATTTACAGCGTATCCAGTGCTTAATTTATGATTACTAATGACGTCCACTATTTTGCACTTTTAATAACAATTACCAACAATCACAAAAACGATTTCACTAAAAATCAATTCACATTTCATCACTTTTCGAGAAGTTTCAGTACACAGCACAGATTACATTTTTCTAGCACCGAAGTCGCCTCACTACCGATGAACAAAGACGTTGTCTATACTTTCTCTCTTTTGACTTTCACCCTTGAACAGAAGATTACAAAATATAAAAGAGAACGTAAGATGTGCCCGTACAATGTTACAATAATCGCGGATTCGTCCGTAACCAAATTCCTCGCCGAAAAGATTTGAGATTTAGATGCAATTAACAACGGCGAGGTCTTAGTCGGTGTGCGTTGTGGAGATGGAAGAGAAAGAGTGGTAGGGAAAAATTCCGCCGAATATAATTATTTGCTTCCTCGCACGCTCGCTGCTCGATCACTGAAAGTATCACGGTACTTTTTGAGTTGACTATTTAATATCATAGCATATCGTATTAATGTCAACAGTTTTGCTGAACATACTTTCGAAAAATGGTTTCGCTCTTTGATTATACCGCGTATTTGGGGCAACTTTAAAACATAATTTTAATTATTTAAACGTAAACGTAACAAAAATTATATTTTATTACAATTTTAATACTTGTGCATCGTTTTATACCTATTAATAACTCTAAAACAATAAGTTGCTGTTAAACTGGGAATAAGCCACAATTAAAGATAAAAATAATTTCAAAATAATAATAATATAAGAAAATTTCAAACCCACAGTATGGTGGAGGTATGTAGATGATGTATTCTCAATATGGCCTCATGGATCAGAGTTGTTGGACACATTCCTAAATGATATAAACGATAAAGAAGAGACAATAACATTTACCATGGAAAAGGAATATAATAACACGCTACCTTTCCTGGATGTTTTAATCTCTAAGAACGATACTGGATATGAGACTCAGGTGTATAGAAAACCAACACACCAATAGATATTTAAATTTCAAATCAAATCACAATATTAATGTAAAAAAGGGAATAATTAAATCCTTATACGATAGAGCCAAAATTACTTGTTCTAACGAAAATTCGTTCTTGGAGGAGAAACATTTGTTAACATCTGTTTTATTAAAAAATGATTATCCTTTATCGTTTATAAATAAGGAATTTTCAACAATCAATCGAATAGAACAGAACAACTTAGAACGAGATCCTACAGCATACACAAGGAATAATATGAGGAAAATAACAATACCGTACATAAAAGGATTATCAGAAAAACTTAAAAGGATAGGAAATAAATTCAACATTTCAACAACATTCAAAACAACAAACACGTTGAGATCTATTTTGTCCAAAACCAAACCTAACAATGAACAAGAAAGGACAAAGAATTGCATTTATAAAATACCTTGTGAATGCGATCAGTTTTATTTAGGTGAATCATCAAGGCCATTAAATGTTAGAATAAGTGAACATCAATCTTATATTAAAAATAGAGAATTTGATAGATCTCAAATCTGTAAACACGCATGGGATAATGAACATAGGGTTCAATGGAATAATTCAAATGTAGTCCTAAAAGAAACGGATAGTAAAAAAAGAAAAATCAAAGAAGCGGCTCTAATTATGCTAAATGAGGCCAATTGTGTCGCAAATTCCTCGGCAGAATGTAGTAGGATCTGGTTACCAATATTGAAAGAGGAAGTTATTAATAAGAAAATACCAGTATTAGTAAGTCAGTAACATATAGAGGATGAGGATACATCATTTATGTTTTTTAAATAACGTAACATATAAAATCAGAATTTTGATGTTTGTTGAAGGTTTGTTGTAAATAGTATTATGAGGTTTTTTTCCTGGTTTTTCTCTCATAATTTACTATGGAATCACTAACAGGAGAATTTTACTGTCATCATGTCATGTGTTTGTCTTTTTAAAGACGAATTACATGCTATGATTTTTTCTGACGGATATTCTCAAGTTAAAGTTGATTTCATGTAGGTAATCGAATGAACTATCTTATAAGTAAAGTCGTCCCAGGAGCGCAACTCAACAATATTGGCAATATCATTTTAAAGTCATCTACTTTAAAATGCATAATGTATGTCTGAATTGTCAATATAAATGAGTCAGATAAAATTAAATTATTAGAAGAATTTTTCACTATGTAACAAAAAACAAAATTTGTTTAATTTACTGTTTGTATTTTGAGAACGATTTCCGAAGTGGAAATTGAAACGTCAATAAACGTATTTTTATCTTTAATTGTGGCTTATTCCCAGTTTAACAGTAACTAATTTACAATGCCACAAGAAAATAGCTTCAGAACAATATCTAAAACAATAAGTATACAAAGTTAGACCACATTCGTCAAATTCATGCAATTTGTGTTACCTTTCCTAATTTACATAATTTTGAAGGACTTCAAATCCATTGCTGTCTTTAATTCACAGAGAGATTCCTCGACATGTAGTCTTTTTGGTTTGTTAATTTGACATTTATGACATTGTCTAATGTATTTTCTTAAGTCTTTTTCAATTTTTCTTCATTTGAATGTTACCTTCAGTTTCTTTATTAGCCTATTGTTTCCTACATGACCCCCAAACATCGGGTGGTTATGATATTCTTCCATTATCCTACGTTGTTCTTTATCGTCCTGTATTGTTTCTGATACTTCTCTATTTTTCAATAATTTGTTTTCTTCTTTTATAAATTCATTAATTGTGAACAATTTAAAAATAATATCATTTACGTATATCTTTACTTTACGTACTGCATTCTCTACCGCCTGCCAATCAAGCTGTGCCAACATTTGACTTAAATCAAAGTGATTGCATCTCGTGGCCATGCTCTTGATGCACTTGATTTTGTTTTTGATCCGAAAACTCAGTCTTGATGAGATTCGGTCTACTCCAAAAGACAAAATTAGTAGTAGTCTATGGGCCTCTAAATTATTTAGTACCCTTCTTACTGGTTGCTTGTGGACTTCCGGCTATAGTGTAGATTTCCTTTCTGTATCCTTGAGTCTTGTTTCTTCCATTTTTCTTCTTGATTGAGCTCGGGTTATAGCTAGTATATGCGTGTTATCTATGTATAAGTCATTTAGTTGATGCAATGTTATTCTCGAAAGACTGTCTATTACAGTCTATGATGACAAGTTACACCGGTGTCCAGTAAACTAACGACGCCGTCTAGGAAAGAACCCTGAACTACCACCATTTGACATTTCAATAATATTTTGTTCTTGAAACGATACGTCTAATTAACCATACTGTATTAATTACATATTAATATAATTAATGATTAATTTTAATAATATTTTTAAGGTAGAATTTAATAAAAAATAATTTAAAGCTTTATGTTATTTTAGATTTAAAATCCTTAACAAATTCTGAACAAATAAATCTGAACTACTTAAGCTGCTATACTATACTATAGCCACTATACTATAAGCTAAGAACTATACTTAAGATTAAGTTAACCGACAGTGATCTATTCTTCTGCTTTCACTGCCCTGTCCGATAATCGAACGTTGGCGATCATATTGGCAATAATAACCTTATTCACGGCGGCTCTAAATAAATTAAAGGTGGTTTCTTGATACCATTCTCGGAGATTTCGTAGCCAGGATGTTCTTCGTCGGCCTGGGCCTCTCCTTCCGACGATCTTACCCTGTATTATGAGGTGTAGAAGGTTATACCTTTCTGGATGTCTCATTACATGACCGAAATATTGTAACTTCCGAATTTTTATCGTTTTTGTTATCTCTGTGTTCTTTTGCATTCGATGTAAAACTATTTCATTTCTTAGTCGATAAATCCAACTTATCCGCAATACTCGTCGATAAATCCACATCTTAAAGGCCTCTAATCTTTTCATTATTGTCTCTGTAAGGGTCCAGCTCTCCATACCATACAGCAATGTGGAGAATATGTAGCAGCGTATTAATCTGATTTTAAGATTTAACGTAATATCTCTATTAATTAGAATTTTCTTTAATTTATAGAAGGCGACTCTGGCCTTTTCAATGCGTATTCTTATTTCTTTATTTATATCCCAGTTATCGTTAACGTTTGCACCCAAGTAGGTAATATTGTGGACTCTTTCTAACTCTATTGCATACGCTCTGATGTTCGTTGGTTGTAACTCCGTTTTGCTGACAACCATAAATTTTGTCTTAGAAGTATTAAGTTTTAGGCCATATTCATCACATGCTTCGGTTACCCTATTTATAAGTCGTTGCAGGTCTTCTTCATTGGAGGCAATAAGTACCGTGTCGTCTGCATATCTGAGATTGTTGACATTAATTCCGTTGATTTTAATGCCTGTATCTTCAACTAAGGCTTCTTTGAAAATAAATTCGGAGTAGATATTAAAAAGTAGTGGCGATAGAATACATCCTTGCCTCACTCCATGTCGTATTTCCACTACTTCCGTCGTGTTGTGTCCAGCTCGCATGTTTGCACATTGATGCCAATACAAATTTTTCATAATACGTAGGTCTCTGTCATCAATTCTATATTCTGAGAAAATATTGTAAATAGTTGTTAATAAATGATTATAACTGTAGGTGTGTACATATTTTCATTTATTTAGTTTATTGACTCAATATTTTCATAATCTTGATAATTAAAAAATCGATTAATTAACCTTTCTCAAGAGATATTGGTGCTATTGATTCAATGATAGTAGTATCGGATTCCAAAATGAAAAATATGCACATAGTACCAAGGTTATCAGATTCTTTTAAAAATTATAAAATACATTCAATTATATATAAAAAAAGACTCAGAGTAAGTTTACAAAATATACAGACTGTAGTAGGAAATTTTCAAAACTATCAATAAATCTATATAATGTATGGAATATTGATTTTAAATTCTGACAATTTCATGATAGTTCTTAGATATGTTTTTCTAGGTATCTACATCTACCAGGTACGAATAAATTAATCTGTATTCTTGATAAGAAGTTTAAATGGAAATAATAGAAATGGGTTCTTACAAGGAGATTCTGATTATATATTCTTTTATGTATGGAAGAAAAGGTTTAGGTAAGTACTATTTCATCCAGGGGAAGTGGCTGTAAGGTTGAAAAGATTCAACCGTAGCGAGAGATCAAAATTAAGACAATTTTGAAGATGAATTGCTAAGTAAAGACATTACTGAACTTTTTGAACTTTTTTGAGCCAACCTTATAATTATAATATTTTAGTGTTATGAAAAAACCTGAGAAGAATCATTAAACATGTATTATTTATTTACCTATTCGTTATTAAATTTTTCTTTACATAATTTAATTTAATCCAGCCGCTACAAATTTTATAATCAAAAGAGATACTACAACATTGTGATTTCTTTGACAATTAATTGAATATTGGTGTCCAGAAATAAATTTTACATTTATCTAAGTAAGCGCAACATAATTTAACATTATATTTTATAAATGAATGTCTATCCTTCAGATAACTATCCGTCAGATAGGACGATATTTATCTGGAGGTAAAAAAACCGGCCCTTTCGTGCAGAGTTTATTATTTAAAAAATTTAATTTTTAATTCTTTTGAGAATTTTGTTGATCCTAAAAAATTGTAATTTTTTTACAATTACAAAATTACAAATACAAGTAAATAAATTCGAAGCGTTTTATTGATCAGGATCAGGATGATCAGGACAAGAAAGTTATCCAATTTATATTATTTATTGCATTTATGAGTCCCGTTTCTTATTTTAATAAATTGTTTTCACCAGATGTGTATAGTCATAGGTCATCGCAGGTCAGTTGGCACCCAAGAAAGAGATGGAAGGACGCAGTAGCCAGTGATCTACGCAAAATGGGAAAACAGCAATGGGAAATAGCTGCTCAGGACCGACAACAATGGAGGCAAATAGTAAACGCGGTCAAGACTCACATAGAGTTGTAGAACCAAATGTTGATGATGAGATATGTATAGTCTTGTTTTTAAAAGTTCTAACCAAAAAGACAAATGAGTTGGCTGATACTGATGAAATAGATTTGAGAGCTTTCTTGGGACTGCTTCTTTATACTTCTATTTATAAGTCAAATTTCGTTTTCTGACCCTGATGGCCGCCTTAAGGTTTGACGATGCCTCGAACCGAGAACAAAGAGCAAGGGATAATTCAGCTGCTGCCATCCAAGAATTCTTTGACTATTATTTGAAAGCAATCAAAAGATGCATATACGGTTGGGAAAAATATGTGTGTAGACGAAATGCTGTTAGGCGTCAGAGGCAGATGTCGCTTTAAAATGTATATTCCCAGAAAACCCTGAGCATAGAAGAATGAGCATACCTACTCAAGCAGTTATAAGATTAGTCAAACATATTTACAATACTAATAGAAATGTAACTGGCGACAACTGGTTTAGTTCAGTTGATTTAGTACATCATCTACAACATAAACTCACTTACGTTGGCACAATGCGAAGAAATAAAAAAGACATTCCTCCACAGTTCCTTCCGCGGCCAAATCGTAATGAAGGAGACACTTTGTATGGATTTACCAAAGACCTAACACTTTTATCCCGTACAACTACGAAAAATAAAGCTGTGATATTAATTTCTTGCGTGCATCATTCCATAGAAGTGGATGCAGATAAGGGACTACCAGAAATAAATTCTTTTTACAACTTGACTAAAGGAGGTGTAGACGCGATGGATGAAAAGTGTGTAAAATATTCCTGTAGCCGCAGAACACGTAGATGGCCCATGGCTATTTTTTTATAAAATAGTAGACGTATGTGGAGTAAATTCATACATTATGTTTACTTCGATTCCCGAAAATAATGGGACTAGATTCAAATTTATAGAAACCCTGGCCGATGAACTCGTTTCCTCAAATTTGCTTAGAAGATATGAAATGCTAACATTACAAAAGCAGCTGAAAGAACTGATCGGAAGTATCCTTGATATTCCCGAAAATAAGGCAAACGAAGAAGTAAAGTAAAGCTTGAAATAAGAAAATATTGATACATCTGTCAATCCAAATTAAGAAGAAAGACTGCACATTTATGCACAACGTGTCAAAAATCCACATGTTTGCAATGTTCTGGAAAAAATTGTATAAATTGTACCAGAGTAGATCAGATTTTTAACGTTTTTTGTGATTTGCAAATTTTGTACAGAATTGTAATTATGTTGTTTTTAACAATTTTTTAAATAAAATGTACCTACGTTTAAACATAAAAATTTTTTTTTGGAATATGACTTTATAAATTTTGTATTATAAAACATGTTTGTATTTTTTCTGTTTTTGTTATCTACAGTTTTATTTTTTCTTTTTCACTAAATAAATATGACATTACAATATTGTTTAATTATTTTATACTGTTTTATTGCATTTTTTAGATGCCAGCTTGACAAAAACAGCTTTTTAGACATGAATCTGTCAGACTCATGGTCACCATTTATGTAATTAAAAATAGGGTCACCAGTTAAAGGGTTAAATAGAAAAGTTTGGCACCTTAATTTTGCTGTACTTACATTTTTTAATTAATCTTCAAAAATCGTTGCCTTACGAAGGAAAAACTTACCTGAAACAAAGTGTAAAAGTTAGTTATCTGGTGAAAAATACATGGAAAAATACAATTAAATATCAGAAGATAACAAAAATCGTAAAATTTCAGTCTAAGAGTGTCTAAGACATGGAGCATAATAGATCAGAGTAAATCTTTCTCTGATGTTTTGTTCATCTTGCAACCTTCTCTTGTACATATATTCTCCTTGTGATACATTGATCGCAAGTTGTAAACACTCTTTTGACTTTATGTCTAGCTTTCGGAATTGTTTTATTCCTTTTTCAAGACACTTGAAATTTATATTTTGTGTCTCGTTGCTATCTTTAAATTGTGGTCTATCTCCCCTTAGGGGTTTCTCAAAATATTGGTCCCAGTCATCCATTGTTATTGTTGACACGATGTCTGTCTTCTTATCTTGTCGTAAATATTTTAAAACTGTCCAACTTTCTGTGCTTCTTCGTCCTACTAGATCTGAATTTATCATGTTACTCTTTTGTTGCCATGCTTCATTTTTCTTCCGACATATCATTTTTCGTACTTTAGCTTGAGACTCCTAGTAGATTATTTTATCCGTTATATTCTTTGTATTTATAATTCTTAATATAGGTCTCATTTCTTCTTTATTTCTTGTTATATTTCTTCGTCAAACCAATATGGAAGTTTTCTTTGATTCTGGATTTGGTATCCAATGGCTTCGCTGCCTCCTGGAGACACCTTTTTACGTGAGTGTAATATTCTTCATTAGTATTAATTGATTTAATCTATTTCTGTATAATTCTCTCACGCTTTCTTCTTATACCTTTTCTGTATTATTTTCTCCCTCTCATTTCCTTAGTTTTCTTCTTTAGGTATATTTACTCAGATGTGATCTTAGCTTTTAATACTAATAGTAATTTTTAATACAATAGTAAATAATAATAATTATAATTGGTTTCAAATGAGTGTAGAGTAATAAATCATGAAGTGTCATAAAATTTGCCTGAATTTCGGTGTCGTCATGGGCGTAGGCAAATGGACGGATGTCAACTTCGTCGTCAAAAATTGATGTACCTCAAAATATCACATTTTGGATATTTTGTGATAACCAATTTTATTTAATTTTTCGATTAACTTATTCTTCAAACTCGTATTCCATTATATGGTCATTAAAGCTAATTACATTTTTATTTATAAAAACAAATTCACTTCCTTACTGAACGAATAAAAGCATTAGAAGAAACTGATAAGGGTATGACGCACCTCCTAATATTACTAAGAACTAAAATAAATCAACATGAAGACTAATAACGCGTAATGAGGTTTTACTTACACTTTCATTATAATCCCTCTTTTATTTTATTATTATCATTCGACATTCGAGTTAGTAATTGTTACTACACCAATTAAACGTACAGTAATATTGTGATATAGAAATAGTGAAAAAGTTATAAAATGGCGACCTTTACTCCAAAGAAAAGAGGTGTAAAAAATTCTCCGCTATCTGTTAGTGAAAAAGTTATAGTTTTAAATGTATATGATTACATAAAACACGATCACCCTAGTTTGTCTGTGCAAGAAAGTGTTGAGCGATGTGCCCGAATGACTGGAATTGGACAGTCCACGATTTTTAAATTATTGCGAGAAAGAAAGATATCAGGCCAGTTAAGTCCATGCAAGAGAAAATCAGGAAGACCAATAAAAATCTTAGGTGAAGACACCAAACGTGACATTCGAAGAAAAGTTCATTCGTTTTATTTTAAAAAGGAAATACCCACCCTTGACAAAATACTAATGGAGATAAGCCAAGATAACGATATTCCTTTGATATCCAGAAAACTTTTATGGAAAACTTTAAAAAGTATGAATTTTTCCTGGGAAAAGCACAATCGAAAGGCACTATTACTGGAAAGTGATGAAATCATTTGCTGGAGACGAAAATATTTGAGAACTATAAAACAGTACCGCAGAGAGCACAAGAAAATTTTTTATCTTGATGAGACGTGGATAAACGAAGGTTATATAGTCCAAAACATGTGGCAAGATAAAAATGTAACAAGTGCTCGCCAAGCTTTCATAGAAGGCCTTTCGACGGGTATTAAAGTGCCTTCGGGAAAAGGGAAGAGGCTTATAATTGCTCACATTGGAAGCGAAGAAGGATTTTTAAAAGAAGGTTTGTTAAGCTTTGAGTCGTGTCGGACGGGAGATTATCATGAGGACATGAATTCGGATGTCTTCGAAGACTACTTCGGGGAAATGTTAAAATTTCTTCCAGCTGATTCGGTCGTGGTTATGGATAATGCAAGATACCATTCAAGGCGCATAGAGAAGGTACCAACTTCAGCTTGGAGAAATCAAGAAATTATTAACTGGCTGTCAAATAAAGGTATTCAGTTTGAGACTAATTCAATAAAGAAGGAACTACTAGCCGTAGTAAAACAACATAAATCTCGCTTCATAAAATATGCCGTAGAAGATGTAGCAGAAAAGTATAAAGTAACTGTGCTACGCCTACCGCCATATCATTGCGAATTAAATCCCATAGAACTTATATGGGCACAAGTTAAAGGATATGTTGCAAGGCACAATACCACATTTAAAATGAAAGATGTCAAGGTATTGTTTGATCAAGCCATTATGGAAATCACATCAGAAAACTGGCAAAAAGCAATCCAGCATGTTTTAAAAAAGGAAGATAAAATGTGGGAACTGGACAACTTGGTCGATCAGGTGGTTGACCCTATAATTATAACACCAGGGGATGATGACAGTTCTTCGGATGAAGACTATAGTGATGTAGAATTGTAATAACGTATCCAGTAAAGTTTTTGTAGTTTTTGTGAATAAATTGATTTAAACTCCCCACAAGTGTTTCAATATGTAAAGTTCATTCGTGTGTGTTTGTGAGTATTTCCCGATTTCGGTTCGTATATATTTTATTGTTACATTTTATATTTTTTTAATAATACTGTTCTGCTGTATTACATTTTTATTTCCTTTAATATGATTTTTAAGAATGCATATTCTTTTGTCAATTAACCCACTAGTGCGCCTCTGGCTCAGTGTTTATCTGTCGATAACAATGGACTAATCCCTTAAAACAGGGTGATACCTACCTGCTCTTTATGAAACGACAGAATTTTGCAATGCGGACGGAATTTATTGACGGATTATTGACGGATTACCCTGTAGCGCTTTTGAATACTTCATGAGATTTTATTACTCTACACTCATTAGAAATAGATTATAATAGATGTAATTAGTAAATCAAAAATTAATTTTAAACACATATATATTATAGTTATTTTTTATCTAAATTACTTCTTTCAGTTTTAGCTATTCGAATTCTTTGCAGATTTGCTACTACCGGTTACATTTGTTTATATAATACGATAAAAATGTCGAAATCTTCTAGAACAAGCACTATAAAGAACCGAATTCTTTTCTAATTTAAAAATAGATTACACAGTTAGTTATACAGTCAAAACATCTGTACACATTTGCCATATAAAACACGTATTCTTTGTTGAGTCGATAAGAAGGTTACAGTTTTACTTTCCACAAATGATGACCTCTAAATATTGTGTAAACACGAAGGTGGATTTTTAAGTACCAGCACTGAACTTGTTTTAATTTGATATCGTATCCTTAAATTCCATCTGAAGGTAACCCACTACATTGTATTTCACGTTTACGCCAAATTTGACATTAAATTAACACTAAACATATAAGCCAAAACACACTACCTTATTATTGCTATATTTATGTATAAAAAATTACACTACCATATAACTGTTTACACAGTGTATTTTATTGGTATGACATAGTTTAATAAAGTTCAAAAGTAATGTTTGAGCTCTAAAATAACAGATTTTTGCGACTGGAAGGTTTATTATTGTTCTGAAGCTATTTTCTTGTGGCATTTTAAATTAATTACAATTTAACTGTTAATAAGCCACAATTAAAGGTTAAAATACGTTTATTGACGTTTCAATTTCCACTTCGGAAATCGTTCTCAAAATACAAACGATTTTCGAAGTGGAATTGAAACGTCAATAAACGTATTTTTATCTTTAATTGTGGCTTATTCCCAGTTATATAGTAATTAATTTGGAAGGTTTAAGTCAAAACTAACAACAAATTAGGCATTAGCTTTTACCATTAATGTTCCTACAAGTAACATTTAAATGACATTTTGCAGTTAATCTATCTAAAGTGAACGGCATCATTTTTCTCAAAATTAATAGTTTAGTAACTATTGGACATTACGCCAGATTAAAAAAAAATAAAAAAGTGTTTGATATAGTTTATCACTTTTCACCACCGAAATTCTCAATTTCGAATACAAGCAACAGCAGGAAGAAGTTTTTGTTGATAATATGCAGCATTTTGATTGTGGATTTTTAACCTATCCAGGTACCTAGTGACTCTATCAAACTCAGTTATGTATTCTTCTCATAACTTCTTGAATAATCTCAGCTCTTGATTACCAATTAAAAGGAAGATTTCCATGTTTAGATCAAACTGTTAGAACATCTGTAGAGTAGGGAGGGCAAGTTAAGTTCCACAGCACTTAGGCCACAATTGACTCATTGTGCATCCTCCACGACGGAGATGGCACTCATCACTCAATCATCATAGCTATTCGGACTTTTGAGACGGCTGCACTGAGAAGTTCATTTGATGTACATCCGTACCATTCTCTCAGGTTGCGCAGCCATGACATTCTACGTCTCCCTATGCTTCTCTTTCTTTGGATATTAACTACAGAGACATAAATAGACTTCGTTCAAGAAAGAACCCTCTACAATTGTAGATTCTGCAAGAAGTATCTAATTGAAATGAACTTCATGATAACTGACCGTTGTCGAAAAGATTGGGAGACGAATATGCCACGGAATTGGTAGCCATGTATCACAAGCAAGCCATAAAGTTTCGACCAACCAAGACGAATCTGGGCCACTTTGAACAAAATCAGAACAAACTGTGGCAGGTGCTCCGTCTCACTTACAGTGACAATCCGTCCGATTTCTAAGTTGCGACCAAAAAGTTAATCCAATATATTTGTCAACGAAATGTTTGTAAAAAGTAATTATTATTATTTACTCTTTGTAATATATTATGTATACAAAACAACTGTGATATACCCATAAGCTAAATAAATAAATTAGGTTTTTAAAACATCAATTGACGTTATGACATTCTTACCGATAATGAAGATATCTGGTCCTGGTTTTGATGTTGATAAAAAGTGATGTTAATTTGTTATATTGATTTTAAAAATACTCATTATCTTTATGCTTAGAATTGATTGGACATAACTTTTACGAGTACGTATAAACGAACAGTTCGCGAGCAGTTTTGTCTGCCGTACAAATTAACGAATATTGTGTTCGCGAACCGTATGCATACCGCTCGGCTCGCATATGTGTACCGAGCTTAAGGAATTCAACAAATTTGTTATTCTTATATCTTATCCACTCGAGTTGTTATCACAATAAAAATATTTCCCGAAACTTAAACAAGACAATGACGTTTTATATTGTTAAACAACATCATATGCTATGATGTATATACTTACATATGGTAACAAGTGATTTTATATTACAAGGAACAAGAAATCTAAAAACATGAGTAAAAGAAAGAGTAGCTGGGGTATATTATTTCAGATTTCATCACAAGCATCAAGGTCAATAATGAAAATAAATCTCAAATAATTGCAATTTTAGGCTGGCCAAATATTTAAGCTTTAGCTTTTGTTATAATTAAAATCTCTAGCAATATCATTGACCCAAAACTTTCATCCTTAATTAATTAATATTTAAATATATCTAGACAGTTGCACCAGGGAAATACTTGGAAAAGTCCTAGAAAAGAAATTTGAACGTACAAAGACTTGGTAGGTGGACAAACCGACAAACGAAGTAAAAAAATGCGAAGTGAAAAATCTATCTGATAATGGCAAAAGACAATGTTCATGGCTCAAAAATGTAAGAGACTGGATCGATTTAAATTCACAATCTATTTTAACGATCGCTTAAAACCGAAACGAATTGCCGAAATTGTGATACATGGCATAAGCTTTGGTGAAGAAGTTAATACAACAAAAAGATAAATTTACAAGGAGTGGTAAAGAAAGATCTGAAACGGATCTCTAAAATTATAAGATCTCCAAAAATGGAAGCGCATGCAGCTCCAGCAAAAGCTGAAACAGAGGCCTATAAAAACCTGTAAGATCAATTTAATACAAGGAGAAGGGGGGGTGAAATTAGCACATATAAAAGAGCTAAACATAGAGAAAAGAAAACAAAAGATTTTAGTTAGATTAGATGTAACCGAGGAACATAGTAAAATACTAGTTTGCAAAAAGGATGTCAAAATACTTTGACAGTTTCCTAAATGAAGAATTTGACAGAAACTCAGTTGAGCTAACGGAAACAGTTACAGCAATGATTACCAAAATAAATCAAATAGTCTCTCAGGCACTTCAAAAAATAAAGAAAATCAAAGCAGTTGAATCAGATGATATACCTCGAAACGTATGGACATCGCAAGGTAAAACAGGAACAAGTAGAAAAACAGGTTTGTTTAACATAATTATAGAAGAGAGACGAATGTTAAATAAGTATATTAGTACCTGTATACAAAAACAAAAATCTTCATCAATGCACAAACTACATGGTCATAAAACTACTTAGTCACATCATTAAAATAAAGGAGGTAGTAAATAATACAGGGATACATAAAGAACATAAACAACTGGTATCAAGATATAGCAATAAAGAAACAAAAGCTCATATGATAATTATTGATCTAGAGAAAGTTTAGCAAAGTTCGATTGTTCTATTTTACGAGACGGTGGAGTCAACTCCAGTACTTTCAGCTTGCTAGTAAAACCACCGTTCCGTCCCCTTGCCGGTTACATCAGTGCCCATACCCATCCTGTTAGGGAATCGCTGGTCGGCGAGCATGGAAAGGATCTTACTACATTTCCCAGATCACTACGTCTACAGTCAGATGCCCCACGTGTCCCTAATCACAGGACACATCTGCATAGCGGGCGGGATTCGGAGACCAGAGAACCCAATAAAACCTAAACCTCTTGCCCATCAAGAAATCCGTGTCAATACAAATGGATAGCGAAGATTCCCTCCCCAAGTGGTAGAGACCGGGGACTCCCGGACGTTGACGACCCAATACGCTACCGTTTGGGTAGAGTAGATGCACAAAGGGTATTGCCAAACTATCCTATTTTGCAGAACCAATGTCTCTGCGGGTCCGTCTACAGTAAGGGTGGCATGATAGCTATATTGTGGTAATCCATCCTCCCCGCAGTACCTGTGTTACCGTACGTACCGCTGCTCGTGATCGCTGAGAAGGCGAACAGTCGCAGCAAGTACATTTGCCAGGTTGCCGCCGAGGAGCCTACACCTCTACCACTTATCTCAAGCTACAAGCATCTTTCACATGCGCATGTTCAGATTGGGACTGATCGTATATAACGTGCAAAACCTGCAGAGGTTATGTGGAACGAAAGCAGAGTAGTCCCACATGAGCTTGTCTCGCTTCTAGTAGCCAATAAAGCCTATAAACCAACTACCGACACCTCAAACGACGACCATGTTACTGTCCCTACGTACGGGACGTAAGAACTATATCGCGCTCCGTGCTTGTTGCTGCAATCCCGACACCTCAAGCGACGGCGACGGTTCACTGTTCACCATCTCTCGTTCCATCCCATTGCTCGACTTTTACGATCGGTAGGGACCAGCACCAGAGCAATTAGATTTGTAGTTAGTCTAAATTTGAACGGTTAGATGAATAAATGTTATAAATTAATTGTACTTTCGTGTTAGCGTTAGAAGACATATGAAAGGGTAGCGATAATCTATTTCCAAAAGAATAAACACAACAATGGTTTTCCTAATTTACTATTTTACTGGGAGTAAGCCACAATTTTATTTTAAAATAAGTTTATTTTCTTCTTCTTAGACTGCCTGTCAGTTCCGAACGTTGGCGATAATTCTGGCTATGATGACTTTGTTGGTTGCTATACGAAATAGCTGTGTTGAGGTCTTTCTATACCATGCTCTCAGGTTAGCAAGCCAGGATATTCCCTTCGTCCTGGGGCCCTGTTTCCTTCAGTTTTGCCTTAGTTTATTTTAACGTTTCAATTTCCACCTCGGAAATCGTAGTTTTTAATTTTCCGAAGTAGAAATTGAAACCACAAAATAAACTTATTTTAAAATCAGATTAAGGCTTATTTCCGGTAACAATATTAAATTGTATTAGCAAACCACAAGAAAATAGAACAATGGTTCAACTTCAGAACAATGGTTTTTCTATTTAGTTAAAAGAAACAAATCGATATACCACCTGGCCTCTATGGCAAATATGATTTCAAAAATTTCGGACAATTTTCATCATTTTTGCAAAGACATTATGTTTATATATGTTATATTTGCAAAGACATATACATACAGTGCCGTATGCAGACGCTAGTTAAATATTTGGTTTTACATTAGACGCAAGCAAAAAAGAAACAAAATGCTTGGAGAGTGAAGAATGAATGAGAAACAAGCAGAAAAATACAAAGGCAAGAATTATTTTGCAAAATCCAGTAATCTTGTTCAATCTAGCTCACAAAAATACTTTCACAGTTTATGAAATGGCAAAAAAGGTTTCGGAAATATATCTACGGGATAATACGACATGCGCCAAAACATTACAAGAACAAGGCGAAAAATAACAACAAACTTGGAACGGAAGCTTAAGAATAAATTACAGAATGTGATAATAAAAATGGAGGGCAATTTAACTTGATACTGCATAAAATTACTGAGATAATAAATACCGAACAGGTAGAAGATTTATTATAATAACGTAATCGATCAATAAAAAACTGATTTCTCTCATTACTGCAAAGTCAAAGAATCAAAAGCATCAATAAGATGCTTCAAAAAGACAAAACATTAACAATTGGCACATGAAACACACCCATTAACTATCAAGTTACATCGACAAGTTAATTCCCAGTACATGTGGTATGTAATAAGAACTAGCGACAGCAGATGGATAAAGCGAATAACCGAATGGAGCCCCATAGGAAGGGGAAAAAGAGGACGACCCCGAAGATTCTGATGAGTAAGAGAGGGCTAAACGATGGAGAATGGGACAACAGAGAGATATGGAAACGGTTGAGCGAAGGAAGGCAGTAAATACTGTAGGATCCCTGAATATATATACATGTGGTGTACTGAGTTAATTTCTCTCTGAGAAGCGAGGTAGGCGTTCGCATCCTTCCCTGATTTGTTGAATCCCATAGTACCTACTTATTCTATCTTCCCAGTTCCGTTTAGAAATTTGCCACATCATCAAAATAATCCAGTTCAACATTGTTAATTTGCAATACATAGAAATTATTAATATTGATCTTAGAAAAACTTTTTACCGGATTTTAACGGTAAAAAGAGCTATGGATGACACTAGTTTAAAAACTACTACTAACCACTTTGTAAATGTAAACACTTTCATCTCAACTGAAAAGTTTTTTACACTGTTCATCGAATTCACCAACTTTAGTTTTTATCATTACTTAAATAAAAAAAGTTTATATTTTCAGTCACTCTAAAATTATTGTTACTAACAATGTCCAAATAAACGAAATAATTAACAAATAAAAATATTAGAACTCGATAAATAAACCGCACGCCAAAATAAAACCAGGATAATTTCCCAGTTGTAGTTTTATTTTGTTTAATAAACGTCGCGTGATAACGACGTGGCTATTTAAACCGACGGACGGACAAAACAGAATTTAAAATAAAATGGAATTATTAATTAAATAAGAGCAGTAATAATGGAACTAATGTTAGAGAGAACACGCGTGTTGATAAAAAAACGTGAACATACTGAAAATCGTTTAGAATCCGACCTCCGACGCTATTCACGGAGAAAGGTTAGCAGAACACAGGGGCGAACTGACTCTTTTAAGACATTCTTTAAAATTCAATGGAATCAATCCATTATTACATAATGTATCACTAAGCAGCCTTTGGAATAAATTTTCCTTCTTTCGCATGGTTAGTCTTACAAAAGAATTTCGTAAAAAGGTTCTGAAACTGTTTTCTTAAAAGTTTTATTTAAAAATCCTTTATCAAATTGTATAACTAAAAATAGCCTTTCGGGCTACATCACAGAACATTTTCGAACTAAAAGTCCATCATCAGTGTAATATTACCAAGAATAAGTATTACTATTTTAGTGAAATCAAACATAAAGGTTAAATTTTGACTAACGTTGAAGAAGCAATATGGTTAAATACTTATCAGGTATACATGAGGCAAGCCACTAAATATTTGGGTAAAAAAACCTTAAAAGTTACAATATTTGTTGTGTTACATTATTGTTAAAAATATGTTTGATCTTAAAGTATTTAACAATAAGTATTTGCTGCATGGCAATGGGTTCTAGATGGCAACTAATTAAAATGACAGTTTTTGAACGGATTAATGGTGGATATTTTTAATGTTCATGCTTCAACACCGTATAAGAGGACTGACCAAATGTAGCATTTAACCATGCGCTTTCGAAGTTAAAGTTGCAAGTTATCATTACAGAAGAATGACCTCATTTTTAAAAATGTCGTGCGGGCTATCTCGATTCTACATTTTATCTCTTGATCTGGATCTAGTTGTTCAGTAATATGGCAACCAAGATATTTAAAACTGGACACTCTTTGAATTATATGACCATCAACATATAATCGTGCATCTTGGTGTGCTAAACGGCTAAACACCATGTGTTTTGTTTTTGAACAGTTTATGTTTAGGCCAAACTCTCTTCCCACTGTATCAATGGCATTTAAAAGGCATTGTAATCCATTCATGTCATCACTTAAAATAACTGTATCGTCTGCATATCTGATTGTATTTATCAGAATTCCATTAACTTTCACGCCCATTCCAAATTATGGAGCGCTTCTTTAAATATTCTATCTGAATATAAATTAAATAACAGTGGGGATAGTGTACAACCCTGTCTGACACCTCTTTGTATTTTACATATTTCTGTTGATTTTCCGTTTATGCAAGCTGTCGCTGTTTGACGCCAGTATAACTTTTCTATGAATCGTATGTCTTGACTATCAACTCCTTTATCTTTTAATATTGTAATTAATTTGTGATGCTGTACTCGATCAAAGGCCTTTTCATAGTCAATAAATACAGCAAAGACGTCTTTCCTTTGATCCCGACATTTATGCAGTAATACATTTAGTGCAAAGAGGGCGTCCCGAGTTCCCAGTCCATTCTGATCTTCACATTTATCTCTGATTGTACTGTGGATGATGCGTAGAAATATTTTCAAAGTGTGGCTCATAAGGCTTATCATTCTATAATCGCTACAGTTTTTCGGACGTTGTTCTTTTGGCAGTGTTATGAATTCGGACTTTAACCAATCTTCAGGGATATCACCAGTCGAATAAACATCATTGAAAAGTTTGACCAGTATTCCAATGTTCTCCTCATTTATAAGCTTTAACATCTCTGTCGGTATGTTATCAGCGCCAACGGCTTTCTTGTTCTTTGCTAACTTTATAGCATGTTCATGCATCCATTCAAAAATTGTCATTTTAATTAGTTGCCATCCATGATACTATGACTTCCAAGATAAAACCACTTCACAATCGAATTTTGTACGTCGATGCGCATGACGTCTCTTGGTGATAAAAGTTTATCTTTAATTTTATATTCTGAAATATATTTTATCTAAAAGTGCACACATTTAGTTGTCAACGTACTAGATAAACGATAAAACAATACTAAATCTGACAAAACTCCGTGCAAAACAGAACATTTCTGGTGATATTTGTCGCCAAGTGACGTCACACGTACAAAAGAGATAAGACTGATCGCGTGCGCGCGGGTTTATATTTAGAAGTTCATAGTATCATGGTTGCCATCTAGAACCCAGTCAGACAATGTCTTCTAAGTAGCTGTTTTAGAAATACAACCAAAAAATTGAGCCGACGCAAACACGAAAGACTTAAATAAAATAACCAGGGGTGAAAACCGGATCTACCTAAATAATTGTTTATGTTGCTTGGTTACATTATAGGCCACCATTCTGTCACTTTCCTTGGAGTCAATTATTACAAAAGTATCTAGGAGTTATTTTAAGTTTTTTTTGATAAAGGTCCTGTAGCTTTACAGTGTAGGTGATCTAAAATTCAAACTGTTGAGGATCACCATCTAAATCCTTTAAATAAACGGGTTTCTCTTCACTCATAGTCAAGAATATTTTTCATTTTCCAAGGGTGAACTGCGTTCTATTTTGTGTAATATAATTTTTTGTATCTTGTTTCTATTTATATATATATATATATATATATATATATATATATATATATATATATATATATATATCAACGAAATTGATACACATATGGTTTCCAAAAAACAGTGAAGATTCCGATATGTACGAAATCTATAACTACAGATTGATATTTCTTTATAAATATATGTTCCACTAAAAAACAAACTATCGTTATATTTTCTTAATATTTCTATTGATTTATAATTTAACGAAAATTTTATATTAGTAGGTCTCGATATCTTCTTCGTCTTCAGCCTGTATTCGTCCACTGCTGGACATAGGCCTCTTCCATTGATTTCTACTCTTGGCAATTCTTGTCCACTGCTTGCCCGCGAATTATTTGATATCATCTCTATACCTCTTTTGTGGTCTGCCAACTCCTCGCCTTTTCTCTCTTGGTCTCCAGTTTGTTACTATCTGTATCCATTTTTCGGGATTATCTCGGGCAACATGTCCGACCCATTGCCACTTGAGCCTTGCTATACGTTCTGCGACAACAGTAATCTTGGTCTTTTGGGGCCAACGTTCGTCAGGCATTTTCAATAGGTGTCCAAATCATTTTAAACCTCTTCTTTCTATTCTGTCAATGACCGTTTCTGCAGCATTCATATATTTGAAGTGCCTTCAAGAAATTAGTAAAAATTGCCAACTACCAATGAATATCAATACTCATAGAAGGTTTTACCGCTTATGGAGATGATCTCCTCCATTTTAAATGATAATAAAAAAGGTTTGTGACCTGTTGACGGAGACGCTGGCGATAAAATTTTGTAACCTATTCATACAAACTTCAGCCAACTGCTCTGAACACAAGGTTTGTTCGAGTGGTAAAACACTCAGATATTATTCTTATGGATCTGCGATCTAAACCTAGACAGATTTAATTTTGGTATTCAGTTTTATTTTTATATTACACTATTTTTATCCCATATATAAAAAAAACGAATATAAGAGATTCATAAGTGCACATTGATAAGTACACAATATTATTGATTATTATGTAAGCAACAATAATTGAAGTACTCTTAATAGATAGTCAATATTGTTATACAAGCAAACAAAATCGCGTTCCGCATTCGTTTGATTATGGCAACAGTCGATAATTCTTCCTTTATTAATCATGCTTTATTTTCCCTAAAGCAAAACCATTTGATTTGATTTGCTTCAATCATCAGATAGGAATATTATCAAAGCACGCAAAAAATTTGCGCCAAACATTCAGTTGTCTCTGATGAAAGACCACAATTGTTGCTTTAGTTTAGAACAGTTAACCAATTAGTGTATACAATTATACTAAATTATTTAAATTTCATTATTAAGTTTTTGGAGTGTTAAAATACATTCGATCTTAATGTGTTCGTAGTTCTCTGATCTTAATATGATAAAACGAAATAAGTGTGCTATTCGGAGTGAGAAAATTAAAGAGATATAAAAAAATTGCTTAATGCTGTATTAGATCCTAAAAATATTGCTTAACAAAGAAGCGCTCTGTCACTCACCCAGAGTTTTCCACTCATACGTTTGGATATGAACTGACCAAATTTATTATCGCCTGTATCGACCAGGTTACAAAACTTGTTTACATTTCAACACCGCCTGAATCGAGGGACACGTTTTTAAGAGTGGCGTTTTATGATGGTCCATATTCGTTACCAGTACTCTGATGTATTGAACCAAAAATATATACTGAGTAAATAATGAAAATCGGGGAGTTTTTTAAGCGATAACACCTGATACCACATACGCGAAGTGTCATTGGTCAGCAGAAGGCTAAAGATTTTAAAAAGCTGTTCATGATACTCTCAGATACGGATTTGCTTAAAAAATGAGTCCAATTGACAAGAACTGGTTGCTAAAATTTGTTGAACAATCCAATCTCATCTAATCTACAAAACATATTGTCAACATTACTCTTGTTCAAATAAAACTTAGATATCCCATATAATGACTATCACATTCCAATAATGTATTTTTAAGTGGCCTACACACGAGCCACGAGACATTTTTAGTATCATTAGGGGTTATTTTTGTCATCGGTCAGATTATTCTTTGAAAGATTTCGACATTACTAAGTATTTAAAGATACACTAATCTGTATTGCAGCATTACATTTAAATGCAGCTTAATTCGGTTGCTAGTTTTTAAATATTATTCTAAAAAGTAACTTATTCATCTTATGCCTACAGTTTTTTTCTTTGAACAGGTGTGAGTCAACATGTATACTAGAAAGAGCGAAAAATTGGCAAAGAAAATATAAATTCAATTAGGATACTTCAAATGCAGTAGTAGTTTGTTTCGAAAGTAACAAAAACATGATACATAATCGAGATGTAAACGGTTTAATCTGCCAATAATGTTTCTATTAATATCTGGTAGCACACCTGTGCAGGCAAACGAAAAAAAACTGATGAATCAAGACAATAGAACCGATGTATATATATATATATATATATATATATATATATATATATATATATATATATATATATATATATATATATATATATATATATATATATATATATTTAAGATTTCCGCGGTTAGTACAATAAAACCTAGAGCTAAGATTAATATTATTACTAAAATTAATATCAAACTCACCAGTCTTCCGGGTTGAACCGCGTCGTTGTCCATTTTGCCAAGCTTTCGGCATCCTCTCTGATGCCTTCCTCAGGGCTTCCGAGGTCTCAGTCTCCCGAGCCCCCAGACACTACTACACTGTTCACTATTCACGGCACTGTCAGTGCCGTGAATAGTAGTAGTGACAGTGACAGTGCCGTGAATAGTGAACAGTGTAGTAGTGTCTGGGGGCTCGGGAGACTGAGACCTCGGAAGCCCTGAGGAAGGCATCAATGAGGATGCCTAAAGCTTGGCAAAATGGACAACGACGCGGTTCAACCCGGAAGACTGGTGAGTTTGATATTAATTTTAGTAATAATATTAATCTTAGCCCTAGGTTTTATATATATATATATATATATATATATATATATATATATATATATATATATAAATATATATATTCTTCTAATTTATTCTTCCTCTCTCTAATCTCTATTATAAAAACTATCGAAAACATCTACCAAAACAACAAAATGGAAGTTAAAATCGATGGACAACTTACAGTACCATAGAAATAGGCAGTGGAATAAGACAAGGGAATTCATTGAGCCCCATGCTCTTCAATTTAATCATGGATGAAATTACCAAAAGTATTAACAAAGGAAGAGGATACAGAATAGGAAACAAAGAAATTATTAATATAAACAATATTTATAGCTCAACATGAAAAAAGTCTGCAAAGACTGGTCCACAGATTTAACATAAGAGCAAAATAATTTAATATGACAATCTCATCTCAGAAAACTAAAACAGTAGTAACCAGCAAAGAACCAACCAGATGTAAAATAGAAATTGATGGTATCAGTGTTGAACAATTCATGGATATAAAATGCCTAGGAATTACACTGTCTAGCTATGGAGACCTGGACAAAGAAGTGAGAGATCAAGTACAAAAAGCAAATAGACTGGCAGGATGCTTTAATAAAGGATCTAAACTATATGGCGAAAAAGACACATTAACACTGAGATGAAGTCAAAAAATTTATAAAGTCAATGCAACATCAATAATGATATATGCCTCAAAAACAAGACCCGACACAGCCACAACGCAAAGGGTACTGGAAACGGCAGAGATGAGATTACTGAGAAGAATTACAGGAAATACGCTGAGATCGAAAGAGAAGTGAAGACATTAGAAGAAACTGTAACGTACAGTGTATAAATGAATGGACACAAAATGGAGGAGACCCGTATCGTCAAAATAGCAAGAGATAAGTCACCAATAGGCAGAAGAAGTATCCGACGACCGCGCAAAAGATGGAGTGACAACCTTTCATTGAGGTATTAATCCGCCAATGAACAAGCAGAATTGCTTATAAAGAGGAAGAAGAAGACGAAGAAGACAAATATTTGGATATGGATACAAAGTCTGAAGATATATTTTCGTGTTAATGTGATTTATTACTTTTCAAAACTTACTTTAAATTAGCACCATCTCGATACTGCAGGAATTGTGTGTCCGAATAATTTGGCAATATCTCTATGATAGTATATGATCAAACTATTAATTAATTGTAATTTTTTTATCTTAGAGTTTACTGGAAGTTTTAATATTAACTGTTTATACTATTAAAATAGTTTATAAATATAAAATTTCTTTAATGTTAATTTGTATAATATTAGCTTAATTCTGGTAACTGTAACAAAATCATGTACTTCTAATTAAAAAAAAATAATGCCAATCTGTCAATAATGTTTCTATCAATATCTGGAAGCACACCTGCCACTAATTAAGCATCATATTGTTACGATAAATATGACTCATACCTAAACTGTAAACTTGTGTAGAGTCCCCTCCAATAAAAACTTTCTAGGGTCCATGGCGTACGAGAAAGTTCAGGAAAGGTCACTGGCCGAATTCTAGGGATCTCCAGATAACGGTTATTTAAAATATATATAGAGGAAATTTTTATCGTAAACAAGTTAGTCTGAAAAGAATAATGGACCACAGGAGTGATGACGTAGTTTTATTGACATCTGTCAGTTTCACTTTCCAAACAAACCTTTTTTTTTTCGCTTTGTATTTTTCGTTATTTTTTCATTTATTTTATAGAATCTTTCCGCTTTTTGCAATATTTAAGTATTCTAATAGTTACTACAACAATTTTACAAGGCTGTGTAAATAATAAAGCACATTGTTTTATGCTAATAGCAATAAAATGCATGTATCAATAAAGTAAGGTTAGAATTTCTCAGTTTCAGAACTTTTAAACTATATTTCATAGAAATAGAACTCTGAATTATGATGGTATTATCGTAAAAAACACTATATTTACAAGAAAAAGCAGCAGAGGAAGCAAAATGTTAACTTTATAGAAATTAAAAAGTCTTGAGATTTGACATTTCAATGTTTGTTTGGAAAGTAATAATGACAATGTGACAGTCGTGACGTAACACTCCTGCGGTCCATTGTATCGAGTCAAGTTTGAATTGTAACGCGGAACTAAATTATATAAATTGGAATAGTGTAAATAGTGTAAAAAAATTAGTAAGATTATATATAAATGAGACATAAAGACTCTAATAAACTAAGTGTTAGAACATTTTATAATAAATAAAGTTAATAAATTAGATTTATAAAAATAGTTCAATATTTTCTGATATGAACGAGGTGTCGTCTAGGTCTTTACATACATATTTGTATATGTTGACTTGATTATTTTTTTAAAACACTTTTTTAACCTTGATAACAGACTATAATTAAAATGGAGTGTCACATTATATCCGGTTCCTTATCCAAGTCCAACCCTGCTCTTTCCGTTTTATATTCCTCATCTTCATTCCATTAGGGACGACCCTATTGCAGCGCCGCAACCCTCTTGATTTATATTTTTTATATTTATTAATGCAAGCCGTGACTTTTATTCCAAATAACGTTTTTATATGGAAATTCTTTACCTTTTTCTAACTGAAGGGAATTGTCATTGAGACCGAAAAGTAATTGGCCGGATACGATTTCTATAATTTTGGTTTTAGTACGCACGAAAAGAAAAGAGGTGCAATTTGGTAAAGATTGGCATACTTGGTTAGAATTTTTTATCTTGAAGAGGAAATCGTGTCTAATTTAAATGTAAATGAGCAATAATTTTTACAATTTCATTACTTCGTTATTTTCTATGAAAAGGGAATATAATTTATATTAACACACGCATGCGAAATTTGCACGTGTTGGATGGTACACACTTCTATTTACGCCTTTTCAAAAGCAAATATAAACCGTAATCATGACTTCTTCTTCTTCAAGTGCCATCTTCGTTCCGAAGGTTGGCGATCATCAAGGCTATACGTATTTTCGAAACTGCTGACCGAAAGAATTCGTTGTTGCTACAGCTACAATCATGATTTAAAGAACGTCAATGGGCACTTTCATAATTTTTTCTTGTTTTTTTTTATGTTTATTTTTCGTCTCATAATATCGTCTTTTGTTGGTCGTCTTTTAGATAACATTTAATCTTCCAAAAAAATTTAGTGTCGAGCAATATTACTTATTTTATTGTATGCTGCCAATATTATTGATATATTTTTACAACCTCCTTTCAGCTTAGAAAACTGTTATTGCAGTCATTGAAAGTTATTTTGTCTTGGATGATCTCTGATGGCATATTATCGTAAGCTTTTTCTTGTTCTTCTTTGCTTCACCTATTATGTCTATTGTCTATGAAAGTATCAAACGTTTTCTTGGACATCCCTAGTCTCAGTGGTAATCAGATTTCGTCTATTCTTTGAATGTGTTTGTGCCAACTACATCTGTACCGACTTATTCTCTCATTAAAATTATATTCATTTAGCTCAGTTTTTATTTTATAATTTCTAATCCTATCTAGTATGGTATAACTTTTCTTAGATCTGGTTATTCAGATCTCCCTTCCGCTGCAGCGTTTTCACAACAATATGTTAAGTAGCGAGAGCGAGTCAAGTCCCACAGCACTTGGGCCACAATTGACTCATTGTGCATCCTTCCAGGAAGCTGCCATCCTTAGCTCATGGTCCATCCTGCTATTTCTAGGAAGGTGGACAAGTCACTAAGGGACATTTCCCTTATGTGATCAGATGTGGGCCAGAGTATTCTCGTTAACACTTCCTGTATAGAAGTATGTCTACTAGTCGGAGTATGTGGAGGTGTTTGCTTAGTTGACAATGACCAGTTAAAAAACCCACTATCAAGCGAAGTTTTTCCTTGTCATTCTCAAGTACTTCTTTGAAGCTGAGTTTTCAAGATTATTTAGTGTTACCTTGGCAAGTCTACATTCTTGACCTTAATCCTATTTTTTCACGGTTTGCATGTGGGAGTGACATTTGACAATTTCCGCGGTTGTTGTAGTTGACCAACCAAAAATATCCCAGGTCCTAAGAGTCTTAGACCTGCCGCGTCCTAGCTAATTGGTTAGCAATTCGATTGCCTTTGTTCCTATTGTGTCCTTTAACCCACCTCAGAATGATGGTATTACCATCCGAAGCTTGAGTTAGTGATTCGTGACACTCCATTACTAACCCTGATGTGATGTCTATTCAAAGTTACTACCGCTTGTCTGCTATCCGTGCAGATTATGGTTTTCCCGGTTATACATTTTTGGGTAATTTCTTTTGCGGCTACGGGGATACCAGCCAGTTATGTCTGAACTACTCTGACACTTTTGGCCTATCCCACTTTTTTCTTAGGTTCAGTGATCTGGAGTATATCCCGCATCCTGAGCCTTCTTCCATTTTGGGGCCATCGGTGTATATGCAATATGCATTTGCCACGATTAACTACTTATTCTGTCTTGTTTCGATTTTGTAGGGTTTGTCAAAAACAAAACTAGGTTTAATTGAGTAGGAGCCTGCTTGTAGCAGGCATCCACCTCTTCCCGTCAAAAACGAGTTCTTAATTGTCCCATTCCTACATCAAGGTTTGCACCTACTAAAGTTATCCCTGGAATATGATTTAGTTTCTTGGTCGCTGTTGCATCTAGCCCTTTAGGTACCCAAACAATGGCTTCATAAGTTAGCATTGTCCTAATGACCTAATGACAGTAATGTAGATCCAGACGATCACCCAGGGCGAAAGGCACCAGTTCGTCGACATTACTCATAGGCAATATATGCTTTGTTAGCTCTACCATCTAAGTTTTAGTTCCATGTCAAGGGTATTTCACTACGCCAGAAAAGTTTAGGATGTCTATCTTCTTAGAATTTATAGATAGTGAGTGTTCCTTGCACCATGTTTCTATTAGTCTAAGACCAACTGGTAATCTCTCACATAGTTCTCAAACTTACCGCTTTGCAGGACAGCGATATCGTCTGCATAGGTTAGTGTGTAGAACCCGTTGTTGCTAAGTTGGTCAACCAGAGCGTCTAGAACTATGTTTCATGGGAGTGGTGATAGCACCCATCTCTGTGGGTACCCTCCGCAACCATGCCTCAACCATGACAAAAACGTAATCTACATTTATGCTTATTGGTCTATTAAAGAGCATACTATTCGCTCACGGCCAGGGAAACATTCTTCACATTGAGCTGTTGGGTAACGGTTGGGAATGTAGTTTTATCAAACGCTTTTTGAATGTCGATGAAGACACCTAAGGTAGATTCTTTATTATCCAGCGATCTTACAATTATTCTCACTACTTGATGCAGTGCAGAATCGGTAGATCGTCTCGAAGAATATGCATGCTGATTTGAGTGAAGTGGGTTATGAACCAGAACTTCATCCCTTATGTACCTCTCGTATAGCCTTTGCATTAGTTAAGAAAAACGATGTTATGCTAATTGTGGTCGGAAGACCACACGTACCTCTTTCCACTTCCTGGTGACTTTTAAGTCACCAGGTTTATTTTTTCCTCATTAATCATTGTTCTGGCGAGATGCTAGTCATTCAGTGAGGGTGCTGTTGAGTCGTTCGAACCGGGAAAGTGTGTTTTCATGACGATCTCGGCACTTTCGCAAAGGTTAGCTTCCATCTTTCTTCGTTAATATGACGATATGCCGAGGTGTGCCTTTAAGAGAGCTTTTTGTAGCTTGGAAGCCGGCGGAAAATCTTCAATTTCCTCTCAGTAGGCTCTGCTGTGGCACAGCAATGATTGTTTTATAGAATTTGATCTTCGTGTCTTTTCTGGTTTTATGTCGTTGGCTTCTATTGATAATTCCAAATAATATACTTTTAAATTTGTTTAGTATTACTTTTATAATCATGTATTAGATCACATTGAGTACTTAAAAATGTTCAATTATAAGATTATTACGATAATTTTTGATTTCATTGATGTGTCAATAGAAGTCATTGATTTTGTTCTGGGTTCTGCGATGTTACTATTGTGTAAATTATTTGCCAGATGAAATTAAATTAAGAGTTGTTTTATTTTTCGTACATAACAAAATGTTTTTAGTTTTTTTTTTTTACTTAATTGGGCACCCTCTTACTCATCCTCTACTTTTCTCATTCTTTGATTATACAATGGGAGTTAAGAAAATATCTACGAAATGTTTTCTTGCATTACGTGCCTTGCTTTTAGTGCTTTATATGTATATTATTACCAGGGATCTTTTAAAACATGGTTTCTTAAGTATTTTGCATTGCATGATATACTGTAATCGATATTTTATTTTGTGTAAAAGTGTCCAGAATATTCAAATTTCTTTTTATATTGGTAACCATCATTTTTATATTTTGTTTAAAGTTTCGAACACTGTGAGGTTTCTGATTTTATCTATGCATATCGTACCCAACATTACCAAAAGATAGTAAATAAACATATTGTCAGTGAACTTGCATAATTTTATATCATAAGCAGTAAATCTAACACAGTCATACTTGTGGTTTAGAAACCACGACATAAAAGAATGAATTTTAAAATTTTTCAAATTAAATAAATACAATGAATCATAGAAGTATTAGAGAATATATTACATATTTGTTATAGATTAAGGATGTACAATACTTAATCGATATAACTGTTTAAATATCAGACCTCACCAATAAAAATATTGGACCAAAAAACCATATTCGACTTTATGAACTGTATTACGAAATAATCACATATTTGCAAAGAAATTGACGTCTGTGGACAAAACGTTACACTATTATGCTTTATTTTATAGAACTGAAGTCATTATACCTACATACAGTGACAACACTCAGTAACAACATTCTAAGATATCTTTTGAAACGCTTTACAGACGCTCCAGTCATATAAACAGATGCATCTAAATCGATAAAAGGGACTGGTTGCGCATATATTGTACCTTCATCTTGAAGCTTTAAAATATGTCAAAAATTCCTACATCAAAGATATTTTTATTATTTTAGACTCTTTTTCTGTTCTACAAACATTACTAACTTCTAGCGATGTTATGCAGTATGCAATTCTGTGGCTTAAACTTTATCATTAAGTGTCCAAGCTTTGCAGTCATACAATAAGACCGGTAGGTAGAGACTGTTAGATATTTCAACTTTTAATAATATTTTTTTCCTTATTAATGTGGCATTTAACGCATGGTGTGGTTTGCTTTTGCAATAAATTTGATTTCTGAGCATTTTATATTACCACAAGGTATTTGAAGTAATGTAATTTATGGACTCTCCATGTACCTTATATTTTGAGGAACTACCAGTTGTTTACACATTATCCTTGTTTCAGTATTTATGTTAATTTTCATTTTCACACGACAGAGATTGTTGGATCCATCCTGGTAATGTTCCTTCTTAGTAACCGCAACACAAAACTGAAGTATTAGTATTAGTAGTATTCAAATAAATAGAACCTGATTGTGTTTGTTTCAAAAAATTCCGTTGACGTCTCCTGTCGTAATGAATTTATCAAGTTGTAGATTAGTTGATCGTTTTGAAATCCATTCAGGTTTATATAACAGCGCTACGTGTCATATGTGTCGTAGAATACCTCACAATTTGTACACTTAAGTGTTTGGATCAGGTCAAGGGTATTAAATCCAAAACAATATTATCGAAATTTTATATATTTTATTTGTTCTCGACGAATACCTTGTGACAGTTTAATACAAAAAGTTCATTGACCAACGGTCAAAATATAAACATAACATTTATTATTAAACTCTGAAATAATTTATATATTTGTTAGAGGATGGCATGTGGAAGTAAAAAATTTGTTTTCACACATCTTACTTTAAATCATCATTATTATGTTGGCCTTTATCCTTATGCGGGAAATCAATTTCCCTTGCATAACCAATTGAATCAACTCATATTTTTTATTTCTTATTATTTGACCAAAGTTTTTTTCCCATTTTTGACCATTTTTCTTTTCTTCATAGTATTTCTTTTTCTTGTTTCCTTAAACATCTCTCAGCACTTGGCTTACTCCTCGACATATCGGTATCTTTTTAGATTTTTATTGGTCTACTCATATTATGGCTTTATATTATCACAAAACACACTAAAGAAGAATAAAAATCATAATCCTCCTCCTTAGAGTTATAAAATTAAATAACAGACGACTATATAAAGTTTCTAGATTCTACAGATTTGCCACCCTAATTGTAAGAAATAGGCTTGCCTTACATAATATAATATATTCACTATTCAGTTAGAAAAACCATAAAAACTTTTAGATATTACTGAAAATCAGCTAAAATTAAAAAAAAATCATCGTCACCAATGTTGATATGACAGAGCAATTGTAAAATGCTAGAAATTATTGGAACTTAATTAAAAGTTATTGTCAATTCTTTGAACAGGCCTTCGAAATGTGGCGCTTGCGAAGAATGTTCGACATACCATGGACAGATAGGATTCAAGCTTTGTACTGCTTCTTTTTTAGGAACCTTGTACAAGTGATTTCCAGGGAAACTATCTTAACAGCTTATCATAGTAATTTCCATTCTCATCTGACATATGTTATTATTTCCTGGGGTCACTCTTGTCATATTGATAAAGTGTTTGGACAACAAAGAAAGTGTGTTCGTATTATCTCTGGTCTCTGTTATAGAGCAGACTGTAGAAACTCCTTTGGAGCTTTTACAATAATTTTAACTTTACCTTGTGTACACATTATGCAGTGTTTGTTGCAGATCAACAAAAAATCTTAGCCAATACAATGCGCATGTAGATTTTCACAATTATCACACCAGACACAACAATAATCGTATACCAGAATTTATCCGACTTGACAGATTCAGAAGTGGTTCACGGTATTTAGCCATAAAATTCTACAACATAGTGCCAGCTAGAATAAAAGCTATTTTTCATCAGTTAAGGGCAAAAATTAAGAGTAACCTTATAGTGATTGCTTTTTTTACATCTTTAATACAAATACATCTTTTGTCATATTTTTTAGCAGTTCGTATATATGTATATTGTCGCTTCGGACTTTCCAACTGATTAAAAATTATACAAACAAAAATATAAGAGTGACATAATCACTCCAATATTGAACAAGAGTGATAAAACATTCGCAATCTAGTATTTATATTTTTCACGATGATTATAAAACATTAACAGGCACTTAGTTAAAAACAAGAACCTTCAAAACACAGCATCACATCATTTGAAGAGAAGTTTCGTAACCACAACCAAGTAACAAAAATAGGAAAAAACTACTTTGTACTAGATTGTGCAAATGCAATTTTAGCTTGATTGCAAACCCATTTACGCTTGTGGTTTTCAATCTACTGGTTCGCTTGCATAAAAATTGATTGATCATGGTTCTTTTCGAGGTCTTAATGTCGATTGTATGAGAATTATATTTAAATGTTAGATAGAACTGAAGGTTTTAATAGCAACTTTCGATACATTTGATAGAAATGTGCTAAATACGAGCTCAAATATTTGACACATTGAGAACTTATTTAAGTAGGTAGAATTCATACAATAAGTATATTGAGATAAATGATACATATAAATCTTGCTAAAATATTTCAAAAACAATTTTGCATGCTCATACAATGATATTGTATTTCTTAACAACCAATAAAATAAATAAGTTGAAACAAAACTTATTAGTATGTCGTATGTCGAAAGTTCCCGCAAATCCGCTGAATTCAGCCTCATTAGCTTAAGAGGGGATCTCCTGACAGTGAGACAACAAAGACCGCACATAGTCAGAAATCAAATAGACTATTATATTAGTCAAAAATTGATACAAAAACTCAATTAAAGCAGTAAAAGTATACTCCGGAGCAGATGTCAACTCAGACCATAACCCGCTGATAGCTAGAATGCACGTGAAACTCTAAAAGATTGTAATACCTAAAAATAAACCAACGTTTGATTATACAAAATTAGAAAAAAGATAAATACATCAAACAAGTCAACTCAAATCTAATAGAAGTAGGAGAAGATATCTTAACATCAGAAGATGTCAATGAAAAGTGGAGCAATATTCAGAAGGCATTACTAAAGGGTGCAGAAGAAAATTTAAAGCCTGAAAAGACAAATAAAAAACAGTGGTTGAAGTGGATGAAGAAATTCTAGCGTTAATGGATGAGAAGAGAAAAGCCAAAGGGAGAAATGAGCCAATACATAGAAATAGAAGAGTATGGCAGAAAATACGGCAGTTTTATTATGCACAAAAAATAAAAGAACTAAAATACCAAAAAGCGAGCAAACTATGGGATACTTAAAGATGATAATGGTACATTCATTACTCAAATAGTAAAGTAATAATTACCACACTATACATACATAATTTATACATTATAGTAGAGTATTCTAAAGAAAAGCCTTCGATCGTAGAATATCATAAACCTGACTCTTTAACTTCAGGAAACGTATTTACAAGAAAATTAAAAAAAAAACATCTTATACCCAACACAGTGACCGCCTGATTCCGTTACATACTAAAGAAACCAAAGCACAGCGAAACAAAATACATCGACGAAAATAAGATTATACGTGTCACTACAACTGACATGATTATGATTATTTAGGGACACCGAAAATAAACACCCACACCTTCAAAGTGTATCAGGAAACCCAGACATTGATAAGAATTTGGTGTTTGTCTTAAATTTAGAACAAACTAAAAATATACTGTGACATAGAAATCCGAACACCCAATATCAGTTATTTTATTTTAACAAAATTTGATACACAGACTTATTAATTACTATTTAACTGGGAATAAGCCACAATTAAAGATAAAAATACGTTTATTGACGTTTCAATTTCTACTTCGGAAATCATTCTCAAAATACAAAAAGTAAATTAAACAAATTTTGTTTTTTGTTACATAGTGAAAAATTCTTCTAATAATTTAATTTTATCTGACTCATTTATACTGACAATTCAGACATACATTATGCATTTTAAAGTAGACGACTTTAAAATGAGATTGCCAATATTGTTGAGTTGTGCTCCTGGGACGACTTTACTTATAAGATAGTTCATTCGATTACATGAAATCAACTTTAACTTGAGAATATCCGTCAAAAAAAAATCATAGCATGTAATTCGTCTTTAAAAAGACAAACACATGACATGATGACAGTAAAATTCTCCTGTTAGTAATTCCATAGTAAATTGTGAGGGAAAAACCAGGAAAAAAACCTCATGATACTATCCCGACATGGTAAGTATTTGTTCGTGCATTTAGTTTACCTTCAATAAACACCAAAATTCTGATTGTATATGTTTAGTTATTTAAAAAACATAAATGATGTATCCTCTATATGTTACTGACTTACTAATACTGGTATTTTCTTATTAATAACTTCCTCTTCCAATATTGGTAACCAGATCCTACTACATTCTGCCGAGGAATTTGCGACAAAATTGGTGTCATTTAGCATAATTAAAGCCGCTTCTTTGATTTTTCTTTTTTTACCATCCTTTTCTTTTAGGACTACATTTGAATTATTCCATTGAACCCTATGTTCATTATCCCAAGCGTGTTTACAAATTTGAGATCTATCAAATTCCCTATTTTTAATATAATATTGATGTTCACTTATTCAACATTTAATGGCCTTGATGTTTCACCTAAATAAAACTGATCGCATTCACAAGGTATTTTATAAATGCAATTCTTTGTCCTTTCTTGTTCATTGTTAGGTTTGGTTTTGGACAAAATAGATCTCAATGTGTTTGTTGTTTTGAATATTTTTATATTTATATGGCTGTTTTCCGGCAACCATCCGGCTAGACCCTGATCAGGTGGTCGATCAGTCTATGGGTTTGTCTATGTATCCTTTGGATCCTGTTCTTCTCGAGGATATCCCTGGTCTTATGGAGTCTTCTTGTGGCCTGGTGGAAGAAGTATCTTGTCCTGTTCTCGGCCACCTCCCTCAGTGGTGTGTACTGGAGCCTTTCTTTGATGGTTGCTGATGGTATTGCTCTACCAGCATTTAAATAGATATCCGCGCATTGCTTCGACTTAGCTAAGATATGATCGGTTGGCTCGTTTTTTCAGTGGTGTGCCTAATCTCTCAGTTATGTTTAATGAATTTTTAATTGAAACTGTGCGTAAATCTGGAAATAAATGGTAAAACTCTCCGTATGTTTCCCTTTTTAGTTTTATTTCATGAATCCAGAACATTGGTTTTCTTTTTTCTATTTCATTACATGCCTACATGAATGACATTTTTAAGGACGTCACGTTTTTAAGACGTAATCGACTGCCTTGTACTTGTTGGTAGAGCTTTGGTAAAACCTACTGTTGCTATGAGAAGATTCGATTTAGCCTTGACGCAACAGCGCTGAGCCTGGGCTAGGTATGCCAGTTGCAAATCTGCTGAAGTTGTGATGACATAGATGTTAATGGCAGTACAATAAGCCCGTACTGTTGCCAACATTGGCTGCAGTATTACCAGTGTAGAACAAATGGTTTCCAGAGGAAAAAATAGATTGGCAAAAAACAGCTCACATCTAAACAGTATCACCAAAAAAGCATTTGCATGACGTGGATTCTGCCTCTAACCTGACTGATATATACTATAAAATGTACGTGACCACAAAATATTTATTACGCGTACCGTTTCCCCCAATAAAATCTACCCAATGCGGTAATAAATCAGATTTCTTTGAATAAGATTCTTACTTCAAATGATATGTTTATAACCTAATACATACTATGACAAACCACTTTATAAATTTTCTTGAAAACCAAATAGTTGACATACATTTTTTATCTTTTTTTATATTTACCCACATTTTCACAATGTTGTACTCGTACAATAATATTATCAAAGATAAGAGTTTTTACGTAAATAAAAAATCTGCTAGTCTTTACCGCAGAGTTACAATTAAACAATCTGCAAAATTATTATATCCTTATTCATATAAATAAAATGATTATTTACATACACCAACATTTCAAATATTTAAAATGGGATATAAAAGAGAAAGTAGGGTACCGTTTCTTATTGTGTAAACTTACATGTTTGTATATAAAGACTTATTTATTGAATATAATGTAGTGTAAACAATAACCGTGTAAAACATTTTTTCGCCAGATCTGTCCAAATAAAATATGGGCATATTGGAATTAAAAACATAACTGTATTAGTTAGGGGAAGGTTATATCTTCTTAAGGTACCCTCTCTATTACTGAAGGTTGGCGATAATTAGAGCCGATTGAGTCGAATGAGTCGATTGGTCGGTACTTGTGCCTCTTACATTGCTCAGCCATCAGCATTTTCTTCTCCCTGAACCTCTCTTTCCTTCCACTTTCCCTTTCTTTATGAATTGTAAAAAGCAGGGTTGGGAAGCAGAGGAAGAGTTGTTGTATTTTTCTTTAGATAATTAATTTTTCTCTTTTTACAATGTTTACGAGCTCTTTCTCAGTCCCCATCCTTCTCAGCAGTTTATTGTTGGTCACAAGTTCTGTCAAAGATATCTTCAGCATTCTTTGAAAACCCACATCTGAAAAGCTTTAATCCGCTTCATACTTATTATTTCAAGAGTCATTTTAGGAGAGTAATGTAATAATCCCAGATCAGCAAAATAAGTCAAAACGAGTGGCAAGAATACTACGTAGAACTACTTACAGAAAACCGTCCCGAATTTCAGGAAGAGAATACAGAACATGCAGGAAATGGGACATACGACCAGATAGAAATAAGTCTGATAGAAGTCAAGAGAGCAATCAAGACATTGAAGAACAAAAAAGCCAAAGGACCCAGAGGGATACCAAACGAACTAATTAAAAACGGAACGGAAAAGTTATTCCGCATGCTAAACAGAATGTTCGAAAGAGGACTAAATGGAGAGGAAATACCTGCGGAATGGACACAAGCATACATCACATCCATACACAAGAAAGGAAACAGGAAAAAATGTGAAAACTACAGAGGAATTAGTATAATATCGTCGGTAGGTAGACTTTACGGGAAAATTATCAGGGAAAAACTAGAAACTGAAATAATAGGAAAAATTGGTGAAGACCAAGCAGGGTTCACAGTAGGAAAATCATGCCTAGATCATACGTACACATTAGAACAACTGATAGAGAAGAAAATGGCAAAAGGTAGACCGGTCCATCTGGCGTTTGTGATCTAAAGAAAGCATACGACTCAATACCTAGAGTCAAATTATGGGAAGCAATGAATGATCTCGGAATCCGACAAACACTAATAAAAGCAGTTAAAGCATCTCGGAATCCGACAAACACTAATAAAAGCAGTTAAAAAGCAAAGAAAACAAAGTGGCTATTAAATGTAGAAATTAAGCCTACAATCCATTTAAGACGACAAAAGGACTTCTACAAGGCTGTGCTACGTCCCCTACTCTGTTTAAAATATTCTTGGAAAACACACTCAAACCATGGAGAAGAAAGTGCGAAGGAATGGGCATACCTCAGCTTTATGCTCAGAAAACTAGAAGATGAATATAAAAACAACGGTATGGAAATAAACTTAGAAAAAACCGAATACCTAACAACAGAAAACAAGAATATGAGAAACCTAGAGATAGACGAGGGAAGACAAGTAAATGGAACAGATAAATTCAAGTATTTAATAAGCATAATATCGAACCAGGGAACAACAGAAGAAGATATAAACAACAGACTAAGACAAACAAGAAACTGTATAAGACAACTAAATTCAGTGCTGTGGGATAAGAACATTACAATAAAGACAAAAAAGAGAGTACCCTGACAAGAAGTATCCTGACATATGGGTCCGAAAACTGGACAATAAACAAGAGAAATAGAGATAGAATAAGAGCAGTAGAAATGGAGTTCCTGAGGAGAAGCTGTAGACTTACAAAAAGAGACAGAATTGAAAACGCCCGATCGGAATGGAGCCCGATCGGAAAAAGAAAGAGAGGAAGACCCCGAAGGTCATTCAGAGACGAAATCGTCGAGGTTATGGAGAAAAGAACCCTGCGAGATGGAGACTGGAATGACAGGGAAAATTTAAGAAAACGGTTGGTTGAAGGAAGACAGTGAAGACTGTGGAAATCCTTAGTAGTAGTAGTACTGTAATAATAGTAAGTGCGAATCGGTGTAATTAATATTGAAGATGGTGGTCTATTAAAAACAACCTAAATCATGCCACATACAGCATCTTGTATACCCGAAAGTAATTTTTGGTGATAGACTATTTAATTCTAAATAACTTCGCTATTTTTCTTACCTGACACAATTTCCATGTTTCGTGAACGGTGGTGACTGAAAGACCCTGCATATTTAGAAGTTTAAATCTAAACACAAATGTATGTCAATATTGTTCTTTAAAGTTTGTTAAGAAATACTCTAAACTTCTTTTACTAGATATTTTTGATAAATGCCAGGATTTGAAAATCATTTAGTATAAATAACTAATTTCTGTGTAGAATTGCAATTGTTTTCTATAAGTTTTGCAATACCAGCAAAGATCCAAATATTTTTTTGACTTAACCATAAATGGATCATTTTTTATAATTCAATAAAGTAATTTTTCACAAGAAACGTAAAAATATGCAAAGAACTTATTAAAATTTTAAAACTAAAGAAGGCTTTATTTTATGGAATAAAGTCCATAGTCCAAAGTTCTATAATTATTTTGGTTGGAAAATATTCTGCACTACGACTTGAAACACAATCACGTAAGCGACCTTCGAAAAGTAAGCCGTCACGTCATCAGCAACTCCTGCAAGATGAAAGCTCAAGAGGACTTATCGAAGAGGCCATTAAAAATCATTCACCAAAAGATTGTAACGTCTTCTTTCAAAGAACACGTGACAAAAACGGCATCTCTTGTATTCGGAGGAATATGAGCAACGTTCGTTTGCCTTTTATACCACCTGTATAGAAGACAATGTGGAAGCGCATCAAGCAATTCGACATATGAATCTAAAGACGGACCGCGATAAACGTTTTGTGTCTGCCTAATGATTCCCAACTAAAAATTATTATTTTTGTCATTCTTGAGAATTTACGTTAATTGGCAAAAGCAGACGCATATTAAATATGATTGGTTCATTTCAGTAAGCTTCAAAATGTTTCTTGCAATTTTTTACCATTCATGGCTTTTTAAATGGGCATTACGTGTCTTACGTGGGCTTTTATATTTTGTGTTGTTCCCGACAAATGCATAGAAACCTACGTCACGGTCTTTACTCAATTAGTTCGTTGCTCCGAAGAAGTTGGTGTCATTTTAAGTCCATCAACACTTGTTGCTGATTTTGAAATTTCTATTCACAAGGCCGTAATTACCGTTCGGCCATCTGCGAAGCGAATTGGGTGTTTATTTCACTTGACTCAAAGTTAGTTTCGCAAAATCCAAAAACTTGTTTTAGTAACCACTTACAAGAAGGGAGATTCCAACGGCAAGTTGGATCACTTATTTGGCTTGCCATTTTTGGACCAAGAACGAGTCGACGATTGTTTTGTAACGATTTCATGCGGATATCCCTAACCTGCTTTGATTGTGCCGAATGTATGGACGACATTAATCGAAAATGGCCGATTGTATGGTAGAGAACTGCATAGGTAATGAGTCTCTTTTTCCTCTAGCTGTTTGGGCCTCTTACTCTATAGTGTATTTTTATGTATGAGAGAGTAATAAAACAATAAATTATGTATGCAAATCCCTAAACTGTTGATACGAGTGACTCAATGAAAAACAGATATTTGTCAACAAGTTTACAGAAGTATATAGGAAAACAATTTTAAATGGAGTATGACCACCAGGTATAAAGGTTGGAGCAGAATAAAATACAATAATAGTTGTGAGGGTTACTAATCCCTAAATAAGGTTGCCAGTGTCGGAGTGATGGAGGTTAACAGGTACTAATGAATTTGCAAGAAATGTAAGATGTTTATTTTATTGGTGATATATAACTAATAAAAGTTTAATAAGTACCTACCTATTTGCAAAATAAAGTTTAATTCTTTAGATAAAATAAAACGTTTTATTTTATCTGAAATGAGTGCATTCCACGAAGTAAGGTTTTCAACAATCAAACATTTAATTCTTTAATTTCAGGAATCTACGACAGTAATTGACTAGATAATTACCTTCTAAACTTATTCAACAGAAAATGTGATAGTGGGTTTTTCCATTTTGTAGGAAGGTCCAAGTGGCGTATTCAAAATTCTTAACAGTTCACTAAAAGTAGGTACTTCAGTTGCAAGGTGCAGTTTATTGTGTATACTAGTGTTATGGAAAATTTGGGAGTGCCGTGTAAACGCCGAAAAATTGGTCCTTTAACAGTTAATGAAAAAACATTAATATTTAATTGTTTTAAATCATTTACAGACAAACGTTTATGTGAAAGTGTTGATGAGACCGTTGAGTTAGTTAGCAGTACACTTGGTGTTGGGAAATCTACGATTTACAGAGTTATTAAAGAAGAGAAATGTGGTAGTTTTCAAATGCCACGTAATGCTCCAGGGAAATCAAAATTTCAAATAGAATATCATTTTAAAGAAGGACTTCGACGGAAAGTGCATGAATTCTTCTTTAGACAAGAATTTCCAACATTGGATAAAGTTCTTGTCTCAGTTCGAGATGATAAGGATTACCCAGAAATGAGTCGAAGTACGTTATGGAAATTTTTAAAAGAAATAGGCTTCCGCTGGAAAAAGAATCCCAGAAAGTCTATTTTATTAGAAAAAAGCGATATTGTCATATGGAGAAGACATTTTCTAAGAACCATAAAGAAAATGAGAAACCAAAAAAGAAAAATATTTTATCTTGATGAAACATGGATCAACGAGGGTCATACACCAAATAAATTTTGGCAGGATGAAACTGTTACAAGTCAAAGGCACGCTTTTGTAAATAACTTATCTACTGGTTTAAACCCACCATCAGGAAAGGGCGCAGGCTGATAATAGTACACATTGGCAGTTCAGACCGTTTTGTTGAAGGTGGTTTATTAACTTTTGAATTAACTCGTACCGGTGACTACCATGAAGACATGAACGCTGATGTCTTTCAAGAATGGTTCGAACAAATGATAGATCTTCTTCCTAAGAACTGTGTAATAGTAATGGATAATGCAAGTTATCACTCCAGACTTATAGAAGGACTGCCCACAACCAAGTGGTTAAAAAAAGACTTGCAGAATTGGCTGAGTTCAAAAAATATTACGTACCATCCCGGATCTATAAGAAAGGAACTTTATTCGTTGTGTGCCCTTCATAAAAAAAAAATTTAAAAAATACGAAATTGATGAAATTGACAAAAATCGTGGAATGACAGTACTTAGATCCCCACCATATCATTGTGAATTAAACCCGATTGAACTGGTATGGGCACAGATAAAGAATGAAGTTTCAAGAAAAAATGCCACTTTTAAAATTCATAATGTTAAACAGTTGTTTTTGGAGGCCGTAAATAATGTAAAACCTGAAAACTGAGAAAAGGCAGTAAATCACACTATTAAAGAAGAGGAAAAAATGTGGAAGCTGGACAATATTACTGATAAAATGATCGAGCCAGTTATTATAAATCTTGGTTCTGAAAGTTCATCTTCTGAATCTGATTTGGATTTGTAACAAGTAGCTGTAAGTTTTATATTAATATTTTTATTCATCTATTTAACATACCTTAAACGGTTTTAAAAACTCTTTTTCTCTTTTGTAATTTTTAAAAATTAAAAAAAATGTGAATTTTTTAAAACCTTTTTTAATGTAGGCCAGTCAGTTCTAATATAGTGTGTGATAAAAGAGGTCACTTTTGTTTACATACACATAACACTGAAATAATTCATTTATTTTTTACAATTATTCAAAGTAATTTTTCAATTAATCTTGAGCACGCCCATGGAGTGGTCGAAGGTACCAGTTAAAATTATGCTAATTACTCTCTCGTTCATAAAAATAAACAATAGCTATATACATTTCACCACAAATCCAGGCGAATCCTTTCATTCCCATTTTTCCAACTGGTTTTAATAAATAATTTTATTATAAACTTCACTATCGAAAACCTATGCAACTGAATTTTCAGATCTCAAAAGCGTTTACAAGACAAAATAATGTCTGAATTTAATAAACTACCACATAAACGAGAAGTGTAACAGGTAACAGGCAATCTTCCGCATTAGAAACCAGCGCCTTGGGGCAAAAATGCTGGTGATGAGTTAACCTATCTCCAAAGGATGCCGGTGATCAGTTTACTATATCTTGGAGGGTCTAATACTTTTATGGGGGGTATAAAGTGATGAGTTCGTACACGTCCACTTCGGCCTCGTGACCAAGATCGTTTTTTATCCAGCAACCAAGATACTGCGGAGATAACCGAGATATCTTTGTACGGGTTCTATCTGTTTTTTTTATAGATCATATATAGATATATACATAGATAGATCATATAGATAAATTATATAGATTATATAGAGAACACAAGTTTGTTTTACCATGGAGAAATAGAAAAATGAAAATTATATTCTGTATATAGACTGTTGTAATATTTGCCATAAAAACTGTGTTATAATGCATTTACTTACAACTCGAGTATAAATAATGGTATCTTCTCGTTTTAGTCCATTCCTCAGTTAGAATTTTTCGAATTTAACGTGAACTATATTAATTTATAAAACATTGTATACCTATATAATTTTTAAGATATACATTTTAGACAATTCTTATTCCATATCCTGTAACCCATTTCATGTAACCATATTAGGATTAAGAACCATACAGTTCGTCCTTCAAATAATAGTTCAATTACATAGTTTAATACATAGTTTAATAGTTTAGGTGTGCCATTCAGTGTGAAAATACCTCCTGTATTCATATTATTTACGATAGAGATCTTTAAAAAGTAATTTACCGGTAGTTTAACGTAAAAACCCGGAAGTAGGTAACTTGCTCGACGGTACTGAGTTTATAAGGTCACGTCCTTTTGCGATTGCTAGAATTTTAGATACTAGATAGAGATGTTACTGAAATCTTATAAAATATGGGAACAGTTCCGATTTTTTTGGATTGTTTTTTAAAATGTGTTTAAAATAATAATTTTTTTTATATTAAGATTAGTGTTAGCTTTCAGTGTGTATTGAAATTAAGAGGAGAGATAGCTTAAAAAGAGTAATTGCGAATTTATAAGTACAAAAATCTGAGTCAAAATTGTTATTAAAAGATATTCAAATGTTTGAATAAGCTAATATTCCCCGATAACAATGTATCTAAATTGTAGACACTAAATTCTGAGAAATGATACTGGAGTCTTAATTTTAGTTAAACTGTTCGTCAAAATAGTTAAAAAGAGACAAAAGCGTATATATACGTATTTTATCTTCATACTAAATTATTTCCTTCACACATATTCGCTAACAGTGAAGTGTGTATAATAATTTGTACAGAACGTTTATTGCATACCTCTTTCTAAGAAGCTGGCCCGTTCGTTTCGCAACAACTCTAGTACCAGCTATGGAATTCAGCAGTTGTTGTGAACCAAACTTTATAGTTTAAACGGTTGGAGTTTATTAAATTTTTAGGGTTATATTGCACAAAGTTCTTGTGTAATTTAATAAAAATGTAATTATAAAAGTAAAAGGTTTGAAGCAGCGCGGAGGACGCAGAAAAGCAAATTTTATTTTCTGGGAAGATATTCATTAATTTCCCCCCGAACTAAATCCCCCCAAACTTTTGAGTACGTTCAAATCAAAGAAATTTTGTAGCATCATTATTTTTAAAATTTTTTGCCTCATCTTTTTTTCAAAAAACAGTTTTTATGGAGTTACGGCCCTTTTCATTAATCTTTAAAAAAGTACGTGCAACTAAATATGTAAATAGCTTAAATAAATTAACTATAAGTACAAAAAATGTCTATAGCCTCTATAAATATGTTCTCAAATACATTCTCAAAATACAATACAAATATACAAATACGTTCTCAAAATACAAACAGTAAATTAATTAAATTAATTTACTGTTTGTATTTTAAGAACGATTTTCGAAGTGGAAATTGAAACCTCAATAAACGTATTTTTATCTTTAATTGTGGCTTATTCCCAATTAATTTACTGTTTGTATTTTGAGAACGATTTCCGAAGTGGAAATTGAAACGTCAATAAACGTATTTTTATCTTTAATTGTGGCTTATTCCCAGCTAAATAGTAATAATTTAAAATGCCACAAGAAAATAGCTTCAGAACAATATTAGATTTTGTTGTTTCTTTTGTATGAAAAATGCTTTCAGAACAAGAAAGTAACGTGTCCATTTTTATTACAAAATGTCAAGTAGTTTACGAGATAATGCAAAAAAACAATTTTTATTTTGTAACTTCAAAGGGCTGTGACTTTTTTTATGTACACTTTTGTACTTTTGTACAAGGTAAGTTAGATTTAATCAATTTATTTTTGTCCCCGGAATGCGTGATTTACTTTGTGACACACCTTTTTGAAACACCCTGTATAAGTGGTTTAAAATTGTCTAGAATGATTTCCGTCATCTATTTGAGAATTATTAATGTTATTTATGCAGTAATATCAGTTTTTTTTTAAAGTGATATTGGCAAAAGAGCCGAATTTAGTAATAAAGTTGTTAAATTATTTAGGTAGATACAACAATGACCTTGTATCATTCATTATCATTCTGGCTTAACAACCCTGAGTGGGTAAGTAGCCTCGTCAAGAATTTCTTTCCAGTCGTTCCAATCCATCGCCTTTCTCCGTCAAGCACGTATTCCCATATTTCGCATGTCTTCATCGATGTTAGCAAGGAACCTTGGTCTGGGTCTTCCTCTTCTTCTCTGATCAATGGGTCTATCAAGAAGCGTTTTTCTAGCTGGGTCATTTTGTTCCATCCGCATTACATGCCCTATCCACCTCAGACGTCCTATCTTAATATGTTTTACAATATCAGATTCCTAGTAGTATTGCCTAAAATCGGTCTTGGTCTTGTTCTTGCGTTTTTGCAAGACCAAGACCAAGACCGCCTAATTTTAGCAAAACCAAGACCAAGACTGACCTTGCAAGACTTAAGCAAGAACAAGACTAAGCCTGCGAGACTCTTGCGTTTTGCAGTTAGGATTGAGTGTCGTTTTAGTGAATATAGTAGTTCGGATATATGCTTAAAGACGCACAAAAATATGTAATAAAAATTTGAAAAACTGGACTTATGCTCATTACGAACAATACCATAAACAGACATACCGAATCAAAATATTCATTAAAAAAACACATTTGACACGTGCTCATAGGTCATAATTACAATGTAAAATTAAAATATTTTGTACATTCTTTCCCAGCAGACGACTTCTTCGCTCTTGAATTAATTGTCCAGATTTTGATAAAAGATGAAAAATTTATTATTACACTTATATTAAAATTTTATTTAAATATTGATTTATATAAATGCACCAAGCTAAAGGCTTTATCTGGTAAAATACGACTACATTATTTAAAACTGTGAATTTTGTGTGTTGTCAGTTCGGCAATTGATTAAAGAAGTTTTTAAATTTCTTTTATCACATATAGTGTAATAAAAAGGTAACATAATATGTTTTGTGATTACTCGTATGTTGGTGTCATCAATGCCGATAAAAATTACATTATTAAATAACGAAACCTATTGTTTATTATATATAAGGTTACTGTTCATATAAATGGTTAATTTGACTTTTATAATACTAAAAAAATAAAGTTCGTAATTAAGTTATGTTTTTTATTGTTTTGAGTTCTTACATACTCTAAGTTTTATGATTTTATGAAAGCAGAGCTTAATTATTAATAGATATGTTTTTATCGTTCTTTTTGGTGTGAAACAGCAAAAAAATAGTCATTTCGGTAACACCCTATAAATAGGACTAAATACATTTTTAAATTTTATATTTTTTTAGAAACTAACCTAAAATGATAGTATTTTACTACAAGTCATCTTAGGTGGTAGCTAAAGTTTAAAACTGTTTTTCTTATGTTGCAATAGTTATTTTTTTTTTAAATGTACAATATATTTGACTTTATTTTATTCTAAATTGCTCTAATGAAATTAATGGTAGTGTTTTTTCAACTTGTTAGCTTATAGTTTATTTATAATTAACAACTATAATGTTTTTTCTGGTTTTAGTTAAAAGAATTATGTTAAAAAAATTATTTTGCAGGCGTTACCGAAATGACTCAACGTTTCCGAAATGATAACTTTTATACTATTTTAAAGAAAACGCACATTTATAACTATGTATTTATTGCCATAAAAATGAAAAAAGAACAACAAAACAAGGAACGCAAACGTAAATGGGGAATTAGATAACTATTGTGTGTTAGTTTTATTTTCTAAAACATGTAAGGCAAAGAAATATTTCACTATTTTTGTTAAAGTGATGTTTAACAATGCATTTAAGGTGATAAGTTCTGCTACAGTCGAAACATTTGCTTCCTTCATTTTGGATGTTTAAACTAAAAGTACAATCGTAGCAAAGACCTTTTGTCTTTTGGATAACTGCATGGTTACGTTTTTTTCTTTCGTATTGGGAATTATTAATGAATTTGCGATGCATTTTGTACGAAAGTATTTTTGAAGTCTCGCCCCTTAAACGATATTTATTTATTATGCTTCCAGACACAATCGATAATGTATTCTTAGCTTTATGATTTTTTAGCATTTTGGCGTTTTCTTCTAATTGATCTTTAATAACTTCCCCAAAAACTAACTTTCTTTTGATTTTATCTGGAACTCCGATATCAGCTATCAATTTACTCGCCCTTGTTTCAGGAGATTCTTTTTCTTTTTTTTTTTGTTTTAAAATTTGTTTAAATTTAGATTTCTCCCTTTGTAACCTTTTTCGATCTCTTGCTAACTGTTTGGTTAGGTCTCTAATTTTTAATTCTGCTTTTTTTAATTTTCTATAACATGAAGATTTTTCTTTTTTCACTATTTGTCGGCCAACATTTTTTTGCCTTGAAGGTGTGTTTTTCTTGTTGACAACATCCATAACATCTAAATTTTCCGCAAGTTCCTCATGAAAAAGGTCGTCCTGATTTTCAATTGTAACTTCATCTTCACTTGTTGCGGGTGAATTATCTCTAGCAAATCTTTCGGTTTCACCTTTCATTTTTTTCTTCTCTCTATATCTTTTGCTGTTTTTACTTCATTCCTTTCTTTTTATTCTTTGCTGTCGTGGTGTCAAGTCTTTTATAAACTTAACTTGTCCTTCTTCTTTCTTTTTTTTGTATCGCTCTCGATCTTTTCTTCTTTTTTCTTCAAGTTGCTGCTCTGTTAATTTCATTCTATATTTCTGAACTCTTTTTCTTACTTCTTCTTTCATCTTTTCGTTACATTTCCTCTTTTTAATTTTTATTTTCGTTGGTGTTCTATTATTCTGCAAGTACTTTTTTTTATTTTTGCTTGCGCTGTTTTATCATTATTATTGTCGTGGATATTATTTACTTTTTTTTCAGTTCAAGTTTCAATGTTTTTTTCGGCTCGACATTACTTTTATTCTGTTCGAACTTGAAATTTACTTGAATTTTCGGCATGGAAATGCTAGTTTGGGCCGAAGAATATCCATTTGAAGTTGAAGGCTTAGTCATCCTATCTTCTTCAAAAAGTCGTACTTTTTAGGATTTAAAAAAGTTTTACTTTTATTTTTTTTTCTTCTTTATTTTTTAAATTTAATTCGTAGGAATTTTTTCTATCTTGTGTTAAAAACATTTTAATTTTTCGTTGTCCATCTATAAATAAAAAGAAACTAATCATTTCTGTAACAAAATATCATTTCGGTAACACAATATTACTTTTAAAAATGTTGCCGAAATGACGTTACCGAAATGACGAAATTTTACATTTCGTAATTTAGCTCCCTCTAGGAGTAACTTAGATTATTAAAATTTTTGAGGTTATTAAACATGTTCTATTTTTTAAAAAGAAAAATACATTATATTGCTTATCTGAGGCAAAAACTTCGATGAAAAAGTAGTTACCGAAATGGTCGATAATAAGTATACGCCGAAAAAATCAGTCATTCATTAATTCATTAAAAAAAAACTTTCCATATTACATAAAAACCACTGCCACTAACTCATACATACGCTACGCGCGAACATGGAACTTGAAAGAAATAAACAACAAGTTAAGTCGGTATTGTCGATTTCTTCGCATAAAAGTTGTGTTACCGAAATGATGCGAGAGGTCTGGGACATAACTTTCTAATCTACAATATTTTTATTGGTAAGAACTAATTTTTTTTATATATTTAACTAAAAAGTTAAATATTTATTTTCTATAAAAATGACTCTAAAAGGTATATACGTCAAAAAGTGTTACATATATTTGGGTTTAAACTACAAATTGTGACTGTAGGACAGTTACCGAAGTGACAATTTCAAGGTTTGACGATAAATAAAAAATATTTGTAACACTTTTGCAGCCAAACCAAAAAAAATGCTTCTCGAAACAACTCCGTTCTTTTCAATAGTTTTGGATTTACAAAAATATCTAAAACAGAATTCGAAATAAAATAAAAAACCGCATATTGTACATTTATATGAACAATACCCATAAAACATTGGAGCTGTTGCTTGATAGTCAAAATTCTGGTCAGCAAATTATTGTGTCTTTTTAACAAAGGAGTTTGATATTTCAACTTTAAACGACTGCGGCTGGTTGTTACTATTTAGGGCTGTTGGTATACTATTTTAAAGCAAAATATAACAATTGTTTTAAAGCAAAATATCACAATTGTTTTAAAGCAAAATATCACAATTGTTTTAAAGCAAAATATCACAATGTTTTGTTTCTGTGTATTTACCATTTCGTAGGGATAGACGGTTATTGCAAAATGACCAAATTATATTTTTACAATTTTGCAAAAACCGTCTAAGCCGCTTTAAGTAATTTTTTTAATAAACTGTTTTTACTTATTTTGCTTTTGTACGTTTTTTAAGGAAGCCTGTAATTATTGAAATATAAAAATATGAAAATAAAGCCTTATATTCTATCAGTCAATTTTTTAAAGTAGGTAGATACATTCATTCACTCTGAATCATATGTGGCTTAAACTATTATTGCAGAATACCATCCTTATAATTCTCGGTTTGTTATTCGGTACTTAGGATATTAGATAGTACAGTGGCGCACACAGAATTTTCCTGTGAGGAGGAAATTTTTTTTATGCTATCTCCATTTCGAGTCCTTAAAATTTGTGAGGAACAGTGTCGGAATAGTGCCCTGGGGTAGTTTAATCCCCAAAACACCGCTGGGTGCGCCACTGAGATAGTAACGAACATAAAGTAACTAGTAGTAGTTACTTTTTCGACATCACTAAACTTCATTCCCAATTGATCTTTTCTTTGAGTCTAATGTAATAATTATTGTTTTCCATCTAATCCTTGTTGTTCTCGGAGTGACAAGTTTACAATTTGACATAAGAGATAAAGATTCAAATAGTTCTAGTTGGAGTAGTAAAGTTGGAGGTGTAGATCTAAAAGACGTAAAAGCAAATTTGATGAGTTTTTCGAAATAATTCATGCATCCCAAATTGCTTTATGTAAATTGTACCTACATAGAAAGGTTGAAATGAAAATGAAAAACAGAAACACGTTAGGATTAAGGAAGCATCTAATATCTTTTCAAAAAAGGAATTACAAATATTTATTCCTGAAAATCCAAAATTTGGTGGAGATATCACAAGCTTTTTAATAACCGCTGGAAAAAGTGGACATGTTAAAAAAATATACTTATTACCTTATTACCAATCACATATTTTTGGTACCTAATACTTTATTTAGGTAAATTAATGTATTTATTAAGTAGGTATCTCCTTAATTTAAAATAATTCTTTTGATTATCATTGCTTTTTTACCTATTCCTTATTTTTCAAGTTAGTATTTTATATAAAAGTAGAGCTAAGATTGTTAACAACATTTATTTTGCTTTAATAAGTGGATTATAGTTTGTTATCTGATCCCCTAAAGAACCTGTGTTCTTGATACATGTAGATTTTTTGCCATATACCAATCTTTTTTAAGATTTCCATTTCATATATATTGGGGTCCATCAATTCCTTTCTAGAAAGATAATTTTCTTTAAAATACAGTTTATGTCATTAATTAGGGTTTTCTGTGTTTTAACCATGTTTTAGCACATGTAAGCTTTTGCAAACGCAAACGTTTATTAAGAAACAGATTGACTTCCGTAGGGAATAGTAGATAGCTGAGTTAGTTAGAGCATAGGCACGGATCGCTTAGATCGTGGCTTCAAACCACACCGGGTGTCAGTTTTTAAGACATTTATTAATTTGGTTGGTCTTTATTATGGCTATGTTAATTCAAGCTTAAAATGTACTTACTCTGTTACGTCGTTCGAAGATCCAAAGTAAAATTGAATAAATAGCAATAGGCTTATGGGTGATTGCAAGACTTGCAAGACTCTTGCTGCAAGACCAAGACCAAGACTAGGAGTGCAATACCAAGACGAAGACCAAGACCAGGTGTATTGGTGCAAGACCAAGACCAAGACTGACTAAGTCTCGTCTTGTTCTTGCATTTGGGCAACACTAATTCCTAGTATGATCTATAAAGTTCGAAGTTGTATCGTCTTCTCCACACTTCACTGTTATTCACTGCTCCATAGAATCACCTTGGTACTTTTCTTTCAAAACATGTTTTCATTATTAGTCTTCTCAAAGGAGGTTCTACTCCTTTTATCGGACCAGAAGAATTTTTCGGTAACCCAAAACAATGCATCGTGGGAGATGTCACGATCGTAAAAATGGGATAAGGAACATAGTGCAGCCTGCTTGGGAAATAATTCAAGACAAAGGCCAGAACGTTAAAAATCTTCTGCTTGGTATGCCAGAATACTCTATAAGCTTGAGAAAACTGAACTCAAAAGTAATAACAAGTGTTTTCACTGGATACTTTTCATTCAGGTATCATGTCTAAAACCAGAGGAAACAGCCGTTCCAATTGTCTGTAATTCTAAGGTAATTCGGCGACGCCATAAATACCGGAAAAAGGCATTTTTAGAACCGGATCAGGTAAGAAAAGTAGCTCCGAAAAGGTTAAGACTTTCTTAGAAGCCTAGGGCAAGCATAGTTGTAGGGCATACACAAAAGATATTAATCGTAGTGTGGAAAGGTCACATTTTAACGCCAAACGATCCCTTAAAAATGTACAACAAATATATAAGCTTGAAAAAGGAAATAACCAAGACAGCAAGCAGACACAAAGAGCTTTTTTAAATATACAGTAGTCTCTCTTTATAAGGATTTCCTATACTTATAGCGATAATTCCTCTATAACAATGAAAATAGTAAACGTTGGTTGGTTCGTCATAAGGACAATGTATTATCGTAAAATAGTTTCGATTCAATGTATTAATTCTTTCTCTATACCGATATCGTTCTCTCTTTATAGCGATCACTTTTCAGCGTTCAATAGTCGCGATTATTGAACGCTGAAAAGTGATCGCTATAGAGAGAGAACGATATCGGTATAGAGAAAGAATTAATACATTGTTCTTATGCGACTAGTCGATGGCAAATGTGTTATCGTATTTAAAGCCCAGACTATCTAAGGCCACTGTTCAGCGGTTGTTTTGTGTCGCGCTCAAGGAATGCGTCATCCCGATTACTTATTGTTATCCAAGGGATAAGTGATACGATTTTACGGAATGTTGTCATCTATTGACGACTTCTCACTTCCAGTTTCAGTTGTGTTTCAGTATGTGAACAGTCTTCATGTTTTCGAAAAAGCGTAAAGTGCTCTCGGTGAAAGATATCGATAATTCCGGCAATAGAAAAACGTAAAAACCAATCGGATGTCGTTCGCCATATGAGGATGTCCCAGCCAAGTATGGAAGAACAGAAAAAAGTAGCTTGAAGCGGAAATGGAGAGCGGCAGCAGGAATAAGTGAGGGTTGGACAAGCAAGTCGAAGCTGCAGCACAAGATGAACTACGGGCAGATCAGCGGAGAAGCTAGGATGTTGCCTGCACAATATGCATCAGATGGCATTTTTAATGCTGATGGGACTGAATTGTTTTTTAAATGAGACAAAACAGAATTTAAAAATTTAGATCGGAATAGTGCATTGGTGGAAAGCTGTCTATGGAACGCATTATGGTTTTAGTAGCCGCTAACATAACATGTTCATCGAAGAGAAAATTGTTAGTGACAGGGAGGTCGTAAAACCTATGTGGCTTTAAAAACATCAAAAATCTACTTACTACCTACAAAGTAAACAAGAGTGCGTAGATGACTTCGGAAATTTTTGAAGAAGCAATAAGAAAATGGGATGTCGAGCTTAAAGGGAAAAAATTCTTCTGCTTGTAGACAATTGAACAAAACGTTGAATTTTGAATCCTGTCAACAAACACAGCGAGTGTCCTTCACCACATGGACCAAATTGTCATCAATAGAACCATTACAGGAGAAGACTTTTGATGGAATTGGTTGAGAACAATGGCCATCTAAAACTTAATATTCTTGACGACATTCTAATGATTAGTAAATCCTAAGACGAGGTGACGAACAATAAGATAAAACATTCCTTCAAACACGCAGGATGGCTGAACGGTCAAGGATTGACTGAGGATGAAGATGACCTGCCATAATCTGTTTGGGCCAGACAGTTTGTAGTTTCTATCATCTACGGACCGAAAGAGCTAACAGATTTCGAAGAAGTTAATAAAAATATAGTTATAATATTTGGACTTTCTGACGAGCACATCCTATAAGCAGTTCGTGTAGAAGAAGAAGAAAAAGTGACCCAGAATTGGAAGCAGAGCCAGAATTAGCTCCAACCCCTGGGCAGGAATTGGATGCGGTAAGTACTTAATCGGTTTTGCACGTAGAAGAATGTGCAGTGTTAATTCATTTATAACAATTTTAATCAATTTTTAAATTTCAATAGGTTAGTTAATACGGTATTATTAATGTTACACTAACGATTTTTGTCTCTCTCTGTATAATGATCTCTCCTTATAACGATGACAATTTTCGGTCCCTTGCATATCGTTATAGAGAGAGAGGACTGTATTAAAGAGAAAAATCGACTTAATAAAATATAATCAATATGCATATAACATTTTCAAAATCAAAAAAGATTGAAATATGAAAAATCATCCGTAACGATGATTTATTGATATAATAAATTGTAACTTTCTACGGAAAACGTTTTATCTTTTTATATTTTTATATGCTTTGTGGTACATTTGAACCTATATTCACTTATCTAAGGTAAAAACCATTTCATTGACGTCGATAAGCGTCCAAGGTCTCATCAGATATTGTTAGACTGTGTGGCTATAATCATTGCTTTTCCTTTGAAACCGTATTGATATAAAAAAAAGAAAGTAAATAAGGATGTTTATTAATAGATTTTTAAGTACTAATTTAAGATTATTATGGTTGTCACTTTTTACATCTAGATAATTAGATGTGATAGCGAATGTTAAAATGTTCGGAGAGCTCATTTACCAGATCTAAAATGATTATCTGTTATTTAAATTATTTAGTATTTTAGGACTATTAATTTGTAGATTATTACTGATTATACAAATTAACAAGTACACAGTGGACGTCAAAAAGAGTGCTTGTGTTTATTCGAAAAAAAATTTAATATATGATTTTGAGAAATTTGATCTCATTTATAGATTTCTCTGGAAGTAAGTATGTCATGGAACAGTAGGAGACTCAAAATATTTTATATACCGACAGTGTTGTAGCCTCTGCAGTCTCATAATAGACTATAGTGTATTTTTATGTATGAGAGAGTAATAAAACAATAAATTATGTATGCAAATCCCTAAACTGTTAATACGGGTGACTCAATGAAAAACAGATATTTGTCAACAAGTTTACAGAAGTATATAGGAAAACAATTTTAAATTGAGTATCACCACCAGGTATAAAGGTTGAAGCAGAATAGAATACAATAGTTGTGAGGGTTACTAATCCCTAAATAAGGTTGCCAGTGTCGGAGTGATGGAGGTTAACAGGTACTAATGAATTTGCAAGAAATGTAAGATGTTTATTTTATTGGTTATATATAACCAATAAAAGTTTAATAAGTACCTACCTATTTGCAAAATAAAGTTTAATTCTTTAGATAAAATAAAACGTTTTATTTTATCTGAAATAAGTGCATTCCACGAAGTAAGGATTTCAACAATCAAACATTTAATTCTTTAATTCCAGGAATCTACGACAGTAATTGACTAGATAATTACCTTCTAAACTTATTCCACAGAAAATGTGATAGTGGGTTTTTCCATTTTGTAGGAAGGTCCAAGTGGCGTATTCAAAATTCTTAGGAGGAGAGGTCTCGGACGTAAAAAAATGTCATGGCTGCGCAATATTCGACAATGGACAGGAATCCACAGCTATGAAATGCTTCGCAATGCTGCTAAAAACAGAATTATTTAATCCAGAATATTTAACATCTCACCTGACAAGACGATGTACGGTGGACGCCTACGCAGAAATGCACGGCACCTTAAGAAGAAGAAGAAATCATTTACAGACAAACGTTTATGTGAAAGTGTTGATGAGACCGTTGAGTTAGTTAGCAGTACACTTGGTGTTGGGAAATCTACGATTTACAGAGTTATTAAAGAAGAGAAATGTGGTAGTTTTCAAATGCCACGTAATGATCCAGGGAAACCAAAATTTCAAATAGAATATCATTTTAAAGAAGGACTTCGACGGAAAGTGCATGAATTCTTCTTTAGACAAGAATTTCCAACATTGGATAAAGTTCTGGTCTCAGTTCGGGATGATAAGGATTACCCAGAAATGAGTCGAAGTACGTTATGGAAACTTTTAAAAGAAATAGGCTTCCGCTGGAAAAAGAATCCCAGAAAGTCTATTTTATTAGAAAGAAGCGATATTATCATATGGAGAAGACATTTTCTAAGAACCATAAAGGAAATGAGAAACCAAAAAAGAAAAATATTTTATCTTGATGAAACATGGATCAACGAGGGTCATACACCAAATAAATTTTGGCAGGATGAAACTGTTACAAGTCAAAGGCACGCTTTTGTAAATAACTTATCTACTGGTTTAAACCCACCATCAGGAAAGGGACGCAGGCTGATAATAGTACACATTGGCAGTTCAGACGGTTTTGTTGAAGGTGGTTTATTAACTTTTGAATCAACTCGTACCGGTGACTACCATGAAGACATGAACGCTGATGTCTTTCAAGAATGGTTCGAACAAATGATAGATCTCTTTCCTAAGAACTGTGTAATAGTAATGGATATTGCAAGTTATCACTCCAGACTTATAGAAGGACTGCCCACAACCAAGTGGTTAAAAAAAGACTTGCAGAATTGGCTGAGTTCAAAAAATATTACGTACTATCCCGGATCTATAAGAAAAGAACTTTATTCGTTGTGTGCCCTTCATAAAGAAAAATTTAAAAAATACGAAATTGATGAAATTGCCAAAAATCGTGGAATGACAGTACTTAGATCCCCACCATATCATTGTGAATTAAACCCGATTGAACTGGTATGGGCACAGATAAAGAGTGAAGTTTCAAGAAAAAATACCACTTTTAAAATTCATGATGTTAAACAGTTGTTTTTGGAGGCCGTAAATAATGTAAAACCTGAAAACTGGGAAAAGGCAGTAAATCACACTATTAAAGAAGAGGAAAAAATGTGGAAGCTGGACAATATTACTGATAAAATGATCGAGCCAGTTATTATAAATCTTGGTTCTGAAAGTTCATCTTCTGAATTTGATTTGGATTTGTAACAAGTAGCTGTAAGTTTTATATTAATATTTTTATTCATCTATTTAACATACCTTTTACGACGATTTTAAAAACTCTTTTTCTCTTTTGTAATTTTTAAAAATTAAAAAAAAATGTGAATTTTTTAAAACCCTTTTTAATGTAGGCCAGTCAGTTCTAATATAGTGTGTGATAAAAGAGGTCACTTTTGTTTACATACACATAACACTTTATAACACTGAAATAATTCATTTATTTTTTACAATTATTCAAAGTAATTTTTCAATTAATCTTGAGCACGCCCATGGAGTGGTCGGAGGTACCAGTTAAAATTATGCTAATTACTCTCTCGTTCATAAAAATCAACTATAATGGATAAGACGGTAGGATACTTGAAGTAACTAAAGTAACTAAAATAGTTGTATATGTTATCCTTTTCGTCAAAAAACATTTATGTAAGGACTCACATGGTGGCGGCCGTAACTCAATGGCTATGGTATTAGCTTACCAAGCTGGGCGGCCCGTTTTCGATTCCCGGCACAGAAACTAAAAATTTTTGAATTTCTAATTTAACTGAATCGCCACCGTGTTTCGGAGTGCACGTAAAGCTGTCAGTTCAAGCTACATAAATTAGCATGAAAAATGTCTTCTTCTTCTTCTTCACTGGCTTTACAAGGCGGGGTGAGTCTTCGCCGCATCTACTCTCGCCCTCCATCCTCTACGACCTTGCGCTTCTATTTCCCATTTCTGTACCCCAATTCTAGATAAATCGGCTTCAACATCATCCTTCCATCTTTTTCACACTCTGTCACACAACAACACTCTGTCATCCTCTGATCGTACCACGTGACCTGCCCATCTTATTCGGTTTGCCTTGATGTCTAACAATGTTTTCAGTTCCATACAGAGTCACCAAATCAGCATTGCGGCGTCTTCTCCAATTCCCTGTCAATTCATCTCTTTGAGGACCAAATATTATTCTGAGAACATTTCTCTTAAATACTAGACGCTTAACTCTCTCTCTACTCTCAAATACTATTGAATAATCGACTTGTCTGTGTTAATTTAGATTTTCTTTTTAGCAGCTTCGATCTTAATAATGTTGAAAGGAAGTATAATGCTCTATTTCCCGCAGCTATCCTTGCTGACTCTTTTTCTATGTGGTTGTCAGCTGTGATTATCGCCCCAGGTATTTAAACTCCTTTACTACTTCGAATTTGTGATCATTAATACTGATGTTCTGCCTAACTCTTGGTCTTTGATTTTTGGTTACTACCATGTATTTCGTCTTTTGTTCATTTATTTGGAGACCCGAACTACCTGTTTCCTCCTCGAGCTGTGAAAACACCTCTCTCACGTCTCTTGTAGAATGCGTGACTGCATCTATATCATCAGCAAAGGCCAGTAACAGTTTTGATCCTTAATCAGCAAATCCTCTTGTCAGCTCAGACGATATTTTACTTATTGCATATTCTAAAGCAAAATTGAACACCAAGGGTGGCAAGGGGTTCCCCTGCCTAAGCCCTGAATTTATACCAAATGGCATCGATGTTTTGCTTCCTATCTTTACTTGCGCATATGGGTCTGTCACGCACATCTGCGTTAATTCAACTAATTTTCTTAGTATTTCCATTTCTAACATTGCTCTCCCTAATTTGCTTCTTTTTATGGAATCATATGCTTGCTGGAAATATATGAAAATTTGGTGCACATCGCGGTTGAATTCCCAGTTTTTAATATTTGTCGGATGGTAAATATCTAATCTTTTCTTACATATGGTGCAGAAACACTAACTCTGACAAAAAGGACAATAGATAAAATAAGAGTTACACAACGCGCTGTTGAAAGATCAATATTAGGTATTACCATCAGAGATAAAGTACCAGACCTAGAAATAAGAAGAAGAACAGAAGTCACAGATGCAGTTGAAAAAATAGCCAGGGCTAAATAGGCTTGCGCCGGACATGTTGCCAGATTAACGGATGACAGATGGACCAAAAAGATTCTGGAATGGCGACCAAGGCAAGATGCATATCGAAGCAGAGGACGACCACCGACTAGATGGACGGATGATACCTAGCGCATTACCACAAACTGGATGCATGAAGCTCAAGACAGAAATAGGTGGAAAATTTTAAGGGAGGCCTACTTTCAGCAGTGGACAAACATAGGCTAATTGATGATGATGATGAAATATTTAATCTATAACCTTCCGACAAATATCGATGCCCATGCACTTTTTAGAGCCACACAAGATCGAGAGGAGTATTCCAGAATTGTCGCCAACATCCACTAATTGGATAGGGCACCATTAGAAGAAGAAGACCTTCCAGCATGAAAGCCGCATTGTTAGTCGCCTAAAATATCTTCCGAATATGGTGTGAGTCTCTTTAGGAAGATAATTATTGATAGCACTTTATATGATGTGCTAATAAGCGATATGCCTCTATAGTTTCGGAATTGTTCGTTTCCTTTATTATATACTGGAATTATAACGCTTCCATTTCATTCTATAGGCATTTTCTGTTATTGCCATACTTTCATAATGATGTCATACAATTATTAACGTAAAAGGTAAAGGATGTAAAAGGTTTCCTCCTTTTTTTAATAACTCTCCGTTCATGCCATCATTTCCTGGTGCTTTATGGTCTTTTAGAGACATGATCGCATTCTTTACTTCCTCAAGTGTTGGTGCAGGTATTTCGATATCTGCAGAAAGAAACGTAATATCTGCTTCCGCTGTCTCACTTTCAATATTTAGTAATTTCCGAAAGTATTATCTCCATCGTCCGACGATTTCCGTTTCTATCATTCAAGTTTATCTGCTTTATTTCTCATAGGCTGTGTCACTTCAACACTTGCACCTTTTCTGACTGACTTTACTTCACTTAAGAATTTCCTTATTTGATTCCTCTCGCCACTTCTGTCCATTTCCGGGATTTTCTGTTCTAGGAAGCTCCTCTTTTTAGTTCTAGTCGCCTTGTTTGTGCTCTTGTTCTGTTAAAATCTGCTTTGTTCTCATCTGTGGGGTCTTGTAGCATTTTCAATCTTTTTTCGTCTTTATTTCCAGAATTTCCTCGCATGTTTTGTCAAACCATTTCCATTTTGGACGAGTCCATTTTTCCAATGGTTTCCTTGGCTGTTTGTTCTATAACTGATACCACTTGCTCCCATGCACGTTCTAACTCTACATTATGCTCTTTCTCTCCCAGTAATTGGAATCTGTTGCTTATTGCTACTTGATAATCCAGTTTTTTAGTTGGTGTTTATTTGGTTTGTTTAATAAATACTCGGCAACACATGGCTTCCGAAAAAAAAAGACTCACATGTCCTTTAAAGCTCAGTTATTTAAATTGTATTGTAAGTATTTTTGAGCTAGATAGAGCATAAATTAAGTTGCGAAATAAATTTGTTTTGATAAACCGATCCAAAGGAGTATCGAAGTAGGTACCTCACAGAATAAAACTTATTTTATGCAGAATTCTACTAACTGCAAGTCTGTGGATCTGATAACATAAAATTGTTACATAAAATCTGTTACATAAAATTTTTGCAAACTCTGCACCTTTTAAATCAATATAGGTTAATGTTCAGAACATCTATAACAGGACCTCTATTAATTAACAGATAGTTATCAAAGAAGAGCTGGTGAACGATATCATCAATATTGTGTTACTTCCAGAGTTCACTTTGGTATAATATGATGACCAGACATTTTGTTGCAATTCACAATAAGTGTTACTTGTCAATTTTGACAATTCTAGAGGCAACTTGCTGAAAGTTATTTTGAACAATGTTTGGAACATCATGCAGTGCCATTTGCTCCATTTGTTGGAGAAAACTCTTGTCTGATGCAAGATAATGCTCGTCCGCACATTGCAAGAATACCACGGGATTACTTGGATGGAATTGGGATTTCTTTATTACAATGGCCACAAGGAGTCCAGACTTAAATCCAATAGGAGGAGTACATTACGTATTCGACGTAACGATATTGAGTTTCAAATCATTAATGATTTGGAGCAAGTAGTTCGTAACGAATAGGAGCAAATCCCTAAGGAAGAATTTGCCGCCTTAATCCGATGTCTGATCGAATGAGAGCCGTAATTAGGGCTCATGGAGGTAATACACCCTACTAAATATCGTTCTTCATAAAAAATGTTTAGAATTAAAAAAATAAGTTTTCGTTTCTTTAGAGTTTCAAATTTTTTAAATTTGTTATTGTTTTTTGTTGCTAAATTCTTGATTTGTAATGAATTTTGATTTAAATTTTGTTCATTATTAAATACTAAATTTTCTACATGCTATTTTTTTTAGGTGTCAGTTTTTAGCAAAACTTGTACATGACATTTGATCGAGATATATTCCAAATTCAATAGGGTTCTTCCTTACTTAGATCAAAAGGAACCTATGTACCAAATTTTAAGATTATTAAGTTTCTTTCCTTCAAAAGTTATCACACAGACAGACAGAGTTATTTTCCTTCAAGAGTTATCGCACAGGCAGACAAACGGGTAAACTGACCGACCGACAGACAAACAACGATAACATTTCAAGAATCTATCCGGTCCGTATAAAACATACTTTGCATGCAATCTCCGCTACCTGCTTTAGTAGTCCCTACTGAGGAATTATTCTTAATATTGTTCATTCCTTGTCTTTAATTATTAAGACAAAATCAAGACTGAAATCTGTTTTAATACCTCTGCCACCTACTGTGTCACCTTCGTCTTCGACGTCGGAATTAGTTTTATTGATTGATTCGGAATAATGTATATAAGTTTATATGAATTTTTAGTATTAATTGGTACTATTAAATGTGTGAAGCATGTAAGTAATTGTATGAAATGTAAGGAGGTGGCCTTACATTTGGAGGAACAATGGAGGATGAGGTCTGGCGAGGATCGTATAACGTCTGAAATGTTAAAAATGGGCGGCAACATCGTTGTAGAAGTTGGAAGTCTTACTGAATAAGTGTCTAACAGAAAAAAGAATATCCAGCCTATGGGAAAACGCCGAAATAATACTTTTACACAAGAAAGGAGACACTACTAATATTGAAAACTACAGACCTATAAGTTTGTTGTCACACTTATACAAATTGTTAACAAGAATAATAACCAACCGCATAACACAAAAACTTGATTTATATCAACCGGTTGAACAGGCGGGATTTAGAAAAGGGTTTGGTACTAATGATCACTTACAAACAACCATCAGAACACTAGTAGAAAAAACCACAGAATATAATGTACCTTTACATATGGCATTTATCGACTTTCACAAGGCTTTCGATAGTATTGAGACTTGGTCCTTTTTGTCAGCCCTGAAGGATGCTCGAATAGACTCACGGTACACTACACTCATTAAAAACATTTATGAACAGGCCACATTCCACATCAAAATCAATGAAGACGAAAAAACTGAAAAAATGCGCCTTGATAAAGGTATTAGACAAGGTGACTATTTCACCAAAGCTTTTTACCTTAGCATTGGAAAATGTATTCAAACAGCTTGACTGGGAGGAAAAAGGTCTAAACATTGATGGTGTACGTTTGAGTCATTTGAGGTTTGCGGATGACATAGTATTATTTAGTACAAATATCAAGGAACTGGAGCAAATGTTGAAGGAATTAAACCAGCAGTCAAATAAAATAGGTCTCAAAATGAACCTTCAGAAAACAAAAATAATGAGTAATTTACAAACTAATCTTGTTATTGACAACGTCAGTCTTGAAAATGTAGACCACTATATATATCTTGGACATACCATTAAAATCGGCAAAGAAAATCAAATAGCCGAAATAAAAAGACGCATACAACTGTCTTGGGGAGCTTTTGGCAAATTAAGCTTTATTTTGAAGAATAAAGATATACCAATGTGTCTAAAACGTAGAGTTTATGACAAATGTATCTTGCCTGTAACTACATATGGACTGGAGACCATGGCCTTCACAAATAAAACCTTAGAGCTGCTCAGTACAACCCGAAGAGCAATGGAGAGGGCCATGCTAGGGATTAGTTTGAGAGACAGGATTCGAAATATCGTCATTCGTGAAAGAACAAAAATTACTGATGTCTCAGAACGTATTGCAAGGCTCAAGTGGCAATGGGTCGGACACGTTGCCCGGGATAATCCCAAAAAATGGACACAAAGATTAACAAACTGGAGACCAAGAGAGAACAGGCGAGGAGTAGGCAGACCGCAGAAGAGGTGGACAGACGATATCAAACAAGTCGCGGGTAAGCAGTGGATGAGAATTGCCAAAAGTAGAAATCGATGGAAGCAAATGGAAGAGGCCTATGTCCAGCAGTGGACGAACACAGGCTGAAGAAGAAATGGAGGATATCTGGAACGCAGTCTATTCATTTCGATCTTCTTTCGATATATTCGAAGCCACCATATATTCTACACCATTTTCTAGTTTAATTGGATGTCAATAATCTTCGTCTGTTTACTATTTAACCATACCGGGGAAGCACATGTCTTCAGCTGCTGAGTATACAAGTCCGAGAGCGGATGATGTGATTACGGAGGATGAGTGCCACATACCCTTTGGATTACATTATTTCGCGTTTTTAGTTTTGCTGCCGTTCTTTGTAGGTGTACTTTAAAATTTACATCTCTGTCAAGAGTTACTCTAAGATATTTTGGAGTTAAGTGGTGAGTGAATAGTCTGATTTCAAAATGAAGGGAGAGTTTCTTGTTGGCTTAAGTATTATTTAGATTGGAACAGCACACTTCGGTGTTCGTTGCATTAGTCCATAGCCTCTATTTGCGAAAGTATTTTTCCCTAATGGCAAGATTAGTATTATTTCTGCACACGTCTGTTTTTGCGTTACTGTTTATGCGTTATATCGTTTCTGCGTTAGTTGTCAGTGTAGCGAAGTTGTTCTAGTCAGATCTGCGACGTATAAATTAAACAGTATCTTAAATCGTTATCGTTAAACAGGTCCCAGCAGCATTCCATTGCTGAGCATCGTTTGGACGATTTTAAACTTGTCCACTGTGACTTGAAAGAGTCTGTTGGTGAGCATGCTATCAACGAGTTAAGTTATTTTTTCACACGAAATGACACGGAGTGATTTGTAGATCTCCTGTCTCCAGACACTATCGTATGCAGCTATTGAAAGCAACGGGTGTTTTTAGCTTTCTTTGAAAACCTGTTTCAATATGTGTTGTTAGGTTAGGTTAGGTTAGGGATGTGCAACTGCGGTTAGGTCTAAACCTTGCACAATTGGTATCAATTCAAATATGTTTCTACTAATTCTACTAATTTGATTAAGCGTTCAAACAGTTTATAGACACAGCTCAGCATTGCAATCAGTCGGTGATTTTGGGCTGATCATTTGCCTTTCCTGGTTTTAACATGGCTATAATGAAGGCCTCTTTAAGTTAGGAGGATATTTCTTGATTTTAAGATATTTATATAGAAATCTCGGAGAGAAATTTAGAATATCTCGGACACATAATAAGAAACGGCACTAAATACAGATTACTGAAAATAAGTAATTCGGAAGCAAAGTATTCGGAAAGCGAGGAATTAGGAGAAGAAGAATATCATGGTTAAAAAACGTGAGAAAATGGTTCTCCATAACAACAGCCAATCTATTTAAGGCATCAGTTAATAAAATAATTATAGCCAGAATGATCGCCCACATTCGAAACGAATAGACATCAAAAGAAGAATAGAAATCAGCCAGAATTTTCTTTTCATATTTGTTACAGTGAAAAAATTTCTAGATGGATTTTATCGAAGCCGGATGCCTTTCCAGACTTAATTTCTGATATTGCTGAGGTGATTTCTTCTGGATTAAACTCGTTAGAGTATTCATATGTAGGTGGGCATGCAGATTTCAGTGTTTTTAGTTCTTGTTTTACTTTTGTGGTGTGGTCACGATCTCTAGCTGATCTACTATTGGTATTTTGTGTCTAAATGGATGTCTGCTACTAACAAGTTTTCTAAGTAAGGGCCTTGCTTTTCTACTCATTTACTGAAGTCTAGTTTTTCCACATGTCCATCCATTTTTGTCGTCTGACTGAATCCATTAGTCAATAGACAATGTCCTAGGCTGAGTATTCTTCTTCAGTGCCTTATTCGGTCCGGATGTTGGTGATCATCAAGGCTATCATGGTTTTGTTGACTGCTCTGCGAAACAGCTCTGCTGAGGCCATCCCAAACCATTGTCGGAGATTTTTCAACCACGAGATACGACGGCGTTCCGGTCCTCTTCTGCCAAATACTTACTAGGCTGACTATTACTATCAAGAATTTGTCATTTGTGTTTGGTGTTGGCAAATCTACAAGGTAGTAAATTTGGATTTAATTGCATAGAGTTTTGCTCATTTCCCCCTCTTCTCTTCTCTTCTCGTTACTTGAATGGTTTGCGTTTTCATTTTTCATTAGATGAAAACATTGAGGTTATAATGTAACTCTTTATATCTGCTTGTGGATTATATTTTATTGCTGTGGATTTAAAGGTGGGTCCTTAGATTTAAAAAACCACTACTAGGAGATTGGTGTTCTGAATGACCTTGAGATTTTTTAGCTTTGTGTTGTAAGGTGCCATATATAATATACAGTGTCCAATTTTTAAAGTGTTAAAGATAAGTTAACTCTCAATAACATTCCTTCCGTTCCCAATTGCGAAATTGGTAAAGATTTCAAGATTTTAATGTAATAAGTGAAATTGACAAAAGAGTTTTATTTTTAATTATGAAAAACCCTACAACATATCCTATGCATATTATACATACAAAATATATATTTATCTACTGTAAGCTTAGATAGAAAGATTCAGCGCAGATCTTTTCTTTTTTCTTTTCTTTTCTTTTCTTTTTCCCTTTCATCAGTAATGCAATTTATTTAATTTACAATCAATTTACTGTTTGTATTTTGAGAACGATTTCCGAAGTGGAAATTGAAACGTCAATAAACGTATTTTTATCTTTAATTGTGGCTTATTCCCAGTTAAATAGTAATTAATCAGTAATGCAGTTATAGACTCCATCATAAATTTACTGCTAATAATATTTTACCAAAACGTAAATATGTTAATGAAAGTATTTAATATAAATATGTAGTATGTTTGTACATATTAGATACACATTACTTATTTAGTTCTTTAGTATGATAATCGTTTAATTATATAAAAAGCATAATCCCGCCACTGTTCACCTCTTCGGGTGAACTGCACTAGGTTGGGATCTTCCCATCTGACGTTTACCACGGGCGTTTACAGTACCTTTCAGAGTATCATATATGTATATTAATGTAGTAGTTCTTTGCTGAAGTAATAATGCGCATTGCAAAAGTGCTCCTATGCGAAAAGCATCTCCAGATTATTCCTAACCGTGAGGGAGCAGTTCTTTTTACCTTTACCAATTATCCAAGTGTATTGTCAATAATCTTTTATTCCCGCTATACGCGTTAAATTTGCATTTTAATTTAAATAGCTATAATCGGAGCTAAACCAATAACACTGCACCAAAAACACTCTTTCTGATAAAAATATTTATATCCAACAATCGACCTTACCAGATCTGGTTCTTTTCGTTAGATAATGCCATTTGGCTTATTAAATGTTAAAGGAATTCATAGTAGGCTTGGTGATTGTGATTGATTACCTTAATGGAAAAATGGAGTTAATACCATCATTAACCGGTAGGCATTTTATACATTTGCGTGACAGTGTTTTAAATAATGGATACTTTTAGCAAACATTCCGAATAAAATGCTCTGCCTAATGCGTGAACACATTTTTACTAACGAGATTGGGAGAAATATCGATGGTCGTTGATAAAAATAATTTAGTTGTTATGCTTAATTAAACTGAAGATTAATACAGTATACCATTCAGTCTCGACTCGTTGATTTATTAAACGATTTTACAATAGATTCTTGTGTGTGCGTGCTAACGCGATTCATATTATGTATTGCTAAGATTTTAAATCTAAAATCTGCTCTACCTATTTATATTGTTTCAAAACAGAGCATAATTGTGAACATCTTCTCTTCTTTTAGTGCCTATTCGTTCCGAATATTGGCAATCATTCTGGCTATAATTATTTTATTAACTGATGCTTTAAATAGATTCGTTGTTGTGGAGAACCATTTCCTCAGGTTCTTCAACCATGATATTCTCCTTCTCCCAATTCCTCGCTTTCCGAATACTTTACCCTGTAGGATTACCTTCAGTAATCTGTATTTAGTGCTGTTTCTCATTATATGTCCGAGATATTCCAACTTTCTCCTTTTAATGGTATACATCACCTCTCTTTCTTTGCCCACTCTTCGTAATACGGTCTCGTTGGTTATCTTGTCTGTCCATGATATCCTTAGAATTCGCCTGTATATCCACATCTCGAAGGCTTCAAGTTTTTTCTCCATTGCTTCAGTTAGTGTCCAGGATTCAACTCCGTAATACAATATTGAGAAGATATAACATCGTAGGAGCCTTACTTTTATCTCCAGATTAAGATTGTGGCTTTTAAAGAGTTTGGCCATGTTATTGAATACACTCCTAGCTTTCTCTATTCTACATTTTATTTCCTGTGAGTGATCCCATTGTTCATTTACTGTTGTTCCAAGATAGTTATACTGTTTTACTCGGTCCACTGGTGTATTATTGATAAGTAGTTGAGCGTCTCTAACTTTATTTTTGCTGATGATCATAAATTTAGTTTTTGTTATATTTACTTGAAGTCCAAATCTTTCACTTACTTCATTTACTTTGTTTATTAGTTGCTATAAACTGTTCAAACTGTCTGCAAAAATAACGGTGTCGTCTGCATAACGGATGTTGTTTAGGCGTTCTCCATTTAGAAGTATTCCATGTTCGCATTTTTCCAAGGCTTCACTAAATATTTCCTCTGAATATAGATTAAATAATATAGGTGAAAGTATACAACCTTGTCTAACGCCTCGTAGAATCTGGATCATTTCCGTTGGTTCACCTCCAAAATTCGTTCTTATTGTGGCTGATTGGTTTCAGTATAAATTTTGTATTATACGCCTATCTTTATCATCCATTTGGGCTTTTGTTAGAATATCCATCATTTTTTTGGTGTTGAACTGTATCAAATGCTTTTTGGTAGTCCACAAAGCAGGTGTAAATATCGCAAGTCATATCTCTGCATCTTTGAAATAATACTTGTAGACTAAACAGTGCATCTCTTGTACCTACGCCTTTCATGAATCCAAACGTATACAGGCGTCTAGGCGGTAGTTTGTAAAATTTGTTTATTGTGAATTTGTGAATTGTGATTTGTGTAATTGTGAACATAGAAGCAAGAAATTAATTATATACATAATTGGTAGTTGTGGAGTTGGTTTTAAAGTAACTAAGAATAAAGGCAGCTGAAGATATCCCATTCAGTCATATCCCGTTAATGTAGTGCTCCTAAAACGATTTGATGATAACGAAACTTATAAAAGAAACGACAAATAGTATAATATTCCAACAGTAATAAAATTATAGTGTAAAATTATAATTTAATCTAAGAAGGAAATGTTCTGAGGCTTCTTTACGCATTTCCTGGACGCTTGCCAAAGAGTGTTTTCTGGAAGCAGGAAATCCATTATTTGAAAATAAAAAGGACAATGTCGATACTATTCAGCATCTTTCAATATCTACTACTTCAAGCACAATGAATACACAGGTATTGGCAGATGAAACATAGAAAACGTTTAAATAAAATATTGGACTGTAACTAAATATTTTGCTTTGGCATTTGATGAGTAATGCGACATTACAGATACATCACAGCTTGTCATTTTCGTGCGCTACCTGGATAGAACCAGTGAAGAGTTTGGTGATGAACTTTTGCCTATTTTGCCTTTATCAGGAACAACAGAAGATGTGCATGCAAAAAAAAAGTTATTTCGATCCCCTCTTCGAGCCTCGAGGCTATCTTCCTAAACGAGGTGGCCTAGTTGTCTCTGGTTTTTACTTACTACGTAACCAGTATAATCTCCTGAAAGGGCTACAACTACTGGGGTTTGTGCCCCCCCCCCCGTTAGAACTACCCGTATAATTGCCCGTTAGAACTACCTACCTCCTATTTAATTAAACTTTGTCTTGGAATTTTGTTTGTAAATATAGTAACTAATCCCTCAAAGTTGCCGAAGAATATCCCGTTATAGACTATCCTAATAGTTCTGTAAAATATTTTCCTATAAAAAGGCTTACTTCGATTCCATTCACTTTCCGCTGAGCAGTATGTAGTGAAAGTTCGACTAGTGTTTTTCATCTGTAGTCTTCTGTATTTCTTAAATTCTTATTTTTGGTCAAAGCATATACGATAATTTCGGTTTTATGTGATAAGGAACATCTTAAAAAGATTAAAGCAAAAGCCTAGAAAAGTCTAAACGTCTCAATAAATTAATTGATTCAAACTATATACAACTAAATATGAACATAATAATTAAAAGTTTACTACGTTCTTATATTAATGTTTACCTAATCAACAAAATTTCTCCGGTATTAATTTGGTAGTACCCTAACGATGTCAAAATGCGTCTAGTGCATTTCTCCATGTTTCTGTAAAAATTAATATGGATTAATCGATAAATTGTTTGCATTAACTCTGCAACTTGCTGGTTTAGATTTATAAATTCTACTTTTTAAGTACCCCATTAAAAATAATCTTTAGGATTCAAATCCGGTGAGCGAGGAGGCCACTCAATACTACCTAATCTACCAAGTCATCGTCCGAGAAATGTCTAATCGAAATAACGCCGAACATTCATTAAAAACCATCTTTATTGTAGAGCTTTTAAAAATACATAAAACAGCTGTCAGTCTTAGTTATTAATTAATAGTTTTATTAATTAATGTTAAAATCACAGCATTATTTATTCTGAATTACTTTAAAACTATTTGGCAGTGAGAATTTTTATTTATTTTATTTATTTAAGACCTTCGCGAGTAGATAAAATACCAACTGTTATATATGGTTGAACTAGTATTGAAGTGATGACTCCAATAATAATACAATATACAGAGTGTTGTATTTAAAAAACCAAAGTTACTAATGATATCAGAAAGACAGTAAATCTGGCAACATTGCAAGCATCAAATTTGAAATCTCCGTATTGCAGAATAGCCGTATCCTGATTTTTGTACAATTCGGACCATCCCTTTATAACAGGCGTTTCTAGACTTTTGGTTCACACTGTACATATAAAAAGTATAAGTAACTCGAGGTTAAAAAAAAATTAAATCTTAATATAGATTTTATTGACTTTCACTTTGACATTTTCATAAGGATAAAATAACTAAAGGAAGGGAATTTTAATTATCTGGTATTAATGATGTATAGCTAAGGATGTGGTGTTACCGACGCATTTTGAAAATATCATGGATGGATCGCAAAACAAACGAACAAGTTCTCGAACAACTAGGAAAACAATGCGAAGTTTTAAATTCCATAAAGATCAGGAAATTGGAATACTTGGGGCCACATCATGAGAGGTGAAAAGTACGAACTACTAAGGAATATAATGCAGGGTAAAATCAAAGGTAGAAGAAGCGTAGGAAGACGTAAAATCTCGTGGCTACGCAATCTCCGTGAGTGGTTTGGATGCAGTTCAATTGAACTATTCAGGCGAGTAACCAATAAAATTATAATTGCCAGAATGATTTCCAATCTCCGATAGGAGTGGAACTTGAAGAAGAAGCTAAGGAGATACAGAAGAAGACATTTGACAGATAAGTAAAGCTAAACAAATAGCCTTTAATTTACAATCTCAATAAACATCTATACACAGACAGAAAGGTCTAAAAAGGAGTCAGACTGGTTACTCACAACAAAAGATATATCTATATCCACTTTTTATAAGCGCACACGCTCATACGGAGTGAATAACACCGAGTCACAAGCCCCCATCTGTTACCGTACTGCTGCTCATACATAGATCTCAAGATCGCGGCATATTACCATGCACGTATAGTTTCCGACACGTAGCGTTTCGAGTCCAGCAATCGGACTGCGTGTTCACATTTTCATACATAAAACGTTTCAGTTTGGTGCGGTGAAAATATGTTCTCGCTTTTAGCGACAAAAATTATGTGCAATTGCTCTTCTACTTAACGATGAAGAAAGTTAAGCTCTAGTAAAAAGAAGGTTAGAAGTACATCCGATGATAAGAGAAAGGAAAAAGGAAGGTGAATACTGGACTTTATACAAAGAAATAATTGATGACGATGAAAAATGTTATAGATATTTTAGAATGAATAGGATTTAGTTTGAATATATTTTTAATTTAATTACACCTTTAGTTAAAAAACAAAATACTACATTTAACGAAGCCATACATATCAAACCAAAGAGTATTTTAAAAAAGGAAGAGTAACACTTCCGTCCTAAAGTCCTAATTGTGTATCACTTCCATGATTAATTGTCACAAAGCAATGAAAACACATGCATAAATGACAAAACAGCCTCGCAAATTTTGTTTTTTTAATATTCTATCAAAATCAAACAAATACTTAAATAAACAACGAGGAGAAAACGACATTGGTATGCTGACAAATGTGGCAGTCCTTGAGAGAGCAAATGCTGCTCGCGAGCTGCTTCATAATATCAAATGTAGAAAGATGGCCTATTTTGGACACGTAGTAAGGGGAGACCCATATAATATTCTTCAACTTATTATGATGGGTAAAATCAAGGGACGCAGAGGAATTGGTAGAAAGCAGGCCTCTTGGTGGAAGAATATCAGGGAGTGGACAGGAATAAAGAAAGCTGAGCAATGTTAATCGCCAACGTCAAGGGGACTTGATAGGGCACGTTAAGAAGAAGAAACTCTATCGGCTGAGTTACATATACACAGAACGAAGCAAGGAAAATGAATATATCAAATAGAATAAGCGTGAAGAAATACGATTCTAAACAGTAAAAACAAAATTAAAAGAAGTTTTGTGAATAATTGATTTTACGGGTATATTCGGCATTACCTAAATTAATTTCCATAGTTTTTCCATGAGTTAGTTGATACTCTGCATATGAATGTTAATACTTACTGATTTTGATGCATGACCCTATAAAGACCAATGGCCAGTTATTGAAACTTACCTAAAACAAAAGATCACATTAGTATTTAATTTTAAAGATAACAAATAATAATAGAAATAGGACATCAAAGTGTCTTTTTAATTAATTAAACCGAGCTGTGCTTAAACCAAGTCTAATACCTCTATAAGTTTTTACTAGATTTGTTGTTTATTTTTATAGTTTATTTTTACGAACGAGAGAGTAATTAGCATAATTTTAACTGGTACCTCCGACCACTCCATGGGCGTGCTCAAGATTAATTGAAAAATTACTTTGAATAATTGTAAAAAATAAATGAATTATTTCAGTGTTATAAAGTGTTATGTGTATGTAAACAAAAGTGGCCTCTTTTATCACACACTATATTAGAACTGACTGGCCTACATTAAAAAGGGTTTTAAAAAATTCACATTTTTTTTAATTTTTAAAAATTACAAAAGAGAAAAAGAATTTTTAAAACCGTCTAAGGTATGTTAAATAGATGAATAAAAATATTAATATAAAACTTACAGCTACTTGTTACAAATCCAAATCAGATTCAGAAGATGAACTTTCAGAACCAAGATTTATAATAACTGGCTCGATCATTTTATCAGTAATATTGTCCAGCTTTCACATTTTTTCCTCTTCTTTAATAGTGTGATTTACTGCCTTTTCCCAGTTTTCAGGTTTTACATTATTTACGGCCTCCAAAAACAACTGTTTAACATCATGAATTTTAAAAGTGGCATTTTTCTTGAAACTTCACTCTTTTTCTGTGCCCATATCAGTTCAATCGGGTTTAATTCACAATGATATGGTGGGGATCTAAGTACTGTCATTCCACGATTTTTGGCAATTTCATCAATTTCGTATTTTTTAAATGTTTCTTTATGAAGGGCACACAACGAATAAAGTTCCTTTCTTATAGATCCGGGATGGTACGTAATATTTTTTGAACTCAGCCAATTCTGCAAGTCTTTTTTTAACCACTTGGTTGTGGACAGTCCTTCTATAAGTCTGGAGTGATGACTTGCATTATCCATTACTATTACACAGTTCTTAGGAAGAAGATCTATCATTTGTTCGAACCATTCTTGAAAGACATCAGCGTTCATGTCTTCATGGTAGTCACCGGTACGAGTAGATTCAAAAGTTAATAAACCACCTTCAACAATACCGTCTGAACTGCCAATGTGTACTATTATCAGCCTGCGTCCCTTTCCTGATGGTTGGTTTAAACCAGTAGATAAGTTATTTACAAAAGCGTGACTTTGACTTGTAACAGTTTCATCCTGCCAAAATTTATTTGGTGTATGACCCTCGTTGATCCATGTTTCATCAAGATAAAATATTTTTCTTTTTTGGTTTCTCATTTCCTTTATGGTTCTTAGAAAATGTCTTCTCCATATGACAATATCGCTTCTTTCTAATAAAATAGACTTTCTGGGATTCTTTTTCCAGCGGAAGCCTAATTCTTTTAAAAGTTTCCATAACGTACTTCGACTCATTTCTGGGTAATCCTTATCATCTCGAACTGAGACAAGAACTTTATCCAATGTTGGAAATTCTTGTCTAAAGAAGAATTCATGCACTTTCCGTCGAAGACCTTCTTTAAAATGATATTCTATTTGAAATTTTGGTTTCCCTGGAGCATTACGTGGCATTTGAAAACTACCACATTTCTCTTCTTTAATAACTCTGTAAATCATAGATTTCCCAACACTAAGTGTACTGCTAACTAACTCAACGGTCTCATCAACACTTTCACATAAACGTTTGTCTGTAAATGATTTAAAACAATTAAATATGAATGTTTTTTCATTAACTGTTAAAGGACCAATTTTTCGACGTTTACACGGCACTTCCAAATTTTCCATAACACTAGTATACACAATAAACTGCACCTTGCAACTGAAGTACCTACTTTTAGTGCACTGTTAAGAATTTTGAATACGCCACTTGGACCTTCCTACAAAATGGAAAAACCCACTATCACATTTTCTGTGGAATAAGTTTAGAAGGTAATTATCTAGTCAATTACTGTCGTGGATTCCTGGAATTAAAGAATTAATTGTTTGACTGTTGAAATCCTTACTTCGTGGAATGCACTCATTTCAGATAAAATAATACGTTTTATTTTATCTAAAGAATTAAACTTTATTTTGCAAATAGGTAGGTACTTATTAAACTTTTATTGGTTATATATAACCAATAAAATAAACATCTTACATTTCTTGCAAATTCATTAGTACCTGTTAACCTCCATCACTCCGACACTGGCAACCGTATTTAGGGATTAGTAACCCTCACAACTATTGTATTCTATTCTGCTCCAACCTTTATACCTGGTGGTCATACTCAATTTAAAATTGTTTTCCTATATACTTCTGTAAACTTGTTGATAAATATCTGTTTTTCATTGAGTCACCCGTAACAACAGTTTAGGGATTTGTATACATAATTTATTGTTTTATTACTCTCTCATACATAAAAATACACTATAATTGAAACAGTAACTTTTTGACACTTATTCAAATTATTTTATTATTTATTTATCAAACTATCAAATTTCTGCGATTAGATTAAAAGAAAATTCATAGCCAATAAAAACACATGCATAAATGCCAAATTAGCCTCGAAAATTATTTTTTTAGATATTCTGTATCAAAATCAAACAAATCCTAAATAAACAATGAGGAGAAAACAACGGACCCATAATTCACATTATCTGTACCAACAGGTTTCAATTCGTTCCGTAGCCGTCGGCATTCATAAAATATTGTATTCAAAATCATTTAAATTATATTTTTCGGAAACTAAATGCTTGGCTATTTGGCCGATCAGAGACAAGATCCGATTGAAAAAAAAAAAAATTAAAGAGAACATGTGCAATAAAGACAGTAAGAGATACTATAAGAAAAATACTATGGGACCGACAACCTAATAAGAGATCTCAGGCAAAGGGCTTAGAGAACATAAACGCCTAGTAGTAGAGTACAGACTAGTAAAAATAAGAGAATGGGATAAATCACCAAAGGGTCAAATACCAATTAAAACATTTAGTAATACCTTATTACTAATTATGTAATTAACAAATAATGTGAAAGCATCGAAAGACTTAACAGGCGTTGTCATAAAAGGCATCATAAAGGTCACACATTCTGACGTAGTATTGAAACACTAAGATGAACACGAAAATGCAAAAGCAATATGAGAAAACACTGAGCTAAAAAATTAAAATTGAAGTTCTTGTAGTAGTGCAAATTACAGCATTAGAAAGCTTGGTGAATACTGATGACTTATTTATCAGTTAAAGTTTTAGTAATAACAGATATGTATATTAAGTATTTATTACAATGTATATGTGTATTATTTATAAATATACAATTCGTGAATATTACTCTGTTATATGAGTTTTCGTTACGTTACAACTGAAATACATATTTTTGTAAAACATAACCGAATATTTCAACCGCTTCGCTGGCTCGTATTTCAAGTTCATCCCTTATTTTATGGCGGTCGGAGACTGTTGCTCCTAAGTAATTAAAACGGCTTATTCTATCAAACCGGTACGTTCAGCCATTAACTACCATTTGCAGTTCGCGTCCTCTACCTCATTTTCGTGAACATTGTCTTTCTCTTGTTCACTGTTAATTCAAATTTGCGCGCTTCGGTTATTAGCCTCTACATTATCTACCATTTCATCACGTGTTCTGGTAATAAGTGTGACGTCGTCCGTGGAGACCCACTGCGGATGAGTCCGATAAAGATCATTCTTGGCACGAATTATATGGCGTTTTAAGCAAAATTCTAGTGAAATTTTACTGCTTTTGAAATTATGTCAACGATAAGGTTACAGTGGTGATAAAAAGTTACTTTAAAAATATAAACTTAATAATTCACTGCATATAATAATATTATATATATATATATATATATATATAATATAGATGTTTTTGTACACACTATGTTAAAATACCACAATTCCGCCTTGATTTTAAAAGTGACATATGTCATGTCAGATTGTAACTATATTATTGAGACTGAGTAATTCAGTAGAGTTCACTTGTTTTGTTTTTTATTATGGTATTGTAATGGCCGTTGGCTATCAACATTCTTTTTATTAAAAGTTTTCAATAAATAGTGAAATATTGTTTGTGTTACTGCTTCGAATCCAGTAATCACTTCAGGTTATGGGCCCAGTTATGTGCCAGTAATGGAATAGTTTGTGATTCGAAGGGTAGACAGGAATTTTGGACAGAACTTGACCACTTTGTGAACGTGGTCAAAACAAAGAGAGCAATGGCGGTCAATCTACAGGTAGTAAATTTTAAACAATTTGATGGTACAGGTTTTTCAAATTAAAAGTTTCGCATAGAATTAATGTTGGAACAAAATGATTTGCTGGAAACTTTACAAAAGGATATAATTGATGACACCTTAAAAAAGAATGATGATAAATCAAGGAATCTTATAGTGCAATGCTTAGCGGATAATGTGATACAGATCGTAAAAGACAAGACAGCCAGAGATATGTTCAATACTTTAAAAGAGACATATTTGCAAAAAGGTTTGTCTGTTCAAGTTGAAATTCAACGTGAATTAAGAAATATGAGGTATGCAAGTGGAAAATTAACAGATTTTATAATGATTTTTGAAAACAGAGTGACAGATCTGAAGAATAGTAGTGGCAAAATTGAAGAACCTGAAATTGTTTCACAATTGTTAGCTGTTATGCCGGAGTCATATCAAGCAACAGTCACAGCAATTGACATTATTTTCAGTAAAGATTCAATTAGAATTGATTTTAATATGGTGAAAAATAAACTCTTACGGGAAGAATTTCGTCAAAGAAATTGTCATAAAAATAATGAAGAATCCACAGCAGTTTTCTTTGCTAATAGAATTTGATATCACTATGGACGTCAACAGAATTCCCAACAGGTCACACATGGTCCTGAAAATCATAGTAGAGAAGGACGATGGACGACAGTCAAATAGACAATATCCAGTAGTGGGACAAAGACAGGGCAATTTTCGATATAAATGCTACAAGTGCGGTAACATTGGACATAAAAGAAATGAGTGCATGGAACGTCGGTCTGTTAATAGTGCAAGTGACCAGCAATCGATCGAATTTAAAATTTCTCAGAATTCATGATGGCCACGTGATTTTGACTACATTTCACCACTTATGGCGCGTGGTTTCGAATGGCTAATTTCAGTTAATATTTGCGAGCCTATAACATTTCTATCTCGTCATTCCACCAAAAATTATCACTTCCATATTTTGGAGTTTTGTTCATAATGATTTTTTAGCAGGTTTGTGTACATTTGTGCAAAATTAATATAAGATCAATAACGGAAATTTAAATTTCTGGTTTTTTCTATCCTTCCGTGTTATAATCTGATCTTTTAAACTAGAGAGGTTAATAGAAAATCTTATCATATCATATCTTATCATATATCTTAATCATATTCTTAATGCTTGTTTGGTCATGTTTTCGTGTCTATTACATAGTTGTCTTATAGATTTCAGTCTTGAATACAACTTTTTCTAAATCTTGATCGATATGGTTCCCTTTGAGAAACTTTTTAAACTGCAAACATGACGTGAACTGATTGCTAATATCGGCATGCTGTGGCTGATCTGACATTTTCCTAATTATAATCATGCGAAGTTTTTCAATACCATTTTAAACCAAAAGCTAGTTAGATATTGTGTAATATTACAATGTTGATTGTTATAACAAAGTTATTTTATAACTTCTTGGAAGATTGTGCAGCATAGTAAGAGTATAGTTTTGTTAAGGATAATGGATTTATTTACACATTTGTTTATTACTTTATTGATAAATTAGCTGAATGTTTTACTGAAGATGAAGACTTGCTTAGTAAGAAGGCATTTACTTAACACATTCTACTCAAAAACGATTATCCCGCTAATAACCACAATAGGTAAGGCAGTTAGTTAAAATAAAAAAGACATATGTATACTGGTTTGGGCAGTAGGACGAGTCTTTGCACATGGTTCATCATTCAATTTATACGAATTAAATCAAAACGTGCAATTTAAACCTATGTAGTTAGAATATTAATTAAAGTTCATGATATTATTCTTTAGATTACCTTCTAACTAACTCATTCTCTCACGAAATCGAACACTACTGTAATGGTTGGATGTTACAAGAATTAAAAAAAATATTTTAAGGCACAAAAATGAATTGAAACTGAATTGAAATTTCACTACAGAGTATATTTCCAGAGTGCCAAAGACAGCCATTATTATTGTTCTTCATAAGGGTAGTGAAAAATCGAGTGTCTGCAACTATAGACCTATTGCTTTACTACCAGTTCTATCCAAAATTATTAAGAGACTTATAAAAGCCCGACTTATGTCCTTTCTCGTTGAAAACAACATTTTATCACAAAGTCAGTTCGGCCTTAAATAAATGTACGAGTGATGCTATGTTTTCAGTGCTACATGAGGTATATCAAGCTCTAAACAATAATATTTACACTGCCACTGTTTTTTGTGACTATGCCAAAGCTTTTGATTATGTAAATCACGACATTTTGATAAAAAGCCTAAATTTCTACGGAATTCGAGGTATTTCTCTGAATTGGTTCCAATCTTACTTGAGGAATAGAAAACAACTAGTTAGAGCAAATGATACTGACTTTAGTCACAAAAGCATTGTATGTGGAGAACCACAAGGTTCAGTATTGGGTCCTTCATTTCTCCTTATAAATGACATCATTTACTTAAAAATCGATGTTAAAATTTTTCTATTTGCTGATGATACCAGTATTACCTGGGGGAACTCTAATATTGCAACTCTTCATGCAACTATAACTTCTGATCTACTTAAAATAAAACCTGGTCCGACTCTAATTTACTCTCTTTTAGCGTGGATAAGACAGTAGCATTATCCTATAAAGGAGTTCTTCAACCTTGCTTGATCTCTATTGATGACTGGGACCGTATTAGAGGTTGTTGTTCCATGTCTTATGACAGATTCATCAGTATCGTCGAATTTCTCTTTAATAACACTTACTTCTCCTTTAATGGTAAATTCTATCAACAAACTTTCGGTACCCCTATGGGAGCAAAGATTTCTCCTATCATTGCAACTTACGTTATGGATTATGTGTTAGACTCAGTCATTCCTTTACTATCCTTTCAAATTCCATTTATTAAAAAATATGTTGATGATATAATTCTGGCTATACCCAATGACAAGGTAGATGAACTATTAGACACCTTTAATAGTTATGACCCCTACATCCAGTTCACTATAGAGAGGGAAGATGGTAATTGTTCCGTCCCCTTTCTCGACATAAGGATGATTAGGGAAATTAACAACATTAAAATAGATTGGTATCAAAAACCGACACATTCTGGTAGATACCTTAACTACCACTCTTATCATAATAACTCTACCAAAGTCAACTTAATCAAACAGATGAAAAATAGAGTAATTAAACTATCAGGTCCATCATTTCATACAAAAAACCTACAAATCCTTCTGAAACTTTTTATTTCAAATTCTTATCCAACACCATTAGTAAATAAGATTTTGTTTAACACTATCCACAACGAAGATACTTCACCTTCCATCGTGACTAACAATGCTGATCCTGATGTCTTAAGTAGGAACCCAGTCTCGGATACTCCTATCAATAAATATTTTTCATTACCCTATTTCAGAGATATCACTCCGGGGTTAACAAGGATTCTAAAAAGTTTTGAAAATAGCTTTTCTAATAATAATAATAACATTAAACTTAATGTGGCTTGTAGATCAGCCCTAACAATTAATAATCTTTATTCGAAGGTAAAAGATAAGACTCCCATAGATAGGCTTAGTAATATTGTCTACAACATTCCATGCCTCTCTTGCAACAATTCCTACATCGGCCAAACATCTCAATTATTGAAATCACGTATTACACTACACAAAAGTGATTCTCGACTTCACCCTGACCGCTGTGCATTAGCCAAACATGTCCATTCCACTGGTCATCACATGGACTATACGAACACTACAATTCTCCACCGTGAGAACAATAAATCTAAAAGAGAGTTCATTGAAATGTCTTATATTTTCCTTAACGATTTTTCCATCAATGTTAAGAGTGACATTAAGAATCTAAGCGATATATACCACTTCTTACTTAAATCAGATACCAAGAACAATACAACATCACAGATAACCAACTTGACTGATATATCTATTAACAACTAACCTACTTTAATAATAATTTTCATTAACAAAAAAAAAGATAACATTCCCTTGCTTTTCTTAGATACATCTCAATAAGATATTATTACAATAATACATGAACAATATACTAATTAAAACAAAGAATTTCAATTAAGAAAATTCTAAACTAATATCTCCCCAGACTGGGATCTAACTTCATCGGTTTTACCAATGAACCTTAACGACAATGATATCAAAAGAACTACTTGTAATTGTTTCGGCGCTTGCGTTCTATAAAACAGAAGCTCACATTCAAACTTTACAACAATTAAAAATTTAGTTATTGCCGACAATTCAAAGAATTACTTCCTTTAAATGTAGTTACATTGGGCTTTTCGATTGTCCTTGGGTAAACCTTTGCGTTTTAAGTTCAAAGCTACCATACATTTCCAACGTTAACAAATAAACTTTTTTGCACATAGTAACAAAAAAACACCACTATGTTGTTACTAGCTAAAGTTTTTTAACATCATAACTTTACATTTCTAAAATTTCACGGTAAGGTAAATGTTTTTTATTAGATAATATATGGTAGCTAATTATAATTTATTCTCTTTCAGCCCTGAAGAAGCCAAATTCTCTTTGGCGAAAACGTTAGGTGAAATAATTGATACACATTAGAGTTTTTTTTGCAGATTTCCCCAATATTTAAGAGTTTACTATTTAACTTATCTGCAAAGATTAAATTTCTTTTATATATATATATATATATATATATATATATATATATATATATATATATGTTATAATATGTAAAATCAAGAAAAATATTGGTTTGCTTAAAACATTTCAAAGTTCCAAAAAAGTCTTTTAATTTTTGGATTACCTGTATTGAACAAAAAGTAAGATAAGCATAAATTATTTTCTTTGATAAAATACATTTGAGTGACCTGCATAAGCTTAAGTGAAATCCTAGACAATGGAAGCGGGTTTTCCAAATAAATGTTGTGCAGTAATTAAGACAATGGAATAGATTTCAGAAAGATATGTTTTTGTTAGTTCTTAAGAATTGGTAGGAAAAGATTATTTTGTAAATAAGTTTTAGGAAATTTTATAATTGTAGGTAAAAATTTGTTTGTGTTATCGAAATGAAGAAATGGGAGATGTATGACGCGTTTTGATTGGATGAGAGTGAAAAAGGTGGGATGGTTGGTTTGAGAATGAGACTTTAGTTAGTTTTGGAAGAAAAAAGGATAGGCAGTTGGTTTCCAAGGGTACAAGGCGAACGGCCGTTGTTCTCGGGTAGTTTCCCAGAGGTAGGAAGCAGTAGCAGTGAAAGTTTGTGAGTTTTCGTGTAGTTAGTGTATCTGACAGAAGCTGATCCAGTAAAAGATTGTAAGTCATATTTTTCTACTTATATTCCAAGAGTCACTGTTCAGGCCAACGAGAGATTCAGTTTATCGAGAGGAGAAGAGGCTAGCATAATTTGAACGATTCGTACATTTGAAGGAGATCATTAAGGACGATAAACTTGCAACAATTTGTTGTAAGATTGTTGATTACCTAGGGAGTTGCTAAGAATAGATAGTATAGACTACAAGGAACAAGGATTTGGACCACTCATCATCAGAGAGAGATAGTTTTGTTTTTCTGCAGTTTTTCTTTTATTGATAACACAATTTTTACAATTACTTTAGAAAAGATATACTTAAATATTTTGATTAGGAGATTTAGAATAATAATTGGGATTTTGAGATTTTAACTAATATTGTTGTACCGTTAATTTTGAAGGTTCACGTACGTAGAACAAAATTTTGAGAATCATTATATGAGGTATTGTTTATTGAAAACATTTGGGTGTGAATTTTATTTCATTATTTTTATTTCAATATATAGTGTTATATCATATATGTTTTTTTTTTATTATTCCGGTATTCTTTGGACCTTATCTTTCACATGTAAAGCATAGATATTGAAGCACGAATATAACCCTGAGATAAGAGAATTAAAAAGTGTGATAGAATCATAATCATATCATTTAAATAATTTTAATTAATTAATTAATTAATTAATAAGCTAATTAATTGCTTGGCGCACTAAGACTTTGAAACTTTTGCAATTTAGTTAAATTTTGCAATAAATTGTATATTTTATTATCTTTTATTTCGTGATATTGACAATTTAAGTAATTTTAGTGAAATTTAACCTTCGCTTTTTTTAAACACAATTTTTGTAATACGTATTTTTGAAATTAGCGCCTGTTTCGTTTGGCTATTTTATTTTGGTTTAAGTAATTTGCACCCGATACCAAGAAACTTCAGGCTAGTTTTCGGTCCAAAGCTTTATTTTTTATTCCTACAGTTCATTTAATTAAATGATTAAAATTATTTTTTTGCTGGATATACCCTTTGATGTAATAAAAATGTGATAATTTAAGATTTTATTTCATTTTCTTATAATAAAAATTAAATATACGCACTTTTTCTTTGGGGTACAAATGGAACCCACATGGGACTTCACGTAATTTTACCGACGTGGGAAGACGAAGGTTAAACTGTTATTGTTATTTTATTGACATTTTGTGAGCTTTGTCCATAAAATTGTACAACTTTCAGTGACAATAAAGCATATTTCTAATGACTTAATTTGATGGTCTTATGGTGCAAAAAATTGAGCGGTTCAAACACGTGTATCGTTTGAACTATTTGTTTAAGTAATTTAACTACTAGTTGGTAGTTTTCGTTTTCATTTCTATATGACGACAAAACAACAAAAGATAACTTATGAAGATTTCTTTTCATAGTTTGTTTATACTTTTTTGGTTATGTCTTTAATCATTGAATCGATTAATACCTTGATAGTAACGTCAAACATAAAGTTAAACAATAAGGAATTCAACGCAACGAAACACCTCTATAATCAGAAATCCAAATCCAATCATATTTCAGTCAGGAAACAGAGGGGTGAAATATTCACCCTATCGTGCAAAACGGCAGACGTTCACCCTACAGAAACCCTAGAATAAGCTAGATCACTTCGCTGGAAGAAACTTAGGTCCACAATATTTGAAATGAAAATAAAAGCGCAAAGCAAATACAACTTGCTATGTCGTTTATTACACTTAAGGTAAACTGAAAAATATCTCTTAATTATGACATCTATTTTACTTTTGACATACTTAGGTAAATTTTAGAAATAATCTTTACTTCAAAGTTAAATGAACAAGAAAACGGATCGCAAGAGTGGAACTGGAAAAAGTTGTATGTTTAATGATTTAGTAATTTAAAACAAAAACATCGAAATTCGAAATGCGGAAAAGACACTATAAACTGAGAGATACTTTTATGATATACAATATAATAATTAGTCTAGAATAACGTTTGATTTACGATGATTTGTGAAATTACGGTCATTAACCCCTACTCCCCCAGGGCCCTATTCCGACTCTGTTACTCACAAATTTTACGTTGTGTAAACTCTTCTATTACTTAATCTTTATTAACTAGATAAAACAGTTTTTAAATTTGAGTGCTTTTTAAATAGTTAAAAAATAGTTTTATTTCATGGTAATCAATTTTAATATCACATGATTTGATAACCGTAAAATCACTGCTGGTAATATCTTGTTAAAATATAATAATGACGAATCTACACAATAAAAATATCAGAGTGTAACGCTATAAAATCTTAAGCGTTCAGGATAACCATATCACAAGTTTAAAATGTAATAAAGTTATGACGTTAACTTGAAAATGTTATGTGTTATTTGCTTTTAAACTACATCATATCGATGTTTTTAATTACTACAGAATTAAGGTCAAGACCTCCGCAATAAAATATAATGCAACAACTTTTTACCAATTATTGTAAAAGTTGGGATTTATAATAATGTGGTACTATTGCGAGTAAAATGTGTCAAAAAAGCTATAGAAATTTGATAAGCTTAATAAGACCTTCAAACGTAACTTGCGACAAAGTCTCTCTCTCTCTCTCTCTCTCTCTCTCTCTCTCTCTCTCTCTCTCTCTCTCTCTCTCTCTCTCTCTCTTTCGCTCTGTAGCTTCAAAACCCTTCGTGTGTCATCGCTGCCGACTTGCATCCACCTACTTTGATCAATCATCTTCCCATGTGTATTTACATGGCATGCAAATCTTTTATAATGATATCCCACCATCTCAGGTCTGCTTATGGGTTTCCTGCCGATCTGATTTTCCTCTCATATCTGTTTGATGAGTCGTTCTTAATTGGCTCTAAGCACATCACATCAGTCTATGGACTTTTATCTAATTGATGATGTTTTAGTTGGTTATACAAGGTTTCCAATTCTTGCAAATATGGTCTGACTAATCTACTAAATTCTGACGGTTTGTATTTTGTGATTTGGATCTTCGATGATCTCGATGGCATCTTTGACTTCAGTATGTCTTGTAATACATAGAAACTTCTGCTGTCTTTCTGTATTCGTATCTGATCAGCTGTTCATGTCGTGAATTAGAATGGCACTTGGATACAAAAATTATTTGAAACTTTCGAATGTATGTGTCCATAGCTATATTTTGTCATATTCTATCTCTATCTGCTGTGCAGTTGATGGTGCATATACTTGGTTTTTTCTTCATTAATATTTAATGCTAACATTTTCGCTTCCTCTACTATTTTTATAAATATTTCCTGTGTTTTGGAGGTGCTATTTCCTATAATGTCGATGTCGTCGGCATAGGCCAAAATGATTTGGTTTCACTGGTCAGAAAACACTTCTTTGGTATTACCCTAGACAGGAAGTTAACGTACAACTGCCTACTAGATAGTAGAGCTTAAAGAGCTCTACTATCTAATTATACTATACTATCATATATTGCCTATAAGCAGTGTCGACTGTCGCACAGGGTGATCGCCTGGATCTACACTAGTGTCATTAGGCCAATGCTAACTTATGGAGCTATGTCTTGGGTAACAGAAGTGCTACAGGCAATAGCGATAAAACTAAGCCATATTCAGCTGATGGCTTGCTTAAATGTAATAGATGCCATCAAAACAACACCAACTGTTGGAATAAAGCGGCTCATTGGCATCACTCCTCTATACATATATGTCAAAGAGGTGACAATGATGCGACTGCGGCCAGAGAATGCAAACCTTGATGTATGAATGGGACAATTGAGAACTCGTTACTGCGCTACCCCTACTACAGGTAGGCTGCGACTCAATTAATCCTAGGTTTGTTTTTGATAAACTCTAAAAAAATCGGGAGTCAAACGTGGCAAAGGTGTATTGCTTATTAACCGATGGTGAATATGCAATATAGATCTCCAAAGTAGAAGAAGGCTCAGGATGCGGGGTATACTCCAGATCACGAAACCTAAGATTAAAGTGTGGTATGGGCAAAAATGCCAGCATAGTTCAGACAGAGCCGGGAAAACCATAATAATCTACACGGACAGCAGAAAAGCGCTACTAACATTGAACAGACCATGTGTCAGGGTTAGTAATGGAGTCACAAGTCACTTACTCAAGCTTTGGATGGTAATAACATCATTCTGAGGTGGGTTAACTGACACAATAGGAATAAAGGCAACAGCATTGCTGACCAATTAGCTAGAAAGGCGGCAGGCCTAAGACACTTAGGACCTGGGGATCTTTTTGGTTTGTCAACTACAACAATCGCGGAAATTGTCAAATGTCACTTCCACACGCAAGCCGTGAAAAGACGGGAAGAAGGGCAAGGAGGTAAAGAAGGTCATGGAAATGACCATGAGCTAAGGATGACAGCTCCCTAAGAGGATGCAGTTCTGTGTGACTTGACTCGTCCTCCCTACTCTACAGATACAGACAGATTTTAGCTTCTTTAAGGGCTTTATCTAATACTATGTTTAACAATAATGGCGATATCCAGTTTTAAGCCAGTGGTAATAGAAAATGTGTCTGTGGTATGTTTTTCTATTCTGATCTTAGATGTTGAATTTTTTATACATATTTTTGTTAAATTAATATTATTACTAGGTATCCCTATATTTTCCATGTCCACTCACACACTATCCTTTATGACACTATCATACGCTACGATAAGTGATTAATAATAATTCCTCTAAACTGCGTTTGTGAATTTTAAAAATGCCTTATTATATATAAATATTGTTCGGCTGGGCGGCTCAGCTCGCTGACGGCCAATTTCCAATTATGAATTTGAATATAATCCAGAGAAACCTTTCAAAACACATCAGTATAGAGTAAAAGAAAGATATGCGGCAGTATCTACCAATGGATGAGAAACCAGCAAATGGATTGGCAGCCAGTGGTTAAGCACTACGAAATACATATAAGGCGTTGGACCTCTACTGGATTGAAGGTTGAGCCACTAGAAAAACTGGATCATACATATAGAAGAACTGTATTGTTGTCTCATAAAATTTGAGAATTACAGAAGTGGGAAAAATGCCTGATGAATGACGAGCGGTATCTTAGTACCTGTGTACCAAAACAAAAGAGATGTTGAACAATATACAGGATGATAAACAACTACTTAGCAACAACATATGGTAATGGTAGAGATTATTTATTGATAGACGAATGTTTAGACGAATATATCTACAACGGTTACAACTGTGCAATTTCCACTAGAAAACTAACGAAAAAGTATAAAAATAAATAAACAAATTTCATGGGGTATTATTCATTAAATTTTGAGAATACATAATATAGAATATCGGGAGTTTGTACATACATTTAAGATGTGATGAGCAATGAATAAAAAAGGAGTTGCCGATGAGTGTATAATCCGACAAGCGAGAGCTGGCGGGTGAGCTGCGCGAAAATAGAAAAGGAATTATTCTAAGAGAGATAGGAGAGGTACTTAATCGCGATTATAGGTATATAGTATAGGTACTTAAACAGTTATACACGATGTGAACTCCTAGCCGACTGCAATAGAAATGAGCAATATCTTCCACTTTTTAATTTGTTCTACGCGCAACCCGCCAGCTATCGCTTGTCGGGTTATACGAAGATTGAAAGATATAGGTATGATGGAGTAACAACTAATGCTACTTCTTCAAACGAATTTGAACACAGGGGAGGTAAATTGAAACAGGGGAGGTACGCTATTGAAGAGAAAGGTTTAAAACTTAATAGGACATAAATAAGAATATCTAATCGTCTATAAGAGGTACAGCAAGTCCAATTTTCTGCCTAGCGGTATCATCTGCATAGTGTATCAATCAACCAGGAATAAAAATGCTTTAAATAATCACATATTACTCATTTAAAGACAATAATAGAAACTATACAACACCGAAAAATTCCGATTAAAGTACGACATATTTAAAATAATTCTCAATCGAAAGTGAATGAGGTTTATAGAGTGCTTAATAATTAGTTCACTATCATAAAATTAGACAATCCACCTGGAAACTGGAGATCACGGATCTGAAACATGCACCAATAAACAAAACATTGCCATAGTTATAATAGGAAGAAATATACTATAAAAAATGTCTAAAAAGGTAAAACTATAGTGTATTTTTATGTATGAGAGAGTAATAAAACAATAAATTATGTATGCAAATCCCTAAACTGTTGATACGGGTGACTCAATGAAAAACAGATATTTGTCAACAAGTTTACAGAAGTATATAGGAAAACAATTTTAAATTGAGTATGACCACCAGGTATAAAGGTTGGAGCAGAATAGAATACAATAGTTGTGAGGGTTACTAATCCCTAAATAAGGTTGCCAGTGTCGGAGTGATGGAGGTTAACAGGTACTAATGAATTTGCAAGAAATGTAAGATGTTTATTTTATTGGTTATATATAACCAATAAAAGTTTAATTAATAAGTACCTACCTATTTGCAAAATAAAGTTTAATTCTTTAGATAAAATAAAACGTTTTATTTTATCTGAAATGAGTGTATTCCACGAAGTAAGGGTTTCAACAATCAAACATTTAATTCTTTAATTCCAGGAATCTACGACAGTAATTGACTAGATAATTACCTTCTAAACTTATTCCAGAGAAAATGTGATAGTGGGTTTTTCCATTTTGTAGAAAGGTCCAAGTGGCGTATTCAAAATTCTTAACAGTTCACTAAAAGTAGGTATTGCAAGGTGCAGTTTATTGTGTATACTAGTGTTATGGAAAATTTGCAAGTGCCGTGTAAACGCCGAAAAATTGGTCCTTTAACAGTTAATGAAAAAACATTAATATTTAATTGTTTTAAATCATTTACAGACAAACGTTTATGTGAAAGTGTTGATGAGACCGTTGAGTTAGTTAGCACTACACTTGGTGTTGGGAAATCTACGATTTACAGAGTTATTAAAGAAGAGAAATGTGGTAGTTTTCAAATGCCACGTAGTGCTCCAGGGAAACCAAAATTTCAAATAGAATATCATTTTAAATAAGGACTTCGACGGAAAGTGCATGAATTCTTCTTTAGACAAGAATTTCCAACATTGGATAAAGTTCTTGTCTCAGTTCGAGATGATAAGGATTACCCAGAAATGAGTCGAAGTACGTTATGGAAACTTTTAAAAGAAATAGGCTTCCGCTGGAAAAAGAATCCCAGAAAGTCTATTTTATTAGAAAGAAGCGATATTGTCATATGGAGAAGACATTTTCTAAGAACCATAAAGGAAATGAGAAACCAAAAAAGAAAAATATTTTATCTTGATGAAACATGGATCAACGAGGGTCATACACCAAATAAATTTTGGCAGGATGAAACTGTTACGAGTCAAAGGCACGCTTTTGTAAATAACTTATCTACTGGTTTAAACCCACCATCAGGAAAGGGACGCAGGCTGATAATAGTACACATTGGCAGTTCAAAAGCTTTTGTTGAAGGTGGTTTATTAACTTTTGAATCAACTCGTACCGGTGACTACCATGAAGACATGAACGCTGATGTCTTTCAAGAATGGTTCGAACAAATGATAGATCTTCTTCCTAAAAACTGTGTAATAGTAATGGATAATGCAAGTTATCACTCCAGACTCATAGAAGTACTGCCCACAACCAAGTAGTTAAAAAAAGACTTGCAGAATTGGCTGAGTTCAAAAAATATTACGTACCATCCCGGATCTATAAGAAAGGAACTTTATTCGTTGTGTGCCCTTCATAAAGAAAAATTTAAAAAATACGAAATTGATGAAATTGCCAAAAATCGTGGAATGACAGTACTTAGATCCCCACCATATCATTGTGAATTAAACCCGATTGAACTGGTATGAGCACAGATAAAGAGTGAAGTTTCAAGAAAAAATACCACTTTTAAAATTCATGATGTTAAACAGTTGTTTTTGGAGGCCGTAAATAATGTAAAACCTGAAAACTGGGAAAAGGCAGTAAATCACACTATTAAAGAAGAGGAAAAAATGTGGAAGCTGGACAATATTACTGATAAAATGATCGAGCCAGTTATTATAAATCTTGGTTCTGAAAGTTCATCTTCTGAATCTGACTGAATCTGATTTGGATTTGTAACAAGTAGCTGTAAGTTTTATATTAATATTTTTATTCATCTATTTAACATACCTTAGACGGTTTTAAAAACTCTTTTTCTCTTTTGTAATTTTTAAAAATTAAAAAAAATGTGAATTTTTTAAAACCCTTTTTAATGTAGGCCAGTCAGTTCTAATATAGTGTGTGATAAAAGAGGTCACTTTTGTTTACATACACATAACACTTTATAACACTGAAATAATTCATTTATTTTTTACAATTAAGTATTCAAAGTAATTTTTCAATTAATCTTGAGCACGCCCATGGAGTGGGCGGAGGTACCAGTTAAAATTATGCTAATTACTCTCTCGTTCATAAAAATAAACTATAGTAGTATCCTACAATGATCGTTCATCAAAGCTTATCTTTGGAAACAAGGAGGAATTGTGTAAAAAATTCTTTAGAATACAAGTAAAAGACTCAGACCAAAAAGTTCACTAATTTTAGATTCTTCTGAATAACCTATTTATTACATGGCATAATGTGTTTTATAATAAAACTAAAAATACTAACTTTGGTTTTGAATTGCATGCTGATAAAGAAAAACTTACCGAAAACAGAAGTATCACCGTAAAACCTGTTTAATATTTTATAAAACACAAACAAAATTTATAACTTCTGAAGCACAAAACCAGTTTTATCTAACTTTATTGTTGCTATTATCGGTACCGGTATCACAACGATTATACTTAAGGTAAGTATGCTTTAGTGCTGATAATACCGACCATAAAACCCCACTGAACTTGGTTTTGAGTAAGAGATATTTTCACTTCACTTCTAAATAATTATTAATGATAAGAACGCAAATTAAGAAAGATGTAAATGTTTCATGCGAGTTGTTTTTTACGTTAGCGTTGATAACTGCTGCTAGGTCACATTTCGATAGGATCCGAGCAAGGAAATACGGCGATAAAGCGAATGTTTTCTGTTTACGAAGTAGATGTTTATATTATAGTAGACATATCGGGTTTTGATTCGAGGCTTTTCCAAATTTTCATGTAAAATTGGGATACGGGTGATAAGGTGACCGTATTTCGAAAAATTCCAATAAATTAATTACATTATTCGAAACATATTTGTCAGTGATTATACCGAAATGCCAAAAACTGTTTTGTATAGAATCTTGAAATTCAGAAAAACACCAGAAAAGATAAATAAAGACATTTTTTATCATGGTGAGAAAACACTATCTTGAGAGAGATTATTAAATTAAGTGTCAAGTGGACATGTCTTGGACTTTTCTGTTACAGTTTATTACATGTCCCTAGCCAGCCAGGTGAAGGTTTTGTCATCTGTCATAAAAGGAATAATTTTTTCCAGCAAACAAGGTATACTTTTAAAAAGTAAAACTGATTTGCGACGGATACACTTAACACCAGAGTCTAAACAAGCACTTCATAATGATGGTAATTTTCTAGCACTGTACGCAGCCGAATTTAGGGATACGGATCTTTCTGAGCATTTGGTCACTTTTCAGAAGAATGCTCTTTAAATGAGCCCATAAATCCAAAACAAAATAATTGTCACTTGTAGTGAAATTATCCGGACATCCAGAAGTTGAAAGATAAAACCACAAGAGACGAAGTCAAAGAGGAGATCAACAACAAAATAAACAGCATGGTAATCTCAGATATTAATCAAGAAAACATAAGTGTGGATTATATGTGAAATAAAATCAAAAATATCTGTAATCCAGTGGTGCAACTTTCAATGAACTACCAACCAAAATCATTCAAAACAAAAAATCCAATTAAATATAATGAAACTGATCGATTAATAAAAAAGAGAATAAAAGAAGCCAAGGAGAGAATGTTACATGAGCAGTGCCAAGAACTAGAAGAAATTGAGAAAAAATATGAATTTTTTAACATGCATAAAAGAATTAGAGAATTAACAGGAATGAGAAAAACACTTCAAACTAGGCAACTAAGAGATGAAAGGGGTGCACTTGTAACAGATATAAACCAAAAAATGCAGAGATGGACACAATATATAGCACAACTTTTTGAAGACAAAGAGAGAACAGAAGCACCAAAAGAATTTAAGGATGATACTGGGCCTGACATTATACGAGAAGAAATTGAATATGCAATGAAACAAGCTAAAGGTGGTAAATCTCCCGGGCCTGATGAAGTTCCTATCGAATTACTTAAAATTGTGAATACTGAATCTATTGATCTTCTTTTTGATATATTCAATACCATATATAGAACAGGTATAATAACTAAAGAATAGCTCCAGCCAACATTCATACTGCTTTCCAAAAAAAGCGAATGCAAAGGAGTGTAATGAACATCGCACCATAGCCTTAATGAGTCATGTCTTGAAATTTTTTTTAAAAGTAATTCAAATAGAATATATAAGAAATTAGATCAAGGCATAAGTATTACACAAATGGGATTTAGAAAAGGACTGGGAACACGAGATGCACTGTTTGCAGTAAGTGTTATTTCGCAGAGATGCTTAGATATTAATCTGGAAGTATATGCCTGTTTCATTGATTTTGAGAAGGAATTTGACAGAGTGCAGCATAATCGACTTAAAGAAATTTTATTAAATAAAAACATAGACAGTAGAGCCATTAGAATCATCTGTAACCTCTATTGGAATCAAACAGCAAAAGTGAAAGTTGAAAACGAACTGACCAAGGATATCCAGATTCGCCGTGGGGTCCGCCAAGGGTGTATTTTATCACCCTTGTTGTTCAATTTATACAGTGAAACCATCTCAGAGTTAGTGTTTGTCGAGATCAGTGAGGGCCTTATAATAAACGGTGAGCCACTTAATAACATAAGATATGCTGACGACACCGTCCTCTGGCAGGAACACTAGAAGTACTGCAACACCTTGCTGAACAACTAAATATATATTGCAACGATTATGGACTAAAAATCAATTTGAAGAAAACCAAGTTCATGGCATTTACAAAAGCACAAAACATCAAAGTTAAGCTAGTACCAGATAATACAGAAATTGAACAAATATCTTCGTACAAATACCTTGGAGCATGGATCACAGAAGATACTGATCAGACAAAAGAAATAAGATGCCGCATTGAAATTGCGCGGTCAACTTTTAATAGAATGAGAAAACTTTTTTGTAATCGCGATATCAATATATCGCTCCGGATAAGAATGGTTCGATGTTATATTTTCTCTACCCTTTTTTATGGAGTTGAAGCTTGGACACTTAAAAAATCCAACACTAAAAACCTAGAAGCATTCGAAATGTGGTGTTACCGACGTATTTTGAAAATATCATGCATGGATCGCAAAACAAACGAACAAGTTCTCGAACAACTAGGAAAACAATGCGAAGTTTTAAATTCCATAAAATCAGGAAATTGGAATACTTGGGGCACATCATGAGAGGTGAAAAGTACGAACTACTAAGGAATATAATGCAGGGTAAAATCAAAGGTAGAAGAAGCGTAGGAAGACGTAAAATCTCGTGGCTACGCAATCTCCGTGAATGGTTTGGATGCAGTTCAATTGAACTATTCAGGCGAGTAAAAAATAAAATTATAATTGCCAGAATGATTTCCAATCTCCGATAGGAGTGGAACTTGAACAAGAAGAAGACCAACCAAAATATAAACCCAAACTATATAAAAGTGTCATGTAAATGAAAAGGTGGTGTATATCTAAAAACGAAAATCCCAAGCAAAGAGGTCTATTTCCACAATGTTCTCATTCTATGTACAGCTGGGTAATCTCAAATACATATATGGATGGTATACAGGAATCAAAATCGTACAAACATTAAAATCAATGATGATAAAACATGCAGAATTAAAAGGGGAGCAGTAGCAGACAAATAAAGTATATGTGCAGAAAAAACTTAACAAAGAGTGATGAAATATAGATATATCTTTGTTTAGCACCTAGACCGTCGGACTTCCGATGAAGTTTACCCACGATTTTATCCCCTATGCTTTAGAGAGTACTAAAAGATAAAATCAAAGAGAGTAAATATATACTATGTGGTTTCCTGGAGCTTTTCTGGTAAACTTTTCGGGAAAATTTCATTTTCTTTTGGAAAAAAAATTTCCTTTATAAAAAAAATTGTTCGTTATGTCATTTTACGAATCGATAGAGGAGTATTATTGATATTGATTGATTGATATTGATTTTTAAAAATTTTGGCAAGAGCTCAGGGTGCCCTGAGGGTGTTAATTATGACAAACATGTAATGGTTGTAAGTCAATGTCCGTGATTTTCTCATTCATTCCACTTGAAAGTTTGTTAGTTTTCACGATAAGAAACGTGTTAAAAATAACATAATGGCAGGTCGTGAGAACAAAAATTTTACCTTGAAAAATTAAGTAAAATTAGGAAAATTAGATTTTTAGAAAAACGCATTCTGGTTTAACTCTAAATTTTCTTTTTTTTGCTTATCCAATACATTTTCAGGACACAAAAAGGCATAAGCGATAAAATCGTGGCCGTATTGACATCCGACGGTCGAGCAGGAGATCCGAGACAAAAATATCAAGCGAAATCAAATGGATGGATGCTAAATGATCATGCCGGCAGCTGTTTATGGAAATGTGATGAAGAAAAAATAGAATAAAACAATACAAGTAGTAAATGAAGGTATAATTAAAAAAATAAAAGAATATAAGTACATATCCATAGTAAACTATATAAAAGTAAAGCATAGTACAGCCGGAACCTGCGTAAAACAGTAATAAAAACAAAAAAAAACAAATGGAAAGAAAAAGATTGCAAAAATGATTTAATTCAGTACAAATAGGAACTAATCTGAAGAAACCGGTGTTAGTGTAGGTGTAGTCCAGCTGCTTGGTATAAGCACACACAGAAAATCTTAAGATAGATATAAACATAAAGAACTAAAACATCGTGAGTAAAAACAAAGCAACAATTCCTACATAAAAATGGGAATAGCTAATACTTACAATATGAACTAAAATGGGGAAATATTTCTTAATCTTTCATAAAAACAAGAGATATAATAGCTATAACTAATTAATCCGTTAACTTGAAACGATAATTTTGTATTTAAACTGTAAAAAGTTAAAAATTATCAGCACTTACAGTTTATCGCTGAATTTAATATCCTCAGTCGTAAATGCATCACCACATCGATAAGGGGAACTATTCACATACACACACAGAAACACCGAACTTCTATAACCCTACTAACTTCAAAAACGGTACAACAATACTAGTGTTCGCAGATGTAGTGCCGGACGATTTGGTCTTTGATATCCTGCGGGGTTGCCAGACCTAAACGAGTATGAGGCACCTGAAACTTATCAACGAGGTAGCTAATCTATCACCTGCGGTTTCTTTGCGTCGAGCCAATGCATCACTAGACTATATTTAATAAATTTACTATATAGTACTTGAAAATTTAATGCACTCCATATTCAGTGGCGGAGGCACTATAAATATGTTTATTCAGCGAAAATGTGGATAATAAAAAAACAATTGACCATTCTCCTATAGCACAATAATATAGAAATAGAAGTAGACAGTTTACTTATTTTTTCTGGCATCTACCAAATCACCCGTTCGTAAAGTTTGTTATTTAATTTTGTTTAAATTTTTCAGTTCGTAAGAATTCTTTTTTTACTTCCCACTTATTTAAAACCTGCAATTTTATTAAAAAATTGACAAATGAAATAAATACATGTGTGTAAGTTCAGTTTTCGGTTTGGTTGTAGCCTGTTGAGGTCCTTTATCAGGCTGCTAGAATAATTTTGTAGTCGATATTCGTGTGTCAATTTTTTGTGAGTAATTTGCAAACTCTTCTTTCTTTAACAGTATCATTTAAAGATCACGAGTAATGAGAGAATTAGGTACATGCCAAGGTAAATTTGTAATTATATACATGGCTTTTGATCTTGATCTCCATCGATGAATTCCATAATTCCTCACTGGCTTAATGACTGAATACGCGAATGCCTGTTTCTTCTCCATTAACGTACGATCGTGATATATAACTAGGTATTTGTCACACTTATTTTGTTGCAATTGTTGGTTATTTAATGACACTGGTAGGCATGTACTTTTTGGATTGGTGAACGTCATATGGACTGACTTGCTCATTTACCTTCATGTGAAGCTAAATTATTAAGGCGAGTTGACACCATCCAAGTGTTCTTGGTTAAAGTCTGCTTGGACGTTGCGCGCGCTACACTTGGAAGCTATTTTAATCATGTCACATGTTTATCCAAGTTCATTTATATCACCAGTTTCTATCCAAGTTAAGTAGGATGCTGGCCAACTTCCTTGGGTCCAAGTAGTGTGGTATTGTAAAATTAAAATAACGTCAGTGTCGAAAACGAGACGCAAATACAAAAAGAAAATGATCTGAAAGGGAGAGTATTAAATTTATGGAGTTATACGAAGCTGAGGAAGCATTAAGGAATGTACGGATAAAGGAATATAAAAATAAGGATGCTAGAAGTGCGGAATTTTTTTTTTATTAATTTTTTCTGGATTGTAAGCTCATGTATCAACTTATCAGCAACCACTAGAACACTTCCCACAATAACTTCCGCCATATTTACAATGGTTATTTGACATCCAAGTCATTTAACCATGGCAACCAACTTGGTACAAGTACACTTGTACAAGTCCACTTGTTACAAGTTGGAATACAAGCATTCTTGGAGAGTGTCAACCCGCCTTTAGGTAGAGAAAATGTCCAAATACGCTGCCCTGGAACACTCCCATTTTGGTTGGATTCGGACTTGTGTACTGATAGTAATATAATGCAAGGAAATGCCGGTCATTAAGTTAGAACTTACGAATAAGGAAATAATTTCGGGGAAGAACTTGTCTAATATCGTGAGTTACATGTTTTGACGTCATTGCTGTATGATACCCAGTTAGGCAACAAGTTAGGTTACTGTTAGGCATGTTAAGATAATATTCTTGTTGCGTAGACAATTATATTATCTTAACATGCCTAACAGTAACCTAACTTCACAACATCGTCTAACCTATCATCTGTCCCTGTCACCTCCTGTCATGCGATCTTGTTACCAACATGAATCACCTAGATCATAAATCCTGCAAGATGACAGTGGAAACATTATCAGAAGAAACAGATTTCACATAAGACCATCAGTATATAAACATGTTATAGACTGTGCTGATGATCGTCATTTGGCTGGCGATGGTAGTGTATTTCATGAATTGCCAGACAGTGAAGGTATTGAAACACATCAGGAACATCAAACAACAGAAATTGTAATCCCTGATAATAATCATATTGTTACGTAAACAAATATATGAGTCATATTAAAACAACCGTAAACATATCTATTACTATTATTCTGTTCATTCACGATTTTTCTAGGTATTACCTACCTGACAGACGATAGGATCCCCTTCGTTATAAAAACAACGATCGAACTTTCTGGAGACGAGCCGATGTAAAAAGACCAGTTTTTAGACCAATTCGCCGCTCTCTCTACGTCGAGAATGCCATCGAACTTCCGACGATGTCCCAATGGTTTCATATAAATAACAATTTTCATTGAAGAGACCAGTTATTAACGAACGTAATAATAAATTATTTTAAGATAAATTATTATAAATAAACTTTAGATGAATTAAGTTTGTAAGTGTTATAAATATTGAACCTTTAGTAAATTAAATTAACAACAATAAATTAGAACTATAAAGACGTTATAATATACTTGAAACATCAAGTCATAATAATACTTACTGTACAAGGTCAGGGAGACAAATTAAAAAACCTTGTAAGCTGAACTTATAAGGAAAAAGAAAAGAAGATGTATGATACCCAGTTAGGCAACAATCATATTATTCATGTTGGTAACAAGATGGCATGACATGAGGTGACATTGACATATGATAGATTAGACAATGTTGTGAAGTTAGGTTACTGTTCAGCATGTTAAGATAATATATTTGTTGCTTAGACAATTATAATATAGTATTTGTTTTTACTTATTCGCCTTCCGTCAGGCTTATACATTTTTTTTACATATGTGGCCCCTCTTATTGGTTGAAAGTAAAACTACGATGTCAACAAGTTTACATACATAAATTAAACATAATGTATTGTCCATTAAAAGTTTGAAAAAATGACAATTTCCTATGTAAAGTTACAAAATAAATTCAAATAGGTACCAGATAAACAAAATAAGCAAATTTTAATTTTTTAATAAATAAATGAGAGTATTTTACTAAAATGTGATCTTTATTCTGAATGTTTTTATTTTATACTTTAAATATTAATCTACTTGTTTCATTTTTATACAAGAAATATTAAGTTCCAATTTTTTCAAATGATTATCATCGTCGAAAGACTTTCATATATATGATTTATATATTTTTTAACATAACCAATATATTACAGTACGAGATATATAATATAATATAAAAACTTGCAGCAGGCCGTTTCAGGCTCATAGCTTAGTAATTATCTTCCATCTTCTTCTATCTCTAGCTTGTTTTCTCCAATTTTCTATCTTCTTTTCTTCTTCCGCAATTGCTTCCCTGTATCTTCTCCTCGGTCTGCCTCTTTTCCTGTTACCTTCCGGTGTTCTCCATGGTATGTTCTTTACCTCTCTACTGTTCTCCATTTTAACAAAATGACCTAGCCACTGCAATCTTCTAGCTTTGACAAAATCGCTTATTCTCACTTCGCAGAACATTTTATAAATTTCAGCATTTGTTCTTCGCTTTTATCCTATTTCTGTCAACTTTTCTCCAAATATTCTTCTTAATATTCTTTGTTCCCATATTTCAATTTTCTGTTGTGGTTTCTTTGTTAACAACCATGTCTCGCACCCATACGTTAGAGTAGGTCGCAGGATAGTTTTATACAGTCTTATTTTTGTATTTCTCGATACCCCTTTCGATTTTGTTATTCTTTGCAAACTGCCTGGATACCTGTTTCCTCTTGCTATTCGTAGATCTATTTCCTTTTCTTCTTCGCATTTATTTGTCACAAGAACTCCCAGATACATGTAATCCTCTACCTTTTCAATTTCCAGAATTTCTCTCCCTTATGCAATTTCCATATTTATTTTCTGCTTTTCTTTTGCTTATCCTTCAGTGCCATGTATTTTGTTTTATTTATATTTATCTGTAATACCATATTTCCTGCGGCCTCTAGAAGAATCTTTTTCTAATTCTTTTCTACTCCTAGCCAAAAGTACAACATCATCAGCATAGGCTAGACACTGGTGAATTTTATTAAATACTGTTCCCGCTCTATTCAAACTGCTGTCTCTTATTATGTTTTCAAGGGCCAAATTAAATAGCGCGGGAATAGAGGATCCTCTTGTCTTACACCTTTCTGAACTCTCAAGTATTGGCTCTTCTTTCCATTAATCTTAACTGCGCTTGTAGAATTCTGAAGCGTCATATGTACCAGTCTGATTATCTTAGATGGGATTTTGAACTCCCCTTAAAGCCCCATTTGAAGCACCCTTAAAATCTATAAAGAGATAGTGGGTCGGTATGTCGTATTCATATGCACCAGAGAGAACTTGTTTCAGCATAAATACATGGTCACTATTTGATCGATTTTTTCTAAAACCAGCTAGATAGTCGCCCAATATATTTTCTGTGTACACTTCTATTTTTCTTTACGAGATATGGAGTACTCCTTTTTTAATGATAACAATAATACAAATTGGTTTAATGAAATGATTTTTATAGAACACTGTTTATTTTCATTTTAAAGTTAAGTTCTGGTCTGCTAAGACAAGTTTTAAATTATATTATGACAACTTACGTTTTGTTTGAAGTTCTCTAAGTTTCTAAGTTTTCACAACAGTGGTGCCACGTATGTAATGCAGAAACGTCATAAAGAGTCCACAGAACTTACATGCATTCAATTTTTTTTAATTCAAAATGAAATACAAAACGGTAAACTACAGTGTCTTCCAATATGGAACTCCTAACATTGACTTAATAGCGGCCAAGCTTTGAATAATCTGTCAAATTTGATGTCATTTATTCAACCTGTCAACATAAATGTCAACATTTTTTCTCAAAATGGGTGTTCTGTTCGGGCAACATCTCTCGCGCTTAGCCCATTTCGCGGTGGTGGATAACATTGAGTCCACTGGTTCAGTAAACAATCAACCAACGCAAACAATTGACGAAACGCAAGATCTGCCGAAAACATCGCCGCTGTCCGTGAGACTATGCAGGAGAATCCGAGGTAGTTGATTTCACGTCGCTCACAAATCACGGCATTTCACAGACAACTTAGGGAATTTTGCGTCGTAACTTGGGCTTGCAACCAAACAAAATTCTACTGATCCAGCAGCAGAAGGTAATGACCATAAACAACGACGTTGTTCATTAAATGGGTTCTGGAGCACGTGGAAGCTGATCCTAATCTTCATCGAAAATTCATCTTCAGCGACGAGGACCATGTTTGGGTCAACCAACAAGATTGTCGAATTTGGAACGATAACAATCCATATCAAATCGAAGAGCGTTCAATGCATTCTGAGAAAGTTATTGTTTGGTGTGGATTTTGGACTGGCGTCATCGGTTCATATATCTTTGAGAACTACGTTGGCCAGACCATCACCGTTCACGGCAAGCGCTATAGGAAGATGATGTCCAACTTCTTTTGGTCTGAATCTGATGATATGACAAAAACGATATGTGGTTTCATATCATCAGATACCATAGATCAACGATAGGGGCTGTATCCCATGCAACTCACGTCACCTCCTTATTTGACCCAGTTAGACTCTTTCTTGTGGGATTTTTTTATCGCAGGTCTATGAGAATAAGCCCTATACCCAAACTGATGCCATCGGTCAAATTCAGCCTGATTTATGCTCCAGGGTTGCAGCGCAGATGCGGCAGACATTTGAACGATGTTATTTTCCATACATAATGGATTCGAAACGCCTTTCAAACGAATAAAAAATTTCAATGATATCTCACACATTTTGTGTTGTATAAATAAAAATAGAAATCGCTTAATTAAAGACCCTATAGTTGAAAAAATAAACTGTATTTTCAAAGTTATGATCATAAGTTTGAGATTCGAAAAAAATTTATATAAAAAAATGGCAAGTTTCCTTTTATTCAGCTTAATCCATTGGACATATTTCCTTGTGTCTCTCGACAAATAGCTCCGCCCCTGTAAGTTTAAGCTGTGCGTTTATTCATCAAGTAGTTTCTAAACGGTAACATCTGACAACCCTGAATTAGATGTTTGAAGAGTAGGTAGGTATACATTGCGTCTGTATACATAGGCCATCACAGGCTTGAGGGTTTCTCAGAATTTACAAATTTTAAAGATTTCTGTATAATTTATATTGGAAGTTTGGAATTTGATTTGAAATATGCAAAAGGGTTATTAAATAAACAAATTTCAAACATTTAACAGCATGCTTCGATCGTGTTACTGAAGTTATTTTCTTGTGGCATTTAATGCAATTTATTATTTTTGTTAGAAATAAGCCACAATTTTACTTTAAAATGAGTTTATTTGCCGTTTTGATTTCTCTTTCGGAAATTCAAAAAAAATACTTTAATTTTATTGGAAGATAGTTCATTCGATTACATGAAATCAACTTTAATTTTAGTCAATATAGAACAGTAGTAGAAATATGTTATATGATTTGATATTCTGCTTTTTCTCGAATTTTTAAAACAATTGGTACATGTGAATTTCATAAACATTCAACAGGACAGATTTATTTGAAGGCATCGGGTATAAATTAAAAGTATTTGATACAATTAGGAAAAATTTTTATTAAAGCGACAGATTTGTTTTAGTTTCTTTTATAAAAGAGTATACGTGTGAATAATGGTAAATTTTGCTAAAGAGAAAAATATCCGTTACAAGGAAACAAAGTAAAATGCAGGAAAGGAAAGATAATATCACAAAAGAAGTAGATTTTGAGGAAGCATCTGATAATGAGCAAAATGTTACCATAGTTATGAACAACCAAAAACAGGCATGTTAGAAAAAATAATACTGATAATGAAAACACGGCAAAAAGAAACTAAAATAATGATAAAAGTACATCAAGAACATAGAGAAGGATATAAAAAATGATTAAAGCAAGAAGAAGAACATAGATAAAAAAATGATGAAACAACAAGAAAAATATTTCTTCAAATTAGAAAATAGAATGGAAAAGTATGAAAACTATGTAAAGAACTATTATACTTGAAGAAAATGAAAGAAGGGGTAAATAAGGCGGTTAAAGACTGAGAGAAAACTAGAGAGTCAGAGGAAGAAAATAGAAATTTTACAAGAACAAATAGAAAATATTGAAGATGAAACATAAAAAATTGCCAGCATAACTAGAAAAAGTTGAAAAGAAAACTGGAGAGAGCCTTGAAAGAAGATAAAGTAGAAACAAAAAAGGAAATGAAATAATTCATCAAATTAATGGAACAAAGAGTCGAACATGAAAGATTAAATTTAGTTTGTGTTAGTGGTTGATTGTTTTATTTGGGATTATACGGGAAAATGATACAGGATCAGAAAATGGTAAATTAACTGTGATAAATCAGGGCATAGGGGTTAAAGTTAAATTTGAACATAATACTTTGGTACACATCTAGATCGAGCACTAACTTGGCAGGCTCTTGTAAGGGAACTCTCCTCCATCAACTAGCCCCTAGGCCCCACCCACTACAACCAAAAAAATTTTAATTGCAAACCTCTACTTGTGATACATATTGAAGACTAAAATATGCAATCCAATGATATAAATAATCATTATACAGGGTAAAGCTATAATTGTGAAACTTTGGCTAAATGAAAAATTTAATGAGGTTTTTGTTAATTCACGATGACATTTGTCACAATGGTTTACAGTCTATCGGGTGGAGATCATTTTTATATTTGCCTCCCAGAATTAAAGTTATTTACGAACAGCTCAAATAATTTATGAAAGGCATCCGGACAAAAATGAAAATCACGTGTATGTTCTCGATTTAGTTGAAAAGTTTAGAGAAAGAGGATGAGTGCAAAATAAAAAAAAAGGATGCCCAAGATTACTGAATAAAGCATCCCATATTGAGGTTCTTGGACATTTTGCAATAGAGCCTACTGCATCAACACGTCAAGTATCTGCAATGGCAGGACTTTTACATGAGTCGGCTAAAAACGTGTTGAAATTACATAAGTTTCACCCGTACAAAATACAAATTCTTCAAGAACTAGGCGATGATGATCTAGACCGACGAATTGAGTTTTGTGAACTCATGACTGAAAGAATTCGCATTGAACCGAGAATGTTAAAAAATATTTGTTTCACCGATGAATGTACTTTTATGCTAAATGGTAATGTTAATAAACAAAACTGTCGGTACTGAAGTGATGCGAACAGGGAAGGTCACACTCAATATCCTGAAAAACTAAATGTTTGAGCAGGAATATTACACGATGCTATAATTAGCCCCTTGTTCATACCAGCCAATTTAAGTGAAGACATTTATCTCAATATGCTGGAAAACACCATTAAACCTTTAATGGCGCATGAATTAGAGAACCAAAGGGACGATCAAGGCAACCTATCTCTAGAAGAAGATTTGCTGTACTTCCAACAAGATGGAGCACCTCCTCACTATACAGCTCCAGTTAGGCACTGGTTGGATACTAATTATCCGAACAAATGGTTGGAAAGGAAAGGTCCTATTAAGTGGCCACCGAGGTCACCAGATTTACCGCGACCTGAGTGTTTTCTATGGGGTTACCTCAAGTCAGTTGTTTATAAAATTCAACCTGCGTCACTTGGGGAATTGTGAGAAAGAATTACGCAAGCATGTCGCGCTATGACTAGAACATTTGCCCAAGTTCGTGCAGAATTTGAAAATAGGCTGCATTATTGTTTACAAAACAACGGAACCAACTTTGAACATTTACATTAAATTTTTAACAAGTTTGTAGTTCAACAAAAACTATTAAATTTTCCATTTAAGCCAAAGTTTCACAATTATTGCTTCACCTTGTATAATTATTATTTATACCATTGGATAGCATTTTTTATAGTCTTTTCAACTACATCGTTATTTAGAGCTACTGTCAATAAAGTCACGATAGCGAATAAGGTAGCCAACATGGTATCCATCGATCGATAACGGTCATGGAACTAGAAGAAGAATAGTCTTTTCAATAACGTATCACAAGTAGGGGTTTGCAATTTAAACTGGTTTGTGGTGGGTGGGGTTTAGGGGTTTGTTGGGGATGAGTTCTCTTTCATGTCATTTTAGTTCCCGTTTACTATCCTAGAAACGGTTTCAAGAATTGACACAATGTATATCGGGTTTTGTATATCGGTTATAGTCGTGATCTGAAAACAGTCGTGATCTGAAACTTATATCTAATTTATATTGGAATCAAACTGCCAAGGTAAGAGTTGACAGCCAGTACACCGAAAATATCAAAATACAGAGAGGAGTCCGCCAGGGTTGCGTGCTGTCCCAGCTACTTTTCAATGTCTAAAGTGAAGCGGTATTTCAAGAAGCGCTCTCAGACTCAATAGAAGGTATATCTATCAATGGAGAAGTTTTGAATAACTTACGTTTTCCGACGATACAGTAATAATTACGAATAACAACAATGATTTACAGAACCTAATGCAACGCCTTAATGAACACTGTCATGAGTACGGACTGAAGATAAATTTAAAGAAAACTAAATGCATGATCATGACTAAATCTGCACCTGCAAATATCCAATTGACTATTGAAGATACTGCAATTGAGAATGTTAATAACTATAAATACTTAGGAACATGGATAACATCAGATGTAGACCAAACCAAAGAAATTAAGACACGTATTCAAATAGCACGTACATCATTTATTAAACTTAAAAAGTTTCTTTGTTGTCGGGATATAAGGTTAGAACTACGCCTGAGAATGCTTCGATGTTACGTGTTCTCTACTCTTCTTTATGGTCTGGAAGCTTGGACACTAAAACAAGTTCATCTGAATAAGTTGGCCGCCTTTGAATTTTGGTGTTACAGAAGAATCCTACGAATATCATGGATTCAAAGAATGTCAAACATGGAAGTAACTAGAAGGATAGGAAATGAGGCGGAAATAATATTAACTATTAAAAGACGAAAACTTGAGTACTTGGGACATGTGATGAGAGGGCAAAAATACGCATTATTACAACTTATTATGCAGGGCAAAATCCGAGGAAAGCGAAATGGGGAAGACGAAGAATATCCTGGCTTAAGAACTTAAGGGAATAGTTTGAATGCAGTAGTGCAGAACTTTTTAGAGCGGCAGTCAACAGAGTCCGCATAGCCATGATGATTTCCAACCTTCGATAGAAGATGGAACTTAAAGAAGAAGAGAAGAATATCGGGTTTATTTTCTTCCACAATACTAATTTCTCTCCATCTTAACTATTGTATTTCTGCAATACCCATAGATCAGGTTCGAAAATAATCCAAGTCTAAGTGATAATCTTGGAACCATTGTCCTTAAATGGATGCGTTGGTCGTCGCCATCAATTTATTTTGGATTTTCTAACCTCATTATTATTATTTTGTGGCTAAACACCCCGTACGGGGTTACGCCGCTTAAGCTCTCTAGATCTATTTTACGAGGTAGATCAGTCCTCATTTTCTTTATTTAATTTTTCTTGTTATTTTTCTCCACTGTTTCCTATCTCTGGTTTTTTCTCTCCATTGTCGTACGCCCGCCCTGTTGAGATCGTTTGTTACTTCTTGTAGCCATGTAGATCTTGGTCTTCCACGTCTTCGTTTACCAGCTGGTGTCCATTCCAATATTGAGAATATTGTCGTAGATGGTCCTGATCTCCATATATGTCCTAGCCATTTTGCCCTTTGCTGTTTTATTTTACAAACTATATCCTCTTTAATTTCGTTTAGTAGTTCATGATTCGTTCTTTGTCTATATTGGTTTTCATTAATTTTTATTGGTCCTAATATTGCTCTTAGTATTTTCCTTTCTAGTATTCTAAGGTCTTCCTCTTGTTTTTTTGTGATGCTAAGGGTTTCGGCAGCATACATCATAGACGGTCGAATTATTGTTTTATATATTTTCATTTTCGATTTTTTGTTCAGTAATTTATTTTTTAGAAGCTTTTTATTTGCATAGTATGTCTTATTTGCTGTAATTATCCTTTCTTTAATTTCTGTTTCCCTTTCTCCATATATATTCTCCCAGTCTAACCTTTTTGTTTTCATATTTTTTGTCAAATCTCATTATTTTTGTTTTTTATTGATTTATTACTAATCCCATTACTTTCCCTTCTGCTACCAATTCTTTTAACATAGTTTCCATTTTTTTTTGTTCTTCGTTATTATCACAATATCGTCGGCATATGCTATTATTTGTCCCTCTGTACCTTTGTTGATTTTTCTGACTATATATTCCAGGGCAAGATTAAACAGAGTTGCAGATAATGAATCTCCTTGACGTACACCTTTATTTATAACAAATTCTTCTGTGTCTCCTTCTTGTGTTTTTACAGTTACTACGGTTTTGCTCATTGTCATTTTTATTAATCGTCTTAATTTGTTGTGTATTCTCATTTCGCTCATAGCTGTAAGTAATTTCGCTCTGTTTATTGAATCAAATGCTTGTTGGAAGTCTATAAAAAGCAGTTCAATTTCTATTTTATATCCATAAGCTTTCTCCATAATTTGCTTTACCGTATGTATGTGTCGCTTTGGCCAGTCTTCGTTGTATTAAAGTTGACATGATTTTATACGCTGTGTTTAATAATGTCAGTCCTCTATAATTATTACAGATTTGTTGGTCTCCTTTTTTATGGATTGTGATAATTTGTCCTTTGTGCCATTCTTCTGGCATCTTTTCTTCGTCCCATATGACTTTTATTAATTGGTATATTTTTTCTCCAAGTTCATGTCCACCATATTTTATTAGTTCCATGTTTATACCGTCTATACCTGGTGCTTTACCGTTGCGACTACTGTTTATAATTTCCTCAACTTCATCTCTCGTTGGTTTTTCTACCTCGGTTTCTATCATCGTGGTCTCTTCTTCCACATTTTCATTATAGTCTTCGTCCTCTTGTACTGTTAATAATTCTTTAAAATAATCAGTCCAGATTTCTTTAAACTCTTTGTCATTTTCTGATACTTTTCCATTTCTATCCTTTATGCCTTTTATCTTTCCTTTGAAGGTTTTGTTCTGCTCGCTAATTTTCTTATAAAATGCTTTTGTGTTTCTATTTGTGTTTTCTTTTTCTATTTCATTTATCTTATCATTTAACCAGGTTCGTTTAATTTTTCTTATTTGTTTCTTACATTCTGTCCTTAATTTGTTGTATTCTTCTTTATATTCTTGTCTATTTGTTCTGATCCACCTTTGTCTTATTTCTATCTTCTTTTTTAACATGTTATGGCAGTCTTGATTATACCATTCTTCTTTTTTGTTCTTTCTCTCTATCCCTACATGTTCAGAAGCTATTTCATTTATACATTTTTTTATATTGCTCCATTCTGTTTCAATATCCTCTGTATGTTCACAGTATTCCTTCAGTTTTTTGCTTACATCTTCTGCATATTTAATTCTTCTATCTCTTTCTAACCTCATACTGTGTAGAATTTTTTTTTAGAAGGTGTTATTAGCCTCTTGCACAATCCTCCTTCTTTCTGCGGTTTTGGGACCGTCACTGGGCACCACAAGCGGCTCAACTCAACTCATAAAATTTGAAAATCTAAATCTGCATATATCCACTTCAATCGTCGAGGAGTGTAATTTGTTTATTTACCAAAATATTCTTTTGTTATTAGATTATGATATTTTGTACCTTGAAGTACCACTGTAATTATCTCTAAAATACGTAAAAATAATTCTGTAACGTACACCTGGCGTTTAAATCACGATTCCCGAAAAAACTTGTTTTATCAAACAATCAGCATAAAAAATTATTCACGTCAAACAAAGGAAATATAAAATTTTTATATAACATGAATGCTATTTTAAGTCCCTTTAATCTACTGTTATTTATATATTTACCTCTTTGTATGAAAAACAAGAATCCTTGATAAAATCCAAAGTCACACACAATATGTTTTATTTTACTTTTGCACTAATAAATATAAATTGTTCACGTAAAATGCACTTTAATTAACAATCACATCATTGTCCATTATCTCGATAATATCTGAACCTTTAGACACTCTTGACTTGTTCACTCAATTCCTCCGTTTTAATAATCATAAGCAATAATTATTTTTATGCCGTAAACTATCAAGTTCACGATCAAACTAAAACTGAGGCACGCTGGCTTACCTACAAACAACGCTAAATCGGTTACAAGGTTGTTTTTATTTCTCTCGGAATCATTAAGTGTATGCAACGTCATAGACTAAAAAAGTGATAAACAGAAACTGGGATTTTCTGCGTTCCTATGAGAGATAATGGAAGAATTATTTTGATCATACTTATTGTTAGTATGTAAAAGTTTGTAAGTTAAATACGAAAAACAACATTACAGGAATGGTTTAAATGTTTTAATTAGTTTTGAATTGATAAGACACTAGTTGGATAATAAGAACACATAAATTAGTCAAATGTACGGGGTAAACCAAAAAAAAAAACAAACTTTTAAGATTTTTAGGTACCTATATAGATATATTTTGAAATATTGGAATTAATTTTGTCAAATCCTCTGGCCTTGGGGCAGTTAGTCTATTAAATCCTTTTTAGCTTTACATATGCTTATCCATTCATTCGCGAATGATCATCATCATTCTGGCTTTACAACCCTGCGTAGGTCCTAGCCACTACAAAAATTTCTCTCCAGTTGTCCCTATCCATCGTCTTTCTCCGCCACGTATTCCCATATTTCTCATGTCTTCATCGATGTTATCAAAGAACCTTGTTCTAGGTCTTCCTCTCTTTCTCTGGTCAATGGGTCTAACGAGGAGGGTTTTTCTAGCTGGGTCATTTTGTTCCATTCGCATTACATGCCATATCCACCTCAGACGACCTATAGTACTGGGCGTATTATTGTACAGTACAGTTTTATTTTTGTATTTTTCCATATAATTGTGGATTTAAGGAGGAGGTTGAGCCCAAAATAGCATCTGTTGGCCGTGTAAATTCTGCGGTTTATCTCTGCGGTAACTGGATTTACCAAAGGTAGAGGCACTCGAGAACACCTGCTGAATACAAGACAGATAATCGAGAAATCTAGGGAATTCAACATCCCACTATACATCTGTTTTATAGATTACCGTAAAGCGTTCGACAGGGTCAAGTGGAGACACTTATGGCGAATACTAAAAGAAGTAGGCGTACCACAACATCTAATTACGCTTATAACTGAACTATATGAACACACTACTGGATCAGTTAAAGTACTTGACACACTTTCGAACGAGTTTCATCCAGAACGGGGTGTCAGACAAGGATGTATACTATCTCCACAATTATTCAACATTTATGGGGAGTATATTATGCGAAGAGCACTTGAAGGATGGGAAAAGGGCATCTCAATAAATGGTCATAAACTAAACAACCTACGTTTCGCAGATGACACAGCCCTTCTTGCAAATAGTCAAGCAGAGCTGATGGAACTTATACGATTGATCGAAAACGAAAGTCAAATATTTGGTCTGGAATTAAACATATCAAAGACAAAGATTATGATAGTGGATAGACTACACAACAATCATCCACACATAACCACAATTGACCGGTTCGAGGTTGTGAGCTCATACTTATATCTGGGATCATTAATCACAAACACAGGGTCATTACAAGAGGAGATTAAACGTAGATGTGATCTAGCAAAAGTTGCCACAGCAAAAATGACCAAAATATGGAAGGACTGTCAAATTTCAAGAGCGATAATGATGAGGTTGATCAACTGCTTAATATTCCCAATACTGACCTACGGATGTGAATCTTGGACTCTGAGACAATCGGAGAGAAGAAAGATGAAATGTTCTGTTGGAGACGAATGTTACGAATTCCTTGGACCGACCGTAGAACAAATAATTCAATTTTAAGAGAACTAAAAGTTAGCCAACGACTCTCTAGTAAAGTACATCTCCAACAATTAAAATATTTTGGGCATGTTATGAGAGCAAACACAGAAAACATGGAAAGACTCATAATACAAGGAAAGGTAGAAGGCCGAAGATCACGAGGAAGATCCCCAACAAGATGGATAGATCAAATTACAGAAATATGCCAAAGACCTATGCATGAATTAAAAGAAATGACCAGAGACAGAGATCTCTGGAGACGGACAATACACGTCATGAACAAGAAAATATCAGACAAAATATAGATTATATAATGAATTCCGCCATGGTTACCATAGCAAACGAAGTTTTGAAATCAGAAAAAGGGCCAGTAAAGAAAAAGGATTGGATGACCGATAACATACTTAGTGTTGCCCAAATGCCAGAACAAGACGAGACTTAGACAGTATTGGTCTTGGTCTTGCACCAATATACCTGGTCTTGGTCTTGGTCTTGGTATTGCGCTCCCAGTCTTGGTCTTGGTCTTGGTATTGCGCTCCCAGTCTTGGTCTTGGTCTTGCAGCAAGAGTCTTGCAAGTCTCGCAAATACCCATTAGTCTATTGCTATTTATTAAACGTTACTTTAGATCTTGAACAACGTAAAACAGTAGGTACATAAGCTTGAATTAACATAGCCATAAAAAGACCAACCAAATTAATGAATGTCTAAACAACTGTCACTAGGTGAGGTTTGAACCCACGATCTAAGCGATCCGTGCCTATGCTCTAACTAGCTGAGCTATCTACCATGTCCCACGGGAGTGAATCTGTTTCTTAATAAGCGTTTGCTTTTACCAAGCTTACGTATGCACAAACATGGTTAGAAAACAAAACAACCAAATTAATGACATAAACTTGACTGTATTTTAAAGAACATTATTTGTCTAGAAAGCGATTGGTGGACCTCACCTTATATGAAATGGAATAAAATAGTTATATAATTTGCCATTTATTTAAATAAAAAATAAAATACAACACAGTGCACAATAGACTTTTACATTACTGATACTTTATATTTATTCCTTTGACCAAGAATTAATACAAAGTAACCATCTGGCTGACTCATCACTTAACCTATTTCTATGTTTTCTAATTACTAACTATGCTTTAGAAAATAATCTCTCAGCAGGTACTGAAGTTGCTGGTATTAAAAGAAAATCACGGGCCATCTTCGATAAAGTCGGATATTCTGTGTCATGCGTCCTCCACCACTCTAAAATGTCTTCCGAGTTAGCGGCTCTGGGTTTACTTAGGTACTCCTCCAACTCGTTAATAACTAAGCCTTAATGACAAGATTAAGATGAAGTCGAGGAGCATTCAGACAGTTTCTCAAAGTCTATTAAGTCTTCATCTTCATCATATTCAGATACTTTCTTTTCATTTCTAGGTGATTCTAGAGATTTATTTACTGGGTGTAGAGTTTTATATTATTTGTAAAGTTTATTAAATTTTCGCAGGCTTTCTGTTTTAATTGGCTTCCCCCATAACGTCATCTCAAAAGTCTGAGCCTTATGCCTTGGGCCTAAAATTAAAGAAATACAATAAATCCAGTTGCTCTTCTTATAATGTTTAAGCATTTTGTCTCGAGCTGCTTGAAAACCAAGAATGAACCTTTTATCCACTTCAGATCGATTAGGATTCTCATCTAATTGTTTTACGATGGATTCAATTTTATCGAGCAAGAGATTGAATGATACAATCACTAGTGGTAATGTAACATATTTTTCTCCACCAAGTTTTGTTGATAAAAGTTTAAAGTTTATAAGAAACTTTTACTCTTTATTAGAAACTTGTACATTTTCGACTGTTTGCCATTCACTATCTGTGATGTTAAAATCGTTCAATTGTCTGTTTCCATGGACGTATAAATATACGTCCATGTCCGTTTCATTGTCAGTTTTACTGTATAATGCTAAGGTATTTAATAGATCTTGTATGTATCTTGTACCGAATAAAAAACCGAGAATTATTATCGTTACTTCGTTACTTTTAATATATCGGTATTTTTTTGTTTACACTGTAATCGGCATTATCTCTTTATTTATCTCGTTACTTTTGAATATTAGCCCCATTCTTTCAGCAAATTTTGAATGGTATCATCGCATACTCAGCAAAAAAGATGTTTAGCCGATAAGATTTGTGGTATTTAAATTCCTCGTAACTAAATTATAAGGAAAAAAATATGCTAACCTAATTATATTTTTTATCAGCTAAGGTGATACATTTTTAAAAATTTTCGATACGATATTACCACAGAATAATAAACAAACAGAATACCCACTCTCCACGGAAAATTAAGTACGCGCATCTCCTCCGCGCAGACGTTCCGCCATGTTTTAGGAGGATTTTAAAGAAATTAGTGTTGTTTATGTGGTGTGCATGGAAAAATTAACCAGGTTTATTTGACTTACGGCAATCATAGACATACTATACAATTATATTAACATTGTTAAATATAATAACAAATATAATATAATTAAACATAAATATAAACAATTACATAACCATACAAATCATATGTCTGTGTCCTCCTAAAACATGGCGCGCGTGCTGAAAAACTTCAAAGGCGGCATCTGAGAGTGGCCCTTCTGGATTGTTTATTATTCTGTGATATTACTGTCGACGTCGCAAAGCAAAGATATTATTTTATTATTAGAAGGGGCTATTCTCAAAATCTAGACAATTAATTTCAGAATGAAGAAGTAGTGTGCTGGGAAAGAATGTACAAAATATTTGATTTTTAGATTGTAATTATGCTCTCTAAGTACGTGTCAAATTTTTAAGTGTTATTGTAATGAATATTTTGATTCGCTATGTATGTTTATGGTATTTTTCGTAATTCACAAGTCAAATTTTCCAAATTTTTGGTAATACTTCTTTGCGTCTCATAGAGTCTCTAAGCATAAACCCGAACTATTATACTCCTTCAAACCACACTCAGTCCTAACTGCAAGACGCAAGAGTCTCGTAGGCTTAGTCTTGTTCTTGCTCAAGTCTTGCACGGTTAGTCTTGGTCTTGGTCTTGTAAAAATTAGGCAGTCTTGGTCTTGGTCTCGGTCTTGCAAAAACGCAAGAACAAGACCAAGACTGCAAGACCAAGACCGATTTTGGGCAACACTAAACATACTAGACCTTATTCAGCAAAGAAGAAATTGTAAAAATAAAGATGAGAATCGATATAGAGAAATATATGGTTAAGCGAGCAAAAGATACCTGAATAGAATAGAGATGTCGTGAGATGGAAGAACTACAAAGAAAACATGGCGAATTTACTATACACAAAGAACTTAGAGAAATTACCTACACTCAGAGAAAAAGAACTGGTCACTTTATGAGAAACTTCAAAGGTAAAATTATTTTCGACTTAAACGAAAAAAAGGAAGAATGGACCAACTACATAAAACAACTCTCTACTGGTCTTAGTATTTTAAAAGCAGAAGTAGAGAAAGCCATCAAACAAAGCAAAATGGGAAATCTCCAGGCACTGACCAAATACCATCAGACTGGCTCAAACTTCTAGACGACGACAATGTCTCAGAACTAACAAACATTTATAACTACATATACGAAACTGGAACACTGCCACAAATATGGTTGAAGTCTACATTTATCCACTTCCAAAAAAACCTAATAAATCATCATGTATAGACGAATTAGTCTCATGAGTCACTCTCTCAAGCTACTTCTTAGGATAATTGTTAATAGAATTAAGCAGAAATGTGAAGACACAATGGGAAATAAACAATTCGGTTTCAGAGAAGGATTGGGAACAAGAGAAGGCTTTGTAGGCTGTTTGAATATTTAGAAATGATTGAAATATATGATAAAGATCTGAGACTTTTATAACATCTGTCTTGGAAACAAGAAGCTTCTATTCTGGTAGACGGCAAAGAAATGGACAAAATTTGTATTCAAATAGGTGTTAGACAGGGTTGTGTGTTGTCCCCAACTTTGTTTAACGTTTACTCAGAAATAATTTTTAACGAAGGCTTGGAAGGACAATGTGGAGTTCGAATCGGGGGAGAAAGTATTAACAACATCAGATATGCAGATGACACCGCGATCATGGCTGAAAGTATCGAAGATCTTCAATTCCTTATAGATCGAGAAACTAGAGAATGCTCTAATAACGGATTAAGCATAAATACAACAAAGGCAAAGTTACTTGTGGTTAGTAAACAAGACTTCGGCGACTAATTGTCAATAATGAACCGATAACAAAAGTTAACCATTTTAAATACCTAGGATGTTAAATAAAATGTTGAAAGGATACATGTGGCAACTACAGGGGAATCTCACTACTCGGTACTACATATAAGATATTAGCTTCAGTTGTACTAAAACGATTACTGCCATTATACAGAGGAAATTATTGGCGATTACCAATGCGGCTTTAGGCCTGGAAGATCAACAATCGACCAAATATTTACTATCAGACAAATGCTAGTAAAGTATTGGGAATATAATAAAGAAGTACACCAGACCCTCATAGATTTCAAACAAGCATATGATTCCATAGATCGCTTAAAACTGTGGAGTGCAATGATGGAGTTAGGCGTACCAAAGAAACTGAGCATGATTGTGAGAATGTGTGTTAACAATTCCTTTGCACAAATTAGAATAGGAGGCAAAACTTCAAAGGCTTTCGGCATAAGCACCTGGCTCAGACAGGGAGACCCGCTGTCTCCATTACTATTTAACCTAGCATTGGAATACGCAATGCGAAAAATCTATACCAGAGTCAAACCAGACATAACTGCCAGAGGAGCAAAGATTATTCTCGCATTTGCAGATGATGTAGATGCAGTAGCACAGACAACACTGGAAGTTAAGGATATAGTATCGAACTTTGAAGAAGCAACACTAAGCGTAGGCCTGAAAATAAATTAAGAAAAAACTAAATACATGGTCGTATCAAAAAAGGAACGACAGCGAATAAGACAAAACATTACCATAAACGATCATAAATCAATAAGCTATTAGTATGGGAACGCAAAATCCTGCGAATTATATATGGTCCTTGCAGGGACAGCGTGACGAATGAATGGAGGAGTAGATACAACAATGAAATAGAGACTCTCTTCGGGAAAGGAAACATCGTAAGATACATAAAAGCCAATAGATTAAGATGGGCAGGCCACGTGGTACGGAGTGATGACGACAGACTGATTAGCAATGTGTTTTGGGAAAGAGCAGATGGTAAAAGATCGACAGGAAGGCCTAGAAAAAGGTGGAAAGACGCTGTCAGGGAAGACCTGGAGAAGATGGAAGTAAGGCCATGGGAAATAATAGCACAGAATCGGAATCAATGGAAGGCAATAGTAAACGCGGCAAAAACTCACGAAGAGTTGTAAAAGCCAATGATGATGATGATGATGATGTTGAATAAACGAGACACTAAATCCGGATGAAGAAATTAAAACTCGTATAGAAATTGCTATTCTAACAAAAGCCCAAATGGATGATAAAGATCGGCGTATAATACAAAATTTATACTAGAACCAATCAGCCACAATAAGAACGAATTTTGGAGGTGAACCAACGGAAATGATCCAGATTCTACGAGGCGTTAGACAAGGTTGTATACTTTCACCTGTATTATTTAATCTATATTCAGAGGAAATATTTAGTGAAGCCATGGAAAAATGCGAACATGGAATACTTCTAAATGGAGAACGCCTAAACAACATCCGTTATGCAGACGACACCGTTATTTTTGCAGACAGTTTGAACAGTTTACAGCAACTAATAAACAAAGTAAATGAAGTAAGTGAAAGATTTGGACTTCAAGTAAATATAAACAAAAACTAAATTTATGATCATCAGCAAAAATAAAGTTAGAGACGCTCAACTACTTATCAATAATACACCAGTGGACCGAGTAAAACAGTATAACTATCTTGGAACAACAGTAAATGAACAATGGGATCACTCACAGGAAATAAAATGTAGAATAGAGAAGGCTAGGAGTGCATTCAATAACATGGCCAAACTCTTTAAAAGCCACAATCTTAATCTGGAGATAAAAGTAAGGCTCCTACGATGTTATATCTTCTCAATATTGTATTACGGAGTTGAATCCTGGACACTAACTGAAGCAATGGAGAAAAAACTTGAAGCCTTCGAGATGTGGCTATACAGGCGAATTCTAAGGATATCATGAACAGACAAGATAACCAACGAGACCGTATTACGAAGAGTGGGCAAAGAAAGAGAGGTGATGTATACCATTAAAAGGAGAAAGTTGGAATATCTCGGACATATAATGAGAAACAGCACTAAATACAGATTACTGAAGGTAATCCTACAGGGTTAAGTATTCGGAAAGAGAGGAATTGGGAGAAGGAGAATATCATGGTTAAAGAACCTGAGGAAATGGTTCTCCACAACAACAACGAATCTATTTAAAGCATCAGTTAATAAAATAATTATAGCCAGAATGATTCCAATATTCGGAACGAATAGGCACTGAAAGAAGAAGATAGAAATTGCAAGAGGAGCATTTATGAAACTTAGATCTATTCTGAGCAAGTCTCAGCTGAACTTACAGCTGAGAATTAAGTTCTTAAAATGTTATGTGTATCCTGTATTACTGTATGGATATGAAACGTGGATAATGAAGGTTAACATGATGAACAAATTAGAAGCCTTCGAGATGTGGATATATCGTATAATGCTCAGAATATCATGGGTTCAACACATTTCAAACAGAGAACTCTTGAACAGAGTAGGTCAAGGTGAAGGTGACTTAATAAAGATATAAAAAAAGAGAAAACTCGAATATCTGGGACATATCCCAATAATGAGAGGAAGCAGATACAGGATAATACTCAACGGAAAGATCGACGGAAAAAGAGGAATTGGTAGGAAGAAATACTCATGGCTCCGAAACCTTCGTCAATGGACTGACTTATCAGCTCTAAGTGAGTGCTCCCAAGTATACGGTTGCGTGTTGTAATGATCGTAGTATTTATGGTTGCGTGCTTATTTCCATATACTTTATTTTGTTGGTGTTTATTTCAAACCTATTTTTGTAGCTGATTCTTTTAATGCTACATACGCCTCTCATACAGCTTTTCCGGTCTCCCAGCAATATTGATATCATCAGCACAGGCCAGGATTTGCACTGTTTTATTATATATTGAACCCGTGGTTGTGATTTGTGACATACGTATTACTTTTTCCAGAGCCAGATTGAACAGTATACAGGAGAGAGGGTCTCCCTGACGCAGCCAGGTTAAAATGATTACAAAAGATGGAAATCTTGAGATTAAAGCAAAAATAAAGAAATTAGAAGTATCTGAGACGTAGTGCTGTACACCACAGTCCGCCACAAAGAGCTAATGGACATCCTCAAAGCAAAACAACTACAACACAATGACCTTCGAATTATAACAAATCTATATTATAAACAGCAGGCACACGTACGCATTAATGAACACACATCAGAAGAGTTCGAAGTTAAAAGAGGAGTGCGACAGGGGCGTGTATTGTTACCACTACTATTTAATGCATACTCTAAAGAAATTATGAAAAGAGCTCTTGAGGGAGAAACAACAGGAATCAAGGTCAATGGAACACCAATTAACAACATTAGATATGCGGACGATACTATCATAATAGCAGACAACCTCCAAGACCTCCAAAAGCTAATGAACAAGATAGTTGAGTATGGAGAAGAATATGGATTATCAATAAACACCAAGAAAACTAAATTTATGAGGATATCGAAAACCCAAAATAATGGTGAAAGCCTGACAATTAACGGTACTGCTTTAGAACAAGTTGAAAACTACCACTATCTTGGCACAATAATTAATCACACAAACGATTACTCCAAAGAAATCAAAGTTTTAATAGAGAAAGCACGTACAAACTTCAATAAAATGAGAAAGGTACTTTGTGCAAGAGAACTAAAATTGGAGTTAGGCTGGCAAGGTGTTATATTTTCACGACTCTGCTTTATGGGATGGAAGCATGGACACTTAACGCGTCTACTGCTAAAAAGTTGGAAGCATTTGAAATGTGGGTATATAGACGAATCAAGAAGATATCATGGACCGAGCATGTGACAAACAACGAAGTCATGAGAAGAATCAACAAAAGAATGGAAGTATTGGAAACCATCAAGAGACGAAAGCTGCAATACCTGGGGCATGTTATGCGTAATGAAAGATACAAGCTACCGCAATTGATTATACAAGGGAAAATCCAGGGCAAGAGAAGTGTAGGAAGAAGAAGAATCTCATAGTTGTGTGACTTGAGGAAATCACATCAATTGAACTATTCGGAGCAGCAGCATCTAAGATCAGAATAGCCATGATGATTGCCAACCTCCGTCGCGGAGATAGCACGTGAAGAAGAAGAAGAGCTGTACACGGATGCTTGAAATATCAAGGATTCAAAAAGTTACTAATGCCGAAGTGCTGAGACGATAGCAAAAGAGTGGGAAGTCCATAAAACAATTATTACAATTAGAAAACTGGAATATCTGGGTAATATTACTAGTTGTGAAAAGTATGAAATGCTAAGTTCTTTTATGCAAGAATGGATCTGAGTTAAGAGAAAAGATGACCGACGGAGGATTTTCTGGTTCAAAAACCTTCGGTAATGGTATACTTGCAGCTCAGTAGACCTCTTTGAGCAGCTGAAAATAAAGTATGGATAACTATAATGATAACTTATATAATGATAACTAACCTCTGATAGGAGAATACAGGTAGACAGTAGGCAAGAGAAAATATATATAGACAAAGATTAGTTAAACCTAATGGTAGTGCTGCCACTGTCTTAATGTTACAATGAATCCCAATACTAAATGTTCTTAAAGTATGAAAAAATTTAATGTAACGAAGTATCAATGAAAAAATGAATAAATAGATTATATTACAAAAAAACAGATCTAGGAGAAACGGCATATAGGATGGGATATTATAGTTTTAATATTTTTATAAATATAAAATCGCTTTTAATCAATAAAAAACCATTTGTCAGCACAAGTTTATCGGTAAATAATATTTTAGTAAATCACTGTATACAGCTGATAATCCTATCACTCTCATAACAATTAAAGTCTACAAAACGACTTTTACAGAACGTGTGGAGGATAAAAATTTTCATAGTAATTTTTAACTGTTAAGTAGTGAAATTCATTTTGGTTAATTTGTTTATAATTAGGTAATGGATCGGATAAATAAGGTCAGCGTGAAATGGCGTCGTATCTGATATAGATTAGGCGTATGAAAACAAAAATAATATGTAACATTGTACAATTTAAAAATTTAAAAATGTATAAATATTTACCAGATTTATTTAAGTTTGCAATCAAGAATTTTTCTTCATGATATAGGAAAACATCAAATAAAACACATATTGCAGAACATGGAAAAAAAGGGAGTGAATAAGTAAATGTACTCAGAAATGGATCTCAAAAAAGAGAGACTATTTTCATTGCAACAAAAGCAAGAACCTCCTAACCTTCCTAACCACAGAACGCTGGATTATACCTTCTTCTTCTTACGGTGCCTATCCGTTCCGGATGTTGGCGATCAACATGGTTATCCTAACTTTGCTTGCTGCTATTTTGAATAGTCCGATTGTCGATGTATTAAACCACTTTCTCAGGTTTTGAAGCCAAGACATTCTTTTTCTCCCTTGTCCTCTCTTTCCAAATACATTGCCTGAAGAATGAGTTGCAACAAACCGTATCTCTGTTCATTCCTCATAACATGACCAAGATATTCTAGTTTGCGCTCTTTGATGGTGTTAATAATCTCGCATTCCTTGCCTATTCTACGTAGGACCTCAACATTAGACGATCCACCCACGAAATTCATAAAATACGTCTGTAACACTACATCTCGAATGCCTCGAGTTTTCTTAAAGAAGCTTCGGAAAGTGTCCAGGCTTCTACTCCGTATAATAAGGTAGAAAATACATAGCATCTAATGAGAGAGATTTTGATAGCAAGTGGTAAATCGTGACTTCTGAAAAGAGACTTCATCATTATGAACGCTGATCTCGCTTTTCTTATGCGTTGGTACCAAGGTATGTGTAGCTGTCCACTCTGTCAATTGGATGTTGGTTAACCAAAAGCTGTGTATTTAATATTTCGCGCTTACTGACTACCATGTACTTTGTTTTCTTTGTATTAAGATTAAGTCCGTGATCTCTACTCTAATTGATATACGCGACATTATTCTTTGTAAACCGTCCAGACTATCTGCAAAAACTACTGCGTCGTCGGCATATCTAATGTTGTTTAGACGCATTCCGTTGACTAATACGCCTTCTTGTAGTTCTCCTAGCGCTTGCTCGAAGATATATTCAGAGTATATATTAAATAACACCGGGGACAGAATGCATCCTTGCCTCACTCCTCTATCTATGGAGACTGCCTCTGTCAATTGGTCATCCACTTTAATATTGGCTGTTTGGTTGTAATATAAATTATAGATGACTCTCAAGTCTCTATCATCTAACTCCACTTCTTTCAAGATGTTTATAAGTTTATCATGTTTTACTCTATAAAATGCCTTTTTGTAGTAGATAAAACAAGTATACACATCACAGTTAATATCCCTGCATCTTTGCATAAGCACTTGGACAGCGAATAAAGCCTCTCGGGTGCCTAAGGAATCGCGGAATCCAAACTGTGACGATGATACTTGTTCTTCGCATTTTTTATATATTGTGCCGTGTATCACTTTCAAGAACTTATTAAGTAAGTGGCTCATTAGGCTAATTGTTCTATAGTCTTAGTATGTCTTGGCATTTACTTTTTTTGGTATGGTCACGAAGGTCGACTTTAACCAGCTTTGGGGTATTTTTCCAGTTACGTATGTGTTGTTGAATACAGTTTTTATCCATTTTATTCCCTGTTCATCCATAAGTTTTAGGAATTCTGCACAAAACTCGTCAGGCCCTACCGTTTTACCATCTTTAGTTCTTTTAATAGCTGATGTAACTTCTTCAATGGTAATCGGAGATCCTGTTTGGCATTCAGTGTCTTGAATGGTATTCTGCCTTTCATCTGCAAAAGTTACTTCCACATAATTCTTCCAAGTGTCTAGTTTTTCTTCCACAGTTAACAGTGGTTTGCCTTGGTTATCTGCCAAACACCAAAGGCTTCTAGGTTTGTATAAGCCTGCGGCTTCTTTAACTTTTTTGTGCATATTAAATGAATCGTGTTTATGTTGTAATTGCTGTATTTCCGCACACTGTTTTCTTAGATGTGTATCCTTAGCTATTCTAATAGCTTTTTTGATATTTTTATCGATTTTTTTGTATAATGACAAGTCTTGATCTTTTAACTTTAGCCTCTCTTTCATCATATCTACAATATCATTTGTCATCCACGATTTCTTCTTTTTTTTTTTGGTGGTTTGAGAAATTTGTCTCGTATGTCTTTTGAAACTGTATGTAACTTTTCTAGCTCCTGGTACATTACATCCGATTGAATAACGGTATCCAAATTGTTCTGTATATACCGCTTTACACTATGTTCTGTGTGTTAGTCTTTTAATAGCTTGATGTCGAATTTTGGATTGACACTACGTCTAACCTTCTTTAGCCTGAGCCTAATTATTCCAATCAGTGGGTTATGTTCTGAAGTAAGTGTTTGAAGTAAGTGTTAGTAATCACACACTCTTCTTTTGCTACAAACTTACCCAGTCGGTCTCCTCGCTCATTTCTTTCTCCAAGTCTAAATGGTCCTATTATTATATTGTTAGGATTATACCTAACATTAATAAATATGTGCCCCAAAATGCATTTGTAGGAAATTGGATTAATATCAAAAAACCAAAACTTATCACTTAAGGTTCGGGATCTTCCAAGAATCATCAAACTCGTACTAATGTTTCAAAGTTTTAGCTAAAGAAGTGATAACAGGTGGAAATAGTCGGAAATATTTTCGTGTATTATGAAGAAACCGGTCTTACGGTATGTAAAAGGAAATATGACGCTTCATAAGAGGTCAAAGAACGGAGGTAAATAAACTAATAAAACCATAGAAAAGGATACGTGGATTGACTACCTAAAAAAGCTATATTCAGATGAAGAATAAACGACGCTAGAACCGGAACCAGAACAGAAATTACCACAAATGAAGAACTTAATATAAATGTTCAGGAAGTTCGGAAAATATTTGAAAACCTGAAGATTAGAAAAGCAGCAGATAAAGGCGAGATATCAAACGAATTACTGAAATATTGTGGAGCAGCAATGACAGAACACTTAATAATATTAATTAATAAAATTATAAAACACAATAAAATACTGGAAGAATGGAGAACGAGCGAACTAATTCTACTATTCAAAAAAGGGATAGAAAACAACCAGAAAATTATAGAGCTATAACTTGTTAAATACTACACCAAAATTAACACCACTCATTCATAAAGGAATATCACGAAATAAGATTAAGTAAAATATATTATAAATAAAAATCAGAATATTCTACGTTCTATAATATACTTTTGTAGAGTGTTTTTAGATTTCCATATTTTATATCCAGTTTTCATCTTCTTTACCTTTCGCGTTGTGTTCTACGAAAAGTTTTTCTTTTTCAGTTACTCTTTACACGAATCCATTCTAGCTCCTCTCATTCCGTTTTCTTTGTTTATTAGTTTTTGTTTTTAGCATAAATCCTTTGGTATGTTATTCATTCATTTATTTAATATCAGTTGTGTTTAAGGGTCTCTACACATGAGAGCGTTAGGCGCTGCGCTTGCCTAATGCCTGGTAAGTACCAACGTCGACAAAACGTGGCGCTTATAAAATGTATTTTAAACGCCGCGTTTTTGCACTTGCAGCACGCTTCTAGTTACTAGGAGAGGCATGTATCGAGATCGTACACATGTTCACAGCTAAGCGCGCGCTTTTGCCCTGTTGAGATCGCTGTGCCGTATTGAAAAGTGATCTGTCTACAATAGAAGTTGAAAATTTTGATACGAAACTGTTCATTGATGAATTGCAAAAGAAAAGATGTATTTAGGACATGGAATATGATGAATACAAGAACAGAGTTTTAAAAAAATCTGCCTGGCAAGACCTGATGGACATATTTGCTAGTGAAAATAGTAATATAAGGCAATAGCTCCAGAATGGAAGAGAAGAAATTATTAGGTAAATATAAGCAGTTTATTTAATATTTTAACAGTATTACAATGTCTCAGTAAAATAACTGTTTCATAACTGAACTGGCTGTCGACTAAGCTGGCAAACAACGGCGCTAAGCGCTGTCATGTGTACGATCCTTTTTTACTAACGGGCGCTCAACGCGGCGTCTAACACCCTTATGTACACAGGGCCTCATTGTCGTAGAGAACCATGTGCCATGTGTATGGTTTACATGTATTACATGTGTCTTTCTCTTGTTCTCTGAAGTCCTTTATTTTGGTCTCAAGTTTTTTTTTAGTTTTTTGGACATTTCTATTTGATATTCCTTCGTACAATCTGCTGTCTTTCAATTTTATACCCATGTATTTATTTTGTTTATCCAGTGGGGTTCTTCAAACCAAATTCTTTCTATGCATATGGCGTCTGTGATTTTTAGCTTAATCTGTAAACAGAACAAGTGTCGTTCTTTTTTTTTATTCAAGAAATACTATATAGTACCACTTATACACATAAAGTCCGAACGAGACAACCAAATACAGAAAAGTCTATTGAAATGTAAGTAATAGCAAATACTTCGTACAAGAAAAAAGATAATGATAATAGTGATATTTGTTATCGTATCCCATCAATCAATAACTTTTTTACAAACATTCCGAGTATTTCTTTTAATTTATTGATTGTCTGAAGTACCTATCTTAGCTCGTAACTAAAATAGGTACTTCAATTATAACAATATTTTTTTAAACTGACTTAAGATACAAATGAATGTACCAAAAAAATGATCCCATTAACGACCGAAACCATATGCTTATTGACTTTTTATTTGGATATGATTTTGTGGCATATGGGTGCTGCGATTGGCTTGTATGTAAACCAATGGGAAGGTCCAATTATTGATCACTCTTTATATCATTTAGGGTCGTATACCGGTAATATAACACGGGGAATGTTGTCTTTTAAGTCGGCAATTCTCTCTGGATTCTCGCCGCGGAATAGCAGTTTTACATAGTCACACAGAAAATAGTCTAGTGATGTTAGTTGTTGAACCGCACGATTTTGGAAGTCAATTTACAGCCAAAATGCGAAATTATCTGCTCACCGTATTCAAAATTAATCAATTCAAAATCGATAGTGGCATGCACCGTAATGTTCAAAAATAATAAACACAACTCAGTTGTGACTTGTAAATATCTGCAACTAGAAACAGTGTTAAGAAACAGTGTTTTGTCATTTTTATGTGCATGCATCTATATTTTCGCCCTCGACATGTCTTTAGCCGGAAGTACCAATCGATTCTATGTTTTGCACCACCAAATTTATGCTGATTTTCTCGTGAACAGATTAACGGATTCCGCTACTTTTTTTATTTTAGATTTTTGAAGCCAAGCTTCTATCCTTTCGTTTTATTACTTTTTTTTCTCTACAGTAAAATGATGAGGCGAGCGACACGGAACTAGAACCACAAGATAGCGGGTAGCATTATAGAATAGCGGAACTAACTACGAAAAAGAAATCAAGAAATATTTCCAGAGATGTCTTGGGCAAATACTAAACAAGAAGATACTAATATATTTAAAATTAAGACGCCGTTTAAAAAAATCCTTTTGCTGCTTAGAAAGAAAGGTTTAGAGTTTTTCTTTCCTAAAAAAATTTAGGGGTGAATATCTTTTAAAAGAAATATTTTTTTAAACTCCTAGTTTAAAGAGAAAAAATTACATTTTTATTTCACATAAACAGTTATTCACTCTCAAAAATCGGTACAAGCATAGCGGAAAGATTCTTGTTAATTTCCTGCCTAAATATCTAGGCGGAAACAACATCAAACGAAAGAGCAATTTGTTTATTATAAACAGACTTCAAAATATTTAGATCATCAATCTCAGAGACGAAGAAAGTATAAGAATCTGTTTCGGTGTTTTATGATATACGGGGTGAAACACTACCGCCTACTGAACTCCTCTTTTTTTGCTATTTACACTGCTTGGCCAAGGTTTACTCAAATTTCTCTTTTCTGCTTATACCAGGTGGAAGACAGGAAATGTTTTTCTCAGGTACTGTCGTGTGTAGTTTGTTTTTCATTAGAAACAGGCCAAAGAAAATGCCGGCGTATGAGATGGAATTATGTGTGATTCCACGTGCTTTTAATCTTCTACTAACTTATGCCGCAGTTATTCTCTGGTTTTTTGAGTGGACTGTATTATTTTGATTTTCTATGTTACGTAAAGAATACGAGTAACTTGCAACTAACTTTTATTTTTTTACGTACAATAGGTAAGAGAAGCAGGTAGGTACAATATGTGATAATATACGTTGTTACACAAAGTTGTTAATTTCGCAATTGCAAAGACACATTTTCTTATTAAAACATCATACTCCTTCGGCGAGAGTTTCTGACTAACAGTTCTGTCGTGACAGTAGAGTGACAGTAGAGCGAATTTAATAATGGACAAAGGAAATATTTTATTTTGAATATTACATGGTTGTAAACAAAATCAGTTTACAACCACAGGCATTACATGAAATTGCGATGAGAAACATGTTAAAGAATAAAACCGCATATTTTTTTTGTTTTTAAAGATATCAGGAAAATTAAAATAGCAAAATGGTCACAAAACATAAGACTACAATATGATTTCGATGTATACCTACCCTTTTACCTCGTCCTTCCTACAGAATGTCTTAAACAACATACGAAAAACATTTCCTTTATTCTACCCGCTATAAGTCTAAAAAGGAAGTTTGAGTAAACTTTTATCCTACAGTATTGGGACCGTGCAAGTTCGGAACAGCGACACCTGGTGTCGTAAATCAGCAAAATTTACTGCGCTTTCATGTTAGATCGAGGTTACCGAAAAACTGTCAAGGACGTAGCCCCAAAAAAGAATAAGAAGAAAAAGTAAGATTGAGGTTATGTCGGTATGTTATTAAAAGGTAATCGTTGTATGTAGTGTAAATACAAATAAATATATTATTAAATTACAGCATTACTGTTAATATGGATGCAATACTAAAAACTGGATTTGAGAAAGTAAATCACCAAATAACTTTTCAACCAAGCACTGAGTCAAATGGAAAAGCTTTAGTAGTGGCAAATGTCAAAAAAGAATGGAAGAATTATGTGGAAGAATTAAGAAAAATAAATTACCATAAATATTGTTAATGCATAAATTAGCAGGTTAAGCCCAGGATATCATCATATTGGTTTGAACAATTAATTCTTTCCCTGTAAACTTTTGGACGGCGAATATATCTTAATGCATCTTCAGAAAAATTTGAACTTGATGCATTTTTGTAAACTTCAAAAAAATAAAATTTAAACATTAAACTTGATTTTTGGGTTTAAATGAACTCTAAGTGAGTGTTATGAAACTAAAATTTACACTTAAAAGTGAACTTTTATTTATTATTTATTTCAAACTGACTTTAAAATCGGGCGCAAGAATAATGCATAATTTAGGTTATGTTACTTATGCTTTTTTATGATATAAATCCACTTTTCTCTTTGTAGTAATTTGTGCTTCGAAATTGGAAACGAATAAAACTTAAATTGACAATTTTTTGTTGTATTTTTACAATTTATAACACGGCATTTCCTAAATCCCATTTTCTTCAGTCGCAGAAGGTCTAAATAAACAAACGAATATGAAATATGACAATTGATAATATGAATTTATGAAATCTATCGAGTTCTAACTCGATGATGAAATCTATGAAATTTGCAGTAAAAAATGCAAGATTTCTCCGCTACTCGCGCACGATCGTTTCTCCTATCACATCCAAGTACTTACACGTCGCCAATAAATACAAAACGATATATAAACGATATTGAAGGAGGTTACAACATAGAAAATCACCAAAATCTACATCAACTACACAGTGAAGACCCAATAAAGCCCCAGGAATCGATCAAATCTGTTAGGAAATGTATAAAAAAAGGTAGTGATCAACTTTTTGCAGCAATCCATAAACTAATAGTACTTATATGGCAGAATGAATTGGTACCAGAAGAGTGGCTAAAGGGAATAATATGCCCGTTGCATAAAAAGGGTGATCAACTGGAGTGTAAGAACTACAAAGGCATTACCCTGTTAGCATCTGCGTATAAAATCTTCGGCAATGTATTGGTTGAAAATCTTAAACATTTTACAAAGGATATTGTTGGTCAATATCAAGGCGGATTTACTGCTGAAAAGTCAACTACACATCAAATTCAAGCACATCGGCAGATTCTGGAAAACTCACTAGAATATAACATAGATACACACCATGTCTTCGTCGACTTCAAAGCAGCATATGACAGGGTAAAACGAACTGCATTATATAATACAATGATAGACTTTGGGATCCCTCTAAGTTAGTTAAGTTGACACAATTAACAATGCAAAATGTAAGCTCATGCATTAGAATTGAATGAAAAAACTCTACGTTCTTTGATATTCATAATGGTTTAAGACAGGGGGACGCGCTGGCGTGTCTCCTCTTTAATATTGCCTTGGAAAAGGCAATCAGACAATTAAATATTGGAATGAGTGGAACTATTTTTAATAGATCGAAGCAAATTCCCGCATTCGCTGGAGATATAGTTATAGTGGGCAGAAGTATGAAAGACTTGGTGCAGTATTTTAAAAGGCTTGCGGACGCGGCAAGTGAATTAGGACTTGTGGTAAATGAGGAAAAAACCAAATATATGTTGGTTTATAAAAACTCCCGAAATATCCAACAGAGAATTTAAATTAACAACCATACCTTTCAGCAACTCAAAGAATTCGCATATCGTAGATCGCTAGTAAACGCAAGAAACACGACAAGCGACGAAATAAAAAGATGCATAGCAATAGCAAACAGAACTGTTCATGGTTTTCAGAAACATTTAAAAAATAAAGATAATAAACTAGGAGTAAAGTAAACTCAATATATACAAGACCTTATTAAGACCGGTTTTGATATATGGAGCTGAAACGTAGACATTATCACAAAATATTGAAAGACTTCTTGGTATTTTTGAGAGAAAAATTCTTAGAAAGGTTTTTGGGGCAGTCAATGAAAATAGGCTATGGGGTCGAAGATACAACTTTGAACTATATCAGTTATACACCGATCCAGATATTGTAAACTTCCTTGAAGTACAGAGATTTAGATGGGCTACACACCTTGCTAGGATGTCAGATCACGAATACACGAAGATATTAACATTTTCAACACCAGAAGGCAGAAGAAGAGGAGGACGACCACGAACGAGATGGATTAATGATATGGAAGAAGACTTACAGATTCTAAGGGTCAGAAGATTGAGAGAAGTCGTCACTCCTGTCGGATTGTCGAGCTACTTATGATAATGAATAATAGCAAAAAAAATCTAAAATAAAAAAGCGGGATCCATTAATCCGTTCATGAGAGAATCAACTATGAAAATAACTAGTTTTTGGTGGTGCAAAACTTTTTGCGGTTAAGTGTATAAAACTGATATTAACTTATTAACTTGATATATTACTTAAGCAACAAAGTATTTGTAGGTTAACATATAAGCAGAATGGATGCAATTCGATTAACTATACAAAAAATATTACATTACATCTTCTCTTCTTAGAGTGCCATATCCCTACGAAACGTCGGCGACTACCATGCTTATAATATTATTATACTGATCTCGGTCTTGGGCTACGTGTAGCAATTGGTCCGCTGTCAAACCTGTCCACTGCCGCAAATTCCTCAACCAAGAGAGTTTCTTCCGTCCTATCCATTTCTTTCCTTCGATTTTACCGTTGAGAATTAGCTGAAGGAACTCATATCTTGGTCCTCTGATTATATGTCCAAGATATTCTAGTTTACGCCTCTTAATAATATTTAATAGAGTTCGTTGATGTCCCATTCTTCGAAGAACTTCTTCGTTTCTGGTTCTGCTAGTCCATGGAATTTTTAGTATCCTTCGATACAACCACATCTCAAACGCCTCGATTTTATTCATGATATCGGCGTTTAAAGTCCAAGTTTCACATCCATACAAAAGTACAGACCACACGTAACATCTTGTAAACTTTTCACGGATTTCCAAATTTAATGAGTAATTGGATAATAGAGGCTTGAATTTTTGAAATGAGTTTCTTGCCTGTTCAATTCTACATCGAATTTCGAAGGATGGATCTAGATTTTGGGTAATCCAACATCCAAGGTGTAATTACATTACATACCGAAAGAAATAAATGTAGGAGACGCTCCCTTAAAAGATAGTGCGAAGTTGGGTGCAAAAACAGGCTACAACTGACTAATTCCTAGAATGTTTCCTAGTCCCTGAGTCTCTAAAACTTTTTTAAGTACGAGAATACCTTTATCAGCTCGTTATTAAGATAATGAATTAGTATTGTACCTCACATCACAATATATTATTTTAAAATTTATAGTTTAAAAACACAGAACCTCTAAGAAAATGGTAATGAATGTGTCTATCTTTAACGGAAATGTTCACTTCACATATCACTCTTAAAGATAAGATAAGCCATTTGTTATACTTATATGTCACAAAATAGAGAGATTTTTGTAGTATACTTATTAAATTAGTTATAACAAATTAAAAATTACACTTCACATTAAAAATCACTATCCTTACGTAATATATAATATGTATCTTAAAGATTGGCTACGATAGTTCTGAATTACAGATAACAAACTATTTAGTATATGATCTACATTTTTTAAATGTATTACACAATCTAATTTAGTAACAAAGTTTCTATTTAGGAAACTGCTGTTATTTATAGAGTGCGCTAAAGCAAACTAGAAGGATATTAAGTTATTATTGTACTGCAGCACTATAGTACAATAAAAAATTGAGAAAGGTGACGCACAAATGTAACACAATCTACTAATTGTACGAGGTGCAAATCAAATACATAGTTTACTAATAAGAAAAGCAAAGGTTCACAACCTTTTAATAAATGAAAAAACTGATATGTTTTTGTAGACATCTTCTTCTTCTTCTTCTTCAGCCTCAAGTAATCCAACTTTGGACTCCTCTCAAATCAATCCAGTGTTTTTCTATTTTGCGCCACTTGCTTTCAGTTGTATAATCCAATCTTCTTAATGTCATCAACCCATCTCATTTGTGGTCTTCCTCTGCTTCTCTTTCCTAACCATGGTCTCCATTGTTGTCTTTCGTAGTTCCATCTCTTATCCTTTAGTCGCGCATTGCGTCCTGCGAAGCTCCATTTTAATTTGGCAGCACGTTCTCCTGCGTCTTTTACTTTGGTTTTGCTTCTAATTCATTTGTTTGTTTTTTTGTCTATAAGTCTCACCTCGAGCATTAATCTTTCCATCGCTCTTTATGCTTTTACTATTTTATCCATATTAGACTTGGTGAGTGTCCATGTCTAAGAACCATACGTGAGTATAGTGAGGATATACTGACCGTAAATTCTGGTTTTCGAATATTGTTCTATTTTAGTGCTTTTCAAGATCTAACTCAGTTTTCCAAATCGTGCCCACGCTAACCTTATTCTTCTGGTAATTTCGGCAGTTTGATTTTCTTTGTTAACTTTCATCTCTCCCAGTTAGATGTATTCGCTTACTGTTTCTAAATTTATGTCGTTCAACGGTATTTCTCTAATGTTCGCTATATTTGTCCTTATTTTTGTTTTTTCCAAGTTCATCTTAACACCTACTTTTTCCTAAGCTTGAAATAGTTGCTTCACCATGGTCTGTAGTTCTTCAAAACTTGTAGCGAATATTACAATGTCATTAGTGTATCTCAAATGACTCCATTTTCTTTCATTAAAATTCCTTTATCTACCCAGTTAAAATCTTTGAATACGTCTTCCAGTCAAAGTGTGAATAGCTTCGGTGAGATAACACCTCCCTGAATAACTCTTCTGTTTATTGGTATAGCTTTGGTTTTCGCATCTATTTGTATTTTCATTGTAGCTTTCTTGTAAAAATTATGTATGAGCATTCTGTATCTGGAGTCTATCCTGCAGTTGTTCATAACTCTCTCTATTGCCCAAAGTTCTATGGAGTCGAATGACTTTTCATAATCAAATAAGATAATGCATAAGTTTAAGTGATATTCATTGGCTTTCTCTATTAGCGTTCTAACTGTAAGAAGATGACTCGCTGTATAGTAGAGTATTCCATCTGGGCTCAGAGCCTTATTGTTCTTTAGTTAGGGAGTTTTTGTACACACTTATGACAAATCAAAAGCTGACAAAGGGCAGTATTTTTGAAGGATGTAAGAGATTTTAATTCCTAGCTGAGAGGTTTCAGCTTACAAAGCCATCTTCGGAGCTATGCTAAGAGAGCAATGACGTTAATAACTAATTTTAATTTAACAAGGATTCACTTACGTTAAATATTAAATATCCTACTAAGACCTATCATGTGGTAAGCAAAAACATGCTGGTTCTATTTTTTCATTTGCTCTTTAAACAATGAAAAAAACACACAAAGGACTGTATACTGGACTCCACAAAACGCATTAAAAATTTTGGTTATGGCACAGCTGTCAGAACCCGACCATTTTTACTGGAGTTAAAGCAGCAGATAGAGTGAGCAAAATAGAATGCCCGCCCTTTAAATGATTTTTCAAAGATGACAATTGACATATGTCATTAGAAAAGTTTTTTTTTTAAGTTAATTAACGCAATAAACGATAAAAAAGATGTCAAAAATTTGAACAAAATATATTTTAACTTAATTTAAAAACACATAAAAAGATAATCTCAGAACGCCTATGATGTTCAAATAACTGATTGTTTAAACGATAAACTAACATCAATAAACAACACATTAGATTTTAAATACATTTTACATGTAGTGACTTAGTGGGTATGTCCTATGTTTTTAATATTATTTTAATGGTGACGTCTACTTGTTAGTTACGAATTTTTACATGCTTGGTAAGTCAAAAGTATAACTTTTAAACCGTATTATGTCTGTCATAAAATGTTTTTTTAGTGAATATTACTTCTTGAAAAAGGCATGGATTTCCTGCCGAAACGTCGAAAAAATATATGAAAATGTTTTAATATCAAATCAATTTTTTTATGAACCTAAGTCCAAGAAAATCAACTATAAATATATATATATATATATATATATATATATATATATATATATATAAATAAATAAATAAATAAATATATATATATATATATATATATATATATATATATATATATATATAAATATATATATTTGTTTTCATCAATCAAGTATTTTTTAACATGTTTATTATATTATGATTTTCGTTATATCTAGCCTTTTGAAATGAGCTTGGAGTAATGGCGCATAAAACATAGCCGCTTATATGTCAACAAAAAAATAAGCAGAAGTAAAAAATAGTACATTGTTTACCGGATAGGAAAAGCTTAACATTCCTGGACGACTGTGAAGATTACTCGGCTTGCGCCTCGACTTAGCAACACAGAGTCCAGGAATGTGGCTTTTCCTACGAGGTAAACATACTATTTTTCCGCAAATCGTTTAAAATTCGACAGATATTGATTGATTTAAAAAAAAAGCGATAATTTTATTCCCAAATAAATGGTGCTTTGAAATTCCTAATAAAATTACTTAGGTTACTATGGAAACGTATTGAGGTTGAATTGTCAAACTTAACGCTTATAATTTATAATTTATAACTCATTTATGTAGAACACTAACAACTGTACGGAAATATCATTTCCTTACAGTAAGGAAATGACATTTCCTTACAGTAAGGAAGTCCTGACTTTTTCTTCAAGAAATTTTGACAGGAATGTCAAAATTTCCTGGCGATTTGCGGAAAAATTAATTTATAGTTAGTAAAATTACAGTGCAGAGTGGAAGTTTTTATAAAGCACCGGTTAATGTTAACCTTATAAAATCTATATTTCCCAACTTGTTCTACAAAATATGTGGCAATGTTGCTAAGAGGGAACAATTTGCTTTTTAACAAAAGAGCCTATTAACATACGTGTTGCAATCTCAAAATATGTCAATATCGACGCCGTAAAAGAGGGGTGAATATTTATTTGAAAAAAGGGGCCCTCGAGAATAAGCAGATAAATGAGGGGCAGAAAACTGGTAAACAAGTTGCAGGTATTCTATGGTGGTTTAGAAGACATATTGATTGTATATAAAAACGTCTACGAAATGTTAAATAAAAGTACTAAAGTAATATAAAATAATATAGGTAAAAATAACATTTTTACATCTTAGAAAAATAAAAAGGAGTCTGATCTTCAGACATATATACATTTACGTTACCTTATATTTAAGTACTAATTCTTTCTCTTATAGTGTCTGTCTGCAATCTCTATTTTGCAAACTGCGGCTCTGAAAAGATTTGTGGTTGTTCTTGAACCACGTACGTTGATTTTTCAGCCATTCCTTTTGGTCCTTCACCTTTTTGGTCTTCGCTTTCCTTCTTCTTTTCTTCGTAAAATTAGTTGCAGGAACCCACTTCTTTCGTTGTTCCTCATGAAGTGACCGAAGTATTCGATTGTAGCTGTTTTAATTGTACTTAACAGCTCTTTTTTTTTAATTCTTATTAAAACGTCCTGGTTAGTAACGTGGTCGGTATAAGATATCTTTAGGATTCGATGTTAAAGCCTCATTTCGAGAGCCTCAATTTTCTTGTAAGTGCAGTCTGCGAGAGTCCACGACTTAACTCCGTAAGTAATTACATAGGTATGATATTTTAGGCATAAAGTACTTTTTAGATGATGTTTATGTTTGTGTTTTTTTATAAAAATACTCTGAAACTGTTTTCTTGTATTACGTTAAAAATTTTGTTTATATGGGATTTAGCCACAAACGATTGTATTAAAAAATAACATTTTATAATTTTTAATTAAATAACAATACCAATATAACAAAAATTAATACGAAAATAATAAAATTATTTTCTTTCTTTTTCTTCTTATTCGGCTTTTCCTATGCCAGCCTTTTCATTTGTTTCCACTTTGTTCGCAAAGTTGGGATCTGTGATGAGTTTTCTTATGTTCGGTCCGATAAAGATTCCTTCCTTTGGCTTTGCCGTGGATAAACCAGGAAACTGTCCACAAAGATATCTTAAACACTTTTCTTAAATGAATACCTTGACAAATTGTTTTATGAGCCCCAACTTAATGTAAAGCGGTGGAAGAAACACCTTTTTGGGATCCACAAGGCTTTTCCCCTCAACATTTTTAACCCCTTTTTTGTAGTAGAGAAAGTATAGAAAGCAACATGTAGTATTGCTTTCTGTCTCTACTGTCCCATTCACAGAGAAAGCAAGTAAACTTTGTATAGCCACTTTCTTGACCAAGCAGGATTGAAATCACTTTTAAATCATCACATAGTATCGTCCATTTGTAGTGTCCCAAGTTTCCCAAGAACGGAAGTATACTTATTGCCGTTGTGTAGTAGTACTGCTTTAAGGCTTCTTCTTGAAGAATCAATAAAAAGTCTTCACTGATTAGGAGCGTAACATTATATTAGGAGCAGTTTGAGATGTGCCGTAAGTCCAGGAACATGACTACAAAATACCAGGTCATCTTGGAAGAAGAAAGATACAAATTTCATTTCATTACTTCGATACCAAGAAAAGGATGTATCCGGAGCCAAAATATGTTTATTTTTTAATCTAGATCCTGAAACTTCTGCTGAAGCTTTAGAAAGACCTAAGTCATAGCAATCACTGTCTTCTTCACTATTACCTTGCTGATCAATGGAGCTGATCGCTCGTGGTCGTCATATATATCATACAAAGAATCTTAAGGAGAGGATATTGGCACTTTAAGTGCATGAGGAGCAGGGCGAATGCCTGATTGAATCTTAGGGTAGGAAATATCCTTTTTTTTTTCTTAATTTTTTTCTCATAACTATGACTTTTAGGCTCCCTCCAAACCATTGGTATTCCAAAACGTAAGGACTGGTTTTTACTAAAAACCATGGCCTCAGTTCTTCAACACACATTGAACAAACTTTGTGTGGGGCCCAAGGGTTATCTTGATCCCCTAGTTTTAAACCAAAATAAGCGAAATATACTTTTTTAACGAAATCGGTAACGTTTCTTTGTTTTTTTAACGGTATAGTTACCGCAAATGTAACAGAAACAACCTGCCGAGTTTATACTTCCTCTGGTAGCCATTGTCCAATGTATAAGTAACACAATAACTTCAAAATTGAAAATTTTAATCTTTTCTAAAAAATTTAGATAGGTGTAGTACCACAGCCACCTTTACTTCCAAGCCATGAAGTAGAAATTTGGCAACAACGCGTGGTAGTCCGACCGTGGGTTTGTTTTGTTTAACATTTCATATAGGAAGGCTTGTAAAGTTTGTTGAATTTATTGTTTTTTTAACTTTATTCGAATGTTTTATTTGTAAATTGTGTTTAAATCAATTAGAAAATATTAATATAAGTGAAATTTCACTAAATTTAGAACTTTTAGAAGATTCTTAACGACAATTTAAAAGGCAAGTATAAATATAACCTACAAAACAAACTGAAAATAATAATACTTTTGCGCCTTGTTACAAAATATGTAAACAATAATAATACTTTTGTTTTTTGTTACAGATACTCTGGCATTGGTGTGTACCTGGTTGCAAAACCAATTATGCCAGTACTTCAAAAACGCAACAGACAGAAAGTACGTTTTCGTTTCCCAAAGATCCCCAAAGAAGGTATACTGGGTTATGCTCTATTCATAGAGAAGGCTATACAATTACCAAATCTTCCGTAGTATGTGCCAAACATTTTCATGAAGATGATATTCAGCGGACTGAACAATGAGAAGATAAAGATGGAAATGTACACATTGAAAAGTTAATATTTCCCAAATTAAACGGCAATGCAGTTCCTAATATATTTCCTGAAGTACCATCATATGTAACTGTTCATCGTACTAAAGAAAGAAGGAATCCCGAAGACAGAAGAAACTTTTTGCATAAGAAGAGGGAACAAGAGATAACATAATTATGACAATTAGACTTAGACAATAATATCCCATTGAAAAACTGGACAAGTAAAATTACAAGTGACTGTGTATATTTCTATGTATTAAACATTAATCAGTTGGGACTCAAGTGTGATGATATTTGTATAATACATACTGTAATAGTTAGCAGTAATTTTAGTGTAATCGTCAATGTAGGTAAGAATAGATTAAGTAGTAATGATTTGAAATTGATTTTACAATATAGTAAATTAACAAGATGGTCACAATTAGAGAACTTACTTTCTCATTTAGATCTGCTTTTTAAATAAGTGATAACAAATTTGAGTATTATATTCACAAATCTTTTGAGAATATAGGCTATTTTAAATCGATATACAAATACAAGTTATAAATGGTATGTTACATTCAACACATTTTTCATGTATACCTCTCTTAACTTGGTCTATATGACAAAAAACCTATTCATATTTAAAATTGCTACTTTCGTATACCTAAGTATGAAAATTCAACAAAAGTTATAAGTAAATAGTAAAATATTAAATTTTCAATTAGATTAAATTAGAATCATATTTATATTGTGTCTGATTTCTTAGGATGAATTTTTTAATCATAATAGTTACACTAAGTTTTTACTGAACAAATTTTATATCTTTTGTATTTTTAATAATCTTTTTAAATGCTGTGTTAATGTATTGTATTATTTATATGCTTAAGTAATTAATATTTAAAATTTCTAGAGATTCTTGACTGCATTTGATTGTAAGATTAACTGTTTGACACTGTATTTTAAGTGCAATAAATTTTACTCTAGTGATTATTTTATTGATAATATAACCTAAATAATAAAAACTTTATATATATATATATATATATATATATATATATATATATATATATATATACATATTTATATTTATTGGGTAAATATAAGGTTTTATTATTTAATTTCCCTAAAAATATTTCTGTAATGAATTGAAGTTTTCAAAATATCAGATATTCAAATTAGTTTATTTTCTGGTAGACCTTACAGCTGATTATCGGACTACCGATGTCATAGAATGCGGTGTTGCCTTTTTTACTTCATGGCTTGGAAGTAAAGGTGACTGTGGTAGTACCCACATTACTAAATCTAGTCAGTGAAGCAAGTTATCGGAGAGGCCTAAAAATCAACATTTCAAAGACAAAGTGGATGGCAGTTGGAAAGATTCATATAGATCAAGGTCTGCTTTCTCTTAATGGAGAAGAGATAGAAAGGGTAAATCATTTCAAATACCTTGGCAGCTGGTTAAATGTAAATTGTGACTCTGATGAAGAGATAATATCCAGGATCGAAATATCACGTAAGGCTTTTATGACCTGGAAACTAGTTTTATGCAACAGAAACCTGTCAATGAATATTCGTAAGAAGGTCCTGAAATGTTATGTGTGGTCGATCCTATTGTACGGTTGTGAGACATGGACGATAAAAACCACAATGCTAAACAAGTTAGAAGCATTCGAATTGTGGTGCTATAGACGAATCCTAAAGATATCGTGGGTTTCGCACACTTCCAATGAAGATGTTCTTCAAATGATCAATTCAGAACGTCTGCTCATAAACACCATAAAGAGGAGAAAAACAGAATACTTCGGCCATATAATTAGAGGACCTAAATACTATTTACTTCGCCTTATAATACAAGGAAAAGTGGAAGGAAAGAGATGGATTGGTCGAAAGAAACTTTCATGGCTGCGTAATATTAGACAATGGTGTGGTTCCACAGTAGAAGAATTATTTCGCGCAGCAGCCGACAGAGAAAGGTTTCAGGAAATTGTAAACATGATGACGGCCAACGTCTGAATACGGACACGGCACCCAAAGAAGAAGAAGGTAGTACCCACATTATTGGCATATTAAAATCACTGCAACATTTGCAAACTTTCAAATAATTTTTAAATTTTTCGTCACTAGTTAATGACATTACTTTGGAGATTTTCACCGATGTCATAAAATCTGCACTATCAATTATTTTCTAACGTGTGAAATTTTTTAAGGAATCTCGTTTCCCTTTATTTCTAAAGCCAGACTTTTCGGAAGATCTAAAAAGCAGTTCTAAGCTCTCCCTATATTCAGCTTAATTTCTAAATTGTTAAAACGATAAACGAACTATAGCTATAAAAGTATTGATAACAGATATTTCTTTGAGCTTTGTTCTTTAATGAGCTTTTACATGGAATCGTTTCAAAACTAATAACATATTAATGCACTATTGATAAAAATAAACCAAAACCAACGTCTAAAGCAGTAAACAAGAATCCTTACCTTAAGAACGATTTTAAAAGTATCAGTAGAAGTAATATATTTATATCCTTTCTAACACTACAAATATTGTCACCTTATTATCACAAAAATAGAACACACTCACTTCAAACGCATCCGTACTACTCTGTCTGACACATGTACTTTCCGCACCATAAACCTGTTATTACAAACTCAAGTCTCGAGCACAACAGTTCCCGTAACGTACACTACACTACTACCACTGACGTTTTTTAATAGGAAAAAAAGCACGAGAATAAAATATACGTATGCGCTAATGAATACGTAGGCATCGGCGGTATCCGCACAAAATTAGTCTGATAATTGAAAATAGTTCACCATCGCCAGCCACCACTGCCCGCATATAATAATTCGAAAAACAAAAAAGTATGCTGCTTCACTGCCTCACTTCTACAACGTGTTAAGTGTAAACTTAAAGCACTCATAGACCAGGAAATCTGTTATTTCTGTTAAACGGATTTCGTTGTCGTTTTTTATGCAGTGGGATTAAAATTGTAACCGTGATAGACTGTGTTATGAAAAATGGGGGGTGAGGATTAAGGGAAAATTAATAAAGGGCAATAAACGTCTAGAAAAATCCTATTTTGGATTTCCTGCCGTTCATTTATTGGAAAAAATCTGTTAGTTTTGGATATTACACTTTTAAAAACCACTTTTATATGTCTTCATGTTTTTGAAAGAAGAGAAATCAGAAATAAATATAAAAACGAATACAAGATTATTATTATACTAACCATCTTATACCAAGCCGTTCTGAGACTGAGTCTCAATTCGTCTCAACTCATGTCAAAGCAAGGCACTGGGTAGGGAAGTTCTCATCTCCGACGTGGCACGTTCCAATGGCTTAAAGGGAACGTCCCATGATTAAGTATGAAGGAGCATAGGCTAGGTGTAAATAAGGTATAATCAAATAATATTGTATTGAAAGCTGTAGCCTTTCACACACCTTTCACAGCAGTTACTGGTACCCTCTATTATTTTTTTTTGACATTTTCTGATAGAAATTCAATATTATAAATACGTATTATAGTATTTTGTTTAAAGTATACAATTTAAGAATTTAATACAAATACATATCGCAACTCTGTAAACATTAGTAGTTTCTATACAGTAAAAGTTTCTAACTAACATTTGGGCTTCATAAACTAAAGATATATTTGTGAACTGTTTCTTCAGTACTTCCTCTTCTTCTTCTTCTAATGGCGCTACAACCCTTTGTGAGCCTTGGCCTGCTTAACAATGTTTTTCCATTCTGCCCTGTCGGATACTTTTCTTCGACACTGCCTGATATTCATGGTTTTAAGATCTCTCTCCGCTAACCATCGCTGCATTGGGTTGGTCCAAATATCTTCCTTAGTATTTTGCGCTCAAATATTCTCAGTTGATTTTCATCAGTGGTTGAGAGGGTCCACGTTTCACATCCATAATCCATATGTGACCACTGGTCTAATTACTATTTCGTAGATTCTAATCTTAGACTCACGATTCAGTAGCTTACTTTTCATTAAGGCTTTGTATGCATAAAAGCACTTATGACTGCTAAGAATCCGTGCTTGTATTTCTTAACTGATGTTGTTGTCATTTATTATTGAACCTAAGTAGGGAAAAGTGGAGGCATATTTGTAGGTATGGTTGTCTACCTTCAGATTCTCTGTTGATTCGCTTTTGTGCACTCCATATATTTTGTTTTGCTTTCATTTATGTACAGACCAAACGTAGCAGCTTCTCGTTTCAGTTTTCAACTGTTTCACGTAGTATCCTTTTGTTGCGTCTTATTATGGCAAGTGTTGTTGATAAGGCATCACATTATCTTACTCCATTTTCAATATCAAAGGCCTGCGTCATATTTCCATCTATTCTCACCATAGCTTTGGAACCCTCCAGAGTAATTCTTATAAAATAGGTAAAGAAATAATAATAAGACTTACTCACAATCAATTTAATTTAACAATCTGACGACCGGTTTCGCTTTCTACAATTTGCAAAGCATCCTCAGGTCCAGATACAAAGTTAAACTAATGCTGCAATAAAATAAACCCAATTAGGGTGGTGTCTAATAAAGATAAAATAAATAAATAAGTTAGTTCATACAAATTATAGTAATTATGCCAATATTACATGTCTGTGGTTTTCAAAATGAATAAATTTGAATATATAAAAGGTATTAACAGACAAGGTAAGACCCACAATTGGTATAAAGTAGTAATATTATATTGTAATAAATTAATAAATGAGCAGATATTTATCTTAAGTTTAACCAACTTATTGGGTATCCCTAACATAGATAGTTGCTTTAACATCTTTAGTCGATCTACTTCATCAAAGGCCTGTTTAAAATCGATATACAAGTTGTAAATATGTATGTTATATTCAACACATTTTTCATGTATACCTCTTAACATATGTATTTGGTCTATAGTTGACCTCTTTGGTCTGAAGCCACATTGGTATTCACCAATCATCTCCTCCGAAAACGATTACAGGGGGCTGTATATAATTCATGATAATATCTCGTAGACGACATTTAAAACTGTTATGCCCCTATAATTTTTGCAGAGTCGTTTGTCTCCCACTTTGTAGATAGGAAGTATGATTCCTACTTTATAATCTTCTGGGATGACTTCTAGTGTCCATATGCGGTCGATTGGTTTATGAATACGCCTCCATAGAGCATATCCACCATTATTTATCAGTTCTGCAGTAATTCCATCTGTGCCAGGTGCTTTGTTATTTTTTAGATGTTTTGTGACGTTTATCGTTTCTTCCAATGTAATGTTTCTTCCGCTCAACTAGTTGTTCTGCTGTGTGGTGAATTATTTCTTCATCTTTGTCTTGTTCTTTTTCTAGGTTTAACAGCTCTTGAAAATGGTTCTTCCACCTTTTCATTATTTCTTCTCATAGTTTCTTCAGTGCTATTTGGTGTAAATTATTGTTTTTTTATTACCTGACCTAGAGGACCTATGAGTGTTAATTTAGTAATGTAAGCACAAATCATTTCAGAAATTAATAAAACAATCAAGATCACAATTTTTTAATATACGAATATCAACGTATTAAGAATTCTTGTGGTCATGTTTCTGAATAGTAGTTTATTTCCTTAGAGATAATGAATATTTATGCATATCGTACAAAAAATGATAGGGGGGTAAAGGGGTAGAATGCGAAAACATGGAGTTGGTTTCAGTTTACTCTACTTAGCCTCTCCTACTGAACTGTGAGATCCTTATATAGAACTGGGGCATCAGAGAATAAACTTGGAACAGGATTCATAGTCAGCAGCAGAGTGAAACACCTAGTAATAAACTTCGAAGCCATAAGCGACAGAATATGCAAAATAAGAATTGGGAGAAAATTTTTCAAATATTCAGTAGTTAAGGCCCATGCACCCACAGAAGATAAGCTAGACGAAGAAAAGGATGAATTTTACGAAAAACTGGAAGAAATAATACGGAACTGCCCTAGAAATGATATAAAAATAGTGCTTGGAGATTTCAACGCCAAAATAGGAAAAGAAAACGATTACCTACCCACCATTGGAAAATATAGCCTCCATAACGACTCGAACAACAATGGAACACGCTTAATACACCTTGCGGCCTCAATGAATATGGTGATAGCCAGAATATGCTTCGAGCGTAAAAATATACACAAAGGCACTTGGGTTAGCTCAGACGGTAACACAATCATTCAAATTGACCATGTAGTTGTGGACGCAAGACGATTACAGCGATGTTATAAATGTATGTACCAGATGTGGAGCAAACATTGACTCCGATCACTTCCTGGTCCAGGCTAAACTAAGGGCATAAATTTCTAACGCAAAAAAAGGTAAAGGAAGCAAAGAAGATAAATTCGAGGTAGACCGACTACGAAACCCTGAGATAGTTGGAAAATTTGAACACAAACTTAAAGAAAAACTAGAAGACCAAATGAATAGTACTGTTAAAAACATAGATAATTACTGGAATTAGTGCGAAAATATTCTGAAAGAAGTAGCCACAATAGTTGTAGGAAAGAAGAAACAAGAAAGGAAGAATACGGAATGGTATGATGCGGAATGCGCACAGGCAACTCAAAAAAAGAACCAGGCGTATAGAAAATTCCAAAACAGAAGGACAAGACAAAATCAAGAGGAGTACAAACAGATGAGACAAGCAGAGAAAGAGATACTAAAACAAAAGAAAAAACGACATTTAGAAAATTAGCTACAGGAACTAGAGAAGCTCAATTCACAAAGCGAACCGCGAAAATTTTATAAAAATGTGAACTACAAGAGAAAAAAATTTAAACCTAGAATAACCATAATAAAAAGTAAGGAAGCCGAAACTATTAATGAGCCGGATCAAATAGTGGAGAGATGGGCGGAGAATTTTGTTGAAAAATTAAATATAGTCAACCAAGAAGTGACTGACATAAATGACCACAGTTGAGACGTAAACGATAAGAGGGAGAAAAATAATATACCAATAGAAGAAAGAAGTTGCCAAGGCAATAAAAAGGTTAAAAAACAACAAATCCCCTGGAGAAGATGGTATACCCCCTGAGCTGTTCAAGTATTAAGCAAACGCTCTAAAAAAATACATAATAAAACTTGTTGCATCCATTTGGAGAGAAGGAAAACTCCCGGACAGTTGGAATGTAGGTATTATAATACCTATTCACAAGAGAGGGGATCTACTAATATGTGACAACTATCGAGGCACTACCCTCCTAAATACGGCTTACAAAGTACTGGCTTATATACTTTATGATCGTTTACTAGTATATACTAATGAAAAAATAGGCAAATACCAATGTGGATTCCAAAAAGAAAGGTCAACAATTGATCAGATTTTTCTTCTCAGACAAACCTCAGAAAATACATATGAATATGGAATTGATACCCATCACCTCTTCATAGATTTTAAAAGTGCTTATGTGCCAGTGTAGACCGAAGCGCACTTTATAATGCCATGGCAGAATATTCCGTCGCATCTAATAACAGTGGTAAAGGCAACCCTTTCGAAAGTTGGATGAGAAGTCAAGGTACAAAACAGAGCATCAAGGTCTTTTCAAACACATACTGGATTACGCCAGGGAGACAGTCTATCGTGTCTATTGTTTAACATCGCGCTAGAAAGAGCCATAGAGAAATCGGGCATAACAACCAGAGGTACGATCATCAATACAAGTGTACAGATATTGTCCTACACAGATGACATTGGCATAGTAACACGGACAAAACGAGACCTGATGCAGGCATTTAAAACATTAGAATAAGCCCCGAAGACAATGGGACTGCAGTTTAATGTATCCAAAACAAAATACAAGAAGGTTACGAAGAGCACACAAATAACGGCACCACAAGATCTGGTGACAGAAGCACACACATTCGAAGGGGTCTCGGAGTTTATATATCTTGGAACCCAACTAAATAACAGCAACCTAGTAAGCGTAGAAATTAAGAGAAGAATATACCTGGCGAACAGAGCTTATTTTGGACTAAATCAGTTCTTAACATCACACATAATTAGCAGAAAAACCAATATACTAATATATGAAACTCTTATTAAACCTATCCTGACATACGCATCAGAGACATGGTCTATGGTAAAAAGCGACGAAGAACTGTTAGGCTGCTTTGAAAGACGAATACTTACACATATACGGAGGAGTACAAGAAAGCGGAGTATGGCGCAGGCACTACAATGCTGAGTTGTATCAATGCTATAAAAAATGCAACATCGTCCGGTCTATTAACCCAGATATTACTACCGTCCTTTTAAAAGGCAGTGTAAATTATGCGTAATTTAGGTTAGTACAGCTACCAACTGATAGATGGCTCTAGATGGAGTGTTTTCAAGAGCCAGCATTCGACAAGTTTTAACGATTTTAGTGCGCGCACATGCTGTAATTGTGAGGTTATCTGTGCAAATTGCCAGGTTTTGGACTAGAAAATGGATGCTTATAATTGGAGGTAAGTCTAGAATTAAAAAACTGTTATTTCACGGCATTGGCATGTGGATTATTGTATAATAGGGACTTATGTACGTATATTCTTGGCTCGAATAGTTGTCACGTTGTTTCAAAGGCTCGCCGCTTGGGATTTCATTTTGTTCTTTTAAAAAGACGGTAGTAATTAGTACTACCAACGTGCGTATTGTTTCAGGAGGCCTGTCAAATTGCATGAGCTATTAAAAGAGCTTAATTCTGATGAAATCCTAGTCCCTCCAGATGGTTTGATCATATTTCCCCCAGAAAATACCAATGATGATCCGTCACCGATTGCGACTCCGGCGATGAAGAACTAAATACAATAAATAATTTACCGGGTAGTTAGATGAGAAACGATGTAGAACTTGTTTTTGACAACGCGACTGAATTACCACAAGATTCTGTGAATTCCAGCCTACCATAAGAAGATTCAGATGATGACAATATACCATTGGCTTTGTTTCGTTCCAAGGAAAAGCTGCGCCATCAATTAGAGAATATCTGCACACTGGATTCAAGGAGACTTGTATCACACTCTGATTGTACTTACTAGAAAACTCAATTTGGACCGAAAATGACTTAGTCGCCAATGGAAATTTTCAATTTGTTTTTTGATGGTGAAGTCATCAATTTGGTTACCGAATACACAAACATCTACGCAGGACAAAGAAATCTTTTGAATGACATTACTCAAAATGGGATTCGATGTTTTATAGGCGTTCTTGTATTAAGTGGTTATGTGGTTGTGCCGAAAAGGTATATGTACTGGGAAAATCGTGACGATTCGCACAACGCAATGGTAGTAGCTGCTATATCTAGGGATAGATTTTCCCACATAATGAAAGTTTTGCATGTTTGCAATAACTTGTCATTAGATCAATTTGATAGGTTTGCCAAGATGCGACCCCTGTTCGACGTAATAAACAAAAAATTTATACAATTTTCCCCTTTAGAACAACATCACAGCATAGATGAGGCAATGGTTCCGTATTTTGGTCGACATCCCAAAAAACAATTCATCAGGGGAAAACCAATCCGTTGGGGGGTACAAAATGTGGGTAGGAGCCCTTCGTCTTTGATACACAGTTTGGTTTTCTCCTTATCAAGGTAATTCCACTACAATACCTGAACAATATAAAGTCCTTGGATTGGGTGCATCAGTAGTTCTATCCCATGCAGACAGATTGAATGAAGTATGGCCTCAAAGGCGATTCCATCTTAGTTTTGATAATTATTTTACTTCTATTCATTTACTGCATGAGCTAAAACAAAGAGGCATATTTGGTACAGGCACTGTAAGGGAAAATCGCACCATGAAATGCCCTTTACCCTGTTCATCTATTATGAAAAAAACTGAACGTGGTAAATACGAGTATCGTCTTGATAAAAATACAGGAATAGTGGTTTGCCGCTGGCATGATAATAATATCGTTTCTATTGCTTCCAATTTTGTACCAGTAATGCCTTGCTTCTCTGTAAAGAGATTTTCACAAGCAGAGAAAAAACATATTCAAGTTCCTCAACCAAATATTGTTAGAATATACAATAACTTCATGGGTGGCGTTGATCGCAATGACCAGAACATCAGTTTATATCGAGTGTCCATAAGAGGAAAGAAATGGTATTTTCCCCTTTTTGCTCATTGCGTTGATATGGCTATTCAAAATGCGTGGCAGATTCACAAAACTCAAGACGGTAAACTGGATCAACTTGAATTTAGAAGATCTATTGCAACTAATATTTTGGAAACTTTTAAAAAAGAAACAAAACGCGGACCTTCTAAGCGGAATTCGAATTCGGTAGCCAATTCAAGATATGACGGTATTAACCTCTTGGTTCTTTATCAAGAAAAGCAATCGCGACGTGGATATTGTCACAAAAAAGTCCAGTTTTTGTGTGAAAAGTGCAAAATACCTTTTCATCCAAAATTTTGTTTTAAATCCTTTCATTCTTTGTAAATTGATACTAATAAAATATATATGATATCTGGTACCGTATATTACTACCGTCTTTTTAAAAGAACATGTCAAAACTTGACAGGTATCGTCATAAAAAAATATATGATTGTGTTTTTTGGTTCCATATGCTATAATTTCCATGAAAATTCGAAATTAATTCAAAATGTTAACAATAAAAGTTTGAGTAATATCTGGATTAAAATTAATAGACTAAGGTGGCTAGAACACCTTGAAAGAATGGACACTGAAAACCCCCAGAGACAGATATTTTATCAAGAACCAGTAGGAACCAGGAAGAGAGGCAGGCCAAGATCTAGATACAAAATTTAAGTCGAAGATGACTTGAGGAATCTAGGGGTCACAAACTGGAAAGCAGGGCAAAAGATAGGGGGGAATGGAGACTAATTCTTGAACAGGCCAATACCCACCCAGGGTTGTAGAGCCAACGATGATGATGACAAAAAATGATAACGGTTAATAAATGCTTACAGGTGTAAATAAATATTTTCTTGTTTTACATTAGATTTACTGGTCTATAACACTAAACGCTAAGTTAAACGTTCATACTGCGGTTCGCGGTACCGTATTATTGTGCGTATGAAAATAGATACTGTAGTGGCAAGGGGGGAATCCAACTCCATCTGTACATCTACATTTAGAACGTCGATAGGCACCGATGCGCTTTTGATGCTCAATTTAATAATATGATAGGCTATCAGCAATCTTTTTTAAACACACACCAGAGCGTTGTCAAGGACCACATGTGCGAATATTTTACACAAGGTGTGTTGATTTGAACATACGGAATTTGGGGTAACGATTTTGGAAGTGGTTTAAAAATATAATAATTGGTATTTCATCAGTGGTGACAAATTCGTAATGAAACTTTAATTGACGATTAAACTATAGAAGCTATAGCGCAGTAAAACATATCTCTAAAAAGTAAAGAAAGGGAGGTACACTAAAATTTCCAGCCAAAGTAATTAAACTTTAGACAGAGGATTTGGATAAAACATAACTCTCAACAATTTCCAATAATAAGAAAATGAGTACTTATTTAAACAGACGATAGTGACGATTGTTTTCCAGTGGCAATCGTTTTCCAGTGGGGGTTGGGAATAACTACTAAAATTTTGCAAAATGCAACTTACTTTGATAATTAGGATACTTTATAAACGCAGTATTTAGGCCGTGACCAGATTGTTAGCACTATGTAGCAACATAAGTAATATAAGGTTAACCTACCAGTTATTGACACCTCTCCAGTTATTGACACTTCAAAGATTAGTTAGTAGTCAACACTACACAAAGTTTTAATACCATAAATTTAGAATTTAAATTATTTAAGGTAAGTGTAATAAAAAATATTATATAGCTGTCTTAAACTGAATGTTATCAATATTTTCATGATGTTCTCGTAATGACAAAATGTTGTAGAGTAGGTATAATAATAAAACTAGGAAATGTTGAATTTGATACAAGAGCCGAATGTCAGCCTGTCAATTACATATCAATCAATGACTGGATTAACTATGATTTTACAGGGAAACTCTCATTTCTCATATAATTTGCCATCGAAAGGCGATGTTGCCACCATAAAAATTATTTCTTACAAACAAATTTTTTCAGTAATTGACCATCCATAACTGGATTTTTTTTATTACAGTGTTTACCTATTACTAACAATGGTTCCGAAAAAAAAAAAATTTATACTCCAGATCAAATGGCTGCAGCGCTTCTAGCCGTTAGAAGAGGAGACTTAGTTGCTGCTGCTGCAAAAGACTTTCAAGTACCACGTATAACTACGCCATACAAAGTAAAAGGAAAATATACCTAGGTTCGCACTATGGGTCCTTCTCCAATACTCAAATATGAGGAAGAAAACATTTTGGTACAGTGGATGCTACAACTTTCTAGAATTCATTATCTACTTACGACAACATAGCTTATAGAGTGTTAAACTTATAGCTAAGAAAACCAAAAGAGATACCAAATTTGTAAATGGAAGGATTGGGCTAAAATAGTGTAAAGGTTTTTTAGGTAGGCATCCTGAAATTTCGATAAGGATTAGCCAAACTTTAACACCAGCTAGAGAAAGTGTCACGGAATTACAGCTTCGAAACTGGTTTGAACAAATTACAAGATACCTAATGGACAAGAATATACTGTATGTTGCTGATCAACCATACTGACTTTTTAATGCTGATAAAATAGCATTTTTCCTTCAGTTAAAGGAAGATAAAGTTTTAGCAAAAAAGGTTGAAAAAAATGTTTAGAGTACAGAAGGAGATGAGAAGGAAAATCTAACTGTATTAAAAACCGCTAATGCTGCTCTTCAATATGCTCCGCATATATCATCTAGTATTCCAAAAGAATGGGCAATTGGTACTTCAAAAAACGGGTGGATGTGTGGACCCACTTTTTATGAGCACATATCCAAGATTTTTGTGCCTTTTTGTGCCTGCTTAATGAAGAGAAAATTTAACGACCCGTTTTGTTCCATATGACTTTGCATTTGTCAACTTTTTGTACCAAATATGGAATATAATTGGTCACCCTGTATTCAAATTCTACGGATTTAATACAACCAATGGATGTAGATGTATTCAAGCCACTGAATAGAGTATAGCATTTATATTGTTCTAATTTATTTGTCTTTGGTCTTATTTATTGTCTATAATCTAATTTATTAAAACTCACGATAGCTAATTACTAATTTATTAAATAACTTTACAAATGTATTTATTTCACGTTTCGTTACAAGTAAACCGCGTTTACCGATCTTCTTATGACTGACCTCCTTCAATAAAATTTCGTCCTTATATAAAGAACCGTAAGACCGCCTAGACCTGACCTGACCCTTGGCGAAAATACTGGAATGATCTCGTATTTTGGTGAAGGCGCTCGACTCGTTTTTTAACTGTTTGAAAAGCCTCGAGACGTGGATTATTCATAAAATTAGGGTCTAGAGGTTTCTGTAAACAACTTCGAATTTACTAGAACAGAAAACGGAATTAGTCATAATATATTGATAGTTATAAACGCCATAATTATCGTAACATTGCCCCCCTCTTAAAAGATGGTTCCTCCTGGAACCTTGTCGGGACTGGAACTGAAACGGTATGCTGGTATCGGCAACTGGACCCTCTTTTACAACTTCCAGTTTTATAAAAATGTCAAGGGACGGTTTTCTCTCCGCACCAGTAACTATGCGGATTGCAACAGACTAACACCTGGACTTCGGTGTCTCTAAAGATCTCCTCCACCATACTTCGAATAACCCTCCAATCTAATTGGTGGCACTCTAACTTTGGCATGGCTAACTTTTGCACGTCGGACTCTAGTACGTGCTCTCTCAACTGAAGTAAGGCTTCCCATACATCTCGGTAGGTAGGTTGGTCACGGGCAGTGTCTTTTGTTACCAGGTAGAAAAGGTAACGTGATGCATCTTGAAGTTTCAAGGTTTTACCAGGAGCTGGCACTTGGCATTGAAGTTCTGCAACTCGACCAAACTTCCTTCGAAAGACGGATGCCAACCCTGGTGCATCTTTGATACTGGCCGGGATGGTAAGGGCCAGTGAGTAGTCATCGGGAAGCGCGAGTAGATCTTGCCTTTCTTCAGTGGTAACACCATGTCTTGCTTTACCGGTACCTCCATAGGCACCCATGAATTCCTCAAACGTGAGGTCAGACACATCTTGGACTTGGTTTACTTCCACTTCTTCATCTACGTCGTGGTCACCCTCGAAAGACGCCAACCGGTTATGGTGTACTATCATCGGCTTTCCTCTCGGGATCTTGCTTATTCGGTAAATAACATCATTGATCTTCTCCATAATGAGGTATGGACCTTCCCAAAACTGCTGCAATTTGGGAGAACAACCTTTTCGCTTTTTGGGGTTATAAAGCCAGATTTTGTCGTTCTTCTTAAAACACCCCTTTTCGGCTTGTGTATCGTACCGTTTCTTCATTCGGTCACTAGCGATTTGGAGATGGGAACGGACCAACTCGTGTACATCGTCCATTCTTCTTCGTAATTCGATCACATAATCTTCACCTGCTACATCTTCTCCAGGTCGACACCCAAACTCTAGATCACAAGGTAGTCGCATCTCGCGTCCGATTAGGACTCTGGCTGGTGTCTGGCCTGTTGATTCATTAACAGCAGATCTGTAGGCCATTGTGAAGAACGGAAGATATTGGTCCCAGTCTCGCTGATGATCGGACACCATCTTTGTCAAATACTTGCCAACTGTTCTATTTATTCGTTCTACCATACCATCCGATTGCGGATGATAAGCCGTAGTTCTTGTTTTCTTCATACCTAGTCTATCACATATTCCTTGGAATAAATCGCTTTCGAAGTTCCTGCCTTGGTCACTATGGATCTCCAAAGGCACTCCAAATCGGCTGATATATTCTTGGATCAACTTATCTGCAACGGTGGCCGCCTTCTGGTCTGGAAGTGCGTAAATCTCGACCCACTTAGTGAAGTAATCCATTACTACCAACATGTACTTGCCTCCATTATCACTTTCTGGAAACGGCCCAGCAATGTCCAAAGCTATTCTTTCAAACGGGCTTCCAACATTATATTGTCTCATAGGAGCTCTCCTTTTTCGATAAGGCCCGTTACTCGTAGCACAAATAGTACATTTCTTACACCAGTCTTTTACATCGTCGGAACTGTTCATCCAATAAAACCGTTCCCGAATTCGCTGAAGGGTCTTCTTCACACCAAAATGCCCTCCTGATGGACTGTCGTGTAACTGACGAAGTACTTCGGCTATTCTGCTCTTTGGAATCACCAACTGTCTTCTCTTCTCTGAACCGTCATCATTTTCCAGGACTCGTTTGAGCAAGCCATCTTCCATGATAAATGAGTCCCACTGGGCCCAATACGTCTTAACTATTGAGCCTAGGTTCGATATTTCTTGCCAAGGTGGTCGACGGTTTTCTTCTTTCCATTTTCGGATTTTCTGTATAACTGGATCTCTCTCTTGTTCTTCCCTGATCTTGGTAGGCGTCCAGTCGTCGTGGACCACCGTCGTTCTTAGCACTGCTGCTTCCTTGGATTCCGTTTTGTTGCAGTGAGAACACTCTGCTGGGCATGCCCTTCTGGAAAGAGAATCAGCGTTTCGGTGGCTAACTCCGGCCCGGTGCTCAATCTTAAAATCATATTCTTGGAGTCGTTCGATCCACCTGGCTATCTGACCCTCTGGATTCTTAAACTGCATCAACCACTTAAGGGCGGCATGGTCGGTTCGGATTAAAAACTTCCTTCCATAGAGGTATTGATAGAAGTGCTCTACTGATTTCACTACTGCCAGAAGTTCTCTTCTCGTGACGCAATAATTCCGCTCAGGTTTTGAGAGAACTTTACTGAAATATCCAAGGACTCTTTCCTGTCCTCCCTGAATCTGAGACAGCACTCCTCCAATTCCCACATTACTTGCATCTGTATCTAAGATGAACTCTCCTTCTGGCAGTGGATACCCTAAAATCGGTGCTGTGATTAAATGCTTTTTTAAGGTCTCAAAGGCATTTTGGCAGTCTACATCCCAGCGGTATTCTCTTGCTTCCTCTGTAAGTCGCGTTAATGGTTTAGCGATATCTACAAACTTCTTAATAAACCTCCGGTAATAAGTACATAGTCCAAGAAAACTTCTCACTTGATGTTTGTCAGTTGGTTTTGGCCATTCCTTAATGGAATCAATTTTTCCCTTATCCACAGCCACTCCTTCTTTACTGACTATATGACCTAGATAATTGACTTTACCTTGAAATAGCTGGCACTTCTTAGGGTTTAACATCAATTGGGCAGCTTTAAGTCGATTAAAAACGTTTTCTAAATTCTTCAGATGATCTTCAAATGTCTCCCCCAAGACGATTATGTCATCTAGATAAACTAGGCATGTTTTCCAAGATAACCCTCTCAACACATTTTCCATAAGCCTCTCAAATGTCGCAGGAGCGTTACAAAGTCCAAATGGCATAACGTTGAATTGCCATAATCCAGATCCTGTGGTGAAGGCTGTCTTTTCTTTATCTACCGGGTCCATTTCTACCTGCCAGTATCCAGACTTCAAATCCAAAGTAGAAAATAATTTACTTCCAGCCAATGTGTCTAATGTGTCATCAATCCGAGGCAGAGGATAACTATCTTTCTTGGTAACGTTGTTCAGCAAACGGTAATCCACACAGAACCTCGTTGTTCCGTCTTTCTTCTTAACCAGGACTACCGGAGAGACCCATGGGCTCGTAGAAGGTTCTATCACCCCGTCTTTCTTCATTTCCTGAACAATCGTTTCAGCCTCCTCTCTTTTCGCCTGTGGTAATCGTCGAGCTGTTTGACGAATTGGCTTAGCATTACCAGTATCAATTCTATGCTTAACAACGGTAGTTCTTCCCGTCTTTCCTCCTTTCGGTACGAAAATATCACGATACTGCCGAAGAAATTCCCTTAATTTCCTTTTCTCAATCTGATTCAGAGACTGTCCAGCAACTGCAACCATTTGATCAAATTTGTCGTTGGAATTATCAGACGTTGTCGTCTGACGGATTATGGATGTCACAGGTACACAAGTTCCTACTTTTGTCTCTTTCTTGATGGTCACTGGGTAGTCATTGACATTAATAAGTCTCACAGGAATTTCTTTAGCCGAAGTCACTAATTCTTTTCCAATTATGATTCCACGGCCAACTTCGTCGTCATGATTCCAAGGCTCCATCATAACAGGTGTTCCTTCGTCCACAATTCCCTGTAGCCGCGCTACTATTATCGTTTCACTTCTCGCAGGCACGACTGTATCTTCTTTAACGGCTGCTTGCATAGTGTTGTCATCATGTGGATGGAGAAATACCTCCTCGTTACCAACTTTGATTACCTTATTCTTAAAATCCAATTGGAATCCATGCGTATTCATTACGTCCATTCCTAATATAACATCCTCTTTGATGTCAGCAACTATAACAGTATGGACAAACTTTTCTGTTCCAATTCCTAATTGTACCTGGATTTCTCCATGAATGTTGGCATTTTCACCTGTAGCGGTCCGCAGTCGCAACCTCGTTGGTAACAGTTTCTTATGGCTGTTTATAACTGTCGGGCGAATAATGCTTCTAGTCGCTCCCGTATCCACCAACAACGTATGCTTTTTACCATTTATTTCTCCATCTACATATACACTATCTTCACGACATTTCAAAGAAGCTATTAGTATGAGAGGGTCTTTGGAAAAGTTCTGGGTCGAAGCTGCCCCCCTAAGGCCGACCCGTTCTAGTTTTCCTGATGGTGAGTTTCTTGATTTGTGTCGTACCTAGGATGCTTACATGAACTTCGTACGTGTCCTATTTCGCCACAATTCCAGCATCTTATGGTCTTCGTTTTCTTGTATGTCATGCTTTTCATCATATTAACGAGCTGGTCAAGTTTATCTTCATCTTCTTCCTCTTTTACAGTCCTAACTTTACTGTAACCGCCAGAGGCCTGCGTAGCTGACTCGTATTCGAGGGCGGCGGATAAGACATCAACCAGCGTCTTGTGACGAGCTAATCGTAGTGTTCTTTGCATCTCATGATCACGAAGACCATCAATAAACGTTTGAACGGCCAACTTTTCCATCATGTCTTCGGGAGCTGTTGGATAAGCATATCGCACTAATCTGGCAATATCTACTTCATATTCTTGAAGAGCCTCATCTTTCTTTTGTCTTCGATTTTTGAGCTGTGACTGATATACATGTTCCAAGTGTTCGTGGCCATATCGCATATTTAACCTCTTCTTCAGTTGTTCGAAATCATCCGTCTCCTCTACGGCTATGGTCTGGAGCACATCTAAGGCATCTCCTCGAAGAGCTATAGTCAGGTTTACAGCCTTTTCTTTTTCTGACCATCCATTCGCTCTTGCAGCTGATTCGAACTGTTTCATGTAGTTGTTCCATGACGATTTTCCGTCGAAAGTTGGAACTTTGACATGAACATAACCTCCGCTTCCTTCAAATTTCGGCCGTGTTTCCAACTTACATTTCGTCTCGTCTTCTTTTATCTCTACCGGGTCTAAAGCTACCGTATTAATTGGTGGTAGCACTCTCGTGTTAGTTATCATGGTCTCTAACTGTTTGATTTTCTCTTCAACTTTATCAAATGTTTTAGAGACTTCTTCAAACTTTTCACTATTCTGAATACATATTTCTTTAATTATTTGAGAAGTCTCGTCGAATCTTCTAGAAACATTTTCAAATTTCTCGTCATTTTGTCTAGCTACTTCTTTAATAATTTGAGAAGTTTCATTGAATCTTTCATCATTTTTTTTAGAACTCTCTTCGATCATTTGCGAGACGTTCTCAAATTTACTATCATTTTGTTTCGAAGATTCTTCAATCATTTGTGAGACATTTTTAAATTTCTCATTTATTTTTGTTAAAACTGTTTCTTCTGATGATTGAAACTGGAATGTCTCTGGGTCATCTCCATTCTTGTTGAGAACAGTCTTCAGTCGTTCTTGGAGGATCTTCTTGGACCCGCTGCAGTCTTCATCGCGTTCTTCTAGTTGCTCACGCAACTGTTTCACTGAAAGTTCTACTAGCAGCATCTTTGGTCAGGCACACACGTACTTTTTAAATGTTCTTTCGTACAACGATCACTACTGAACTACGCGGATGTTCCCGACGAACAATACCTTTCAAAAGTTCAAAAGTCTTTTTCAAAAATCAAATTAAATTTATCTACAATCCCACTTCTGACACCACTATAGCATTTATATTGTTCTAATTTATTTGTCTTTGGTCTTATTTATTGTCTATAATCTAATTTATTAAAACTCACGATAGCTAATTACTAATTTATTAAATAACTTTACAAATGTATTTATTTCACGTTTCGTTACAAGTAAACCGCGTTTACCGATCTTCTTATGACTGACCTCCTTCAATAAAATTTCGTCCTTATATAAAGAACCGTAAGACCGCCTAGACCTGACCTGACCCTTGGCGAAAATACTGGAATGATCTCGTATTTTGGTGAAGGCGCTCGACTCGTTTTTTAACTGTTTGAAAAGTCTCGAGACGTGGATTATTCATAAAATTAGGGTCTAGAGGTTTCTGTAAACAACTTCGAATTTACTAGAACAGAAAACAGAATTAGTCATAATATATTGATAGTTATAAACGCCATAATTATCGTAACAAGAGCCTGGAAAACTGAAGTACAAAATGGAGGGTTGATAATTCTGGAAATAAGTTACAAAAACAACATTTTGCACCATTATTAAAGAACGCATTAAAATATATTTCTAAGCATACCATGCGTTTAAGCTACCGGCTTGTTTCCTTTTACTGTTGAAAATGTCAAATTTGACAAAATCTCACAGCACCAGGTTGTGGTCAGAAATATTAGGAGCAACACAGCAATATTTATAACGGCACTCGAAAAAAGAATTGGTAAAGAAAAATTACACAAATTTAAAGATTGTCTTTCAAATTACATATCTGCAAATAAAATTGACAGGTACATCACTATTTCAAATTTGGAAGGATGCATATGAAGAAATAAATAAAAGAGCGGATAAAGGACAAAGAAACAATATTTGTAATATAACTCAAAATCTAGTGTCTGAAAACGATGAATCCTCGGAATCTATTAGACCTATAAACAGCCAAACAGCTGTTCAATCATATATTCAGTCAAACAGCTGAAATAAGCGGAAAAGTTTGTGTTTTGCCCAAACCAGGAACTTCAAAATATCTTGATTACCAGTTTTGTAGTCCCGAAAAACTAATAACTACTGAAATTAATGCTGGAGAAACTGTTTTAAACAGTACCTTTTCTCTAGATATGCCATCGTCTTTTAAAAGAGCGTTATTCTGGCCAGATTCTACTCCCAAAGGAACCAAAAAAAGAAAGAGTAAAGAGGAAATTCCATCAGTTGTTACTTCAGAAGCGTGGCAAAACTATCATAAGAAAAAATAAGATAAGAAAACCACAAAACTTAATAAGAAAGAGAAATGAGAGCTTTTTTAAAAGAGCAAAAGAAATTGGATCGGATTAAGAAAAGGAAAAAAGAAACTCCGATTCTGAAAATTCTGAAGACTGAATAGTAAGTGATGACAGCTTAGATAACATAGAAATCAATAAGTAAGGAGAAAATCAATTTTCAGAAGTAGACGTTGTTGGTGCAGTTGCTATAGGAGACTATCTGCTTGTTAACGTTCGTGGAAGAAAAAGAAAAACTGTAACATATAAGTATGCTTGTTTTACATGCATAGGCAGATTTACATCAAGAATAAAACGATAAAATTGTCAAGAATTTTTATTAACAAGTAATAAAAAAAAAATTAATAATGTGTTTGGCGACCCCCTAGATGATTACACTTCTTTTTACGTCTAGGCATTGACAAAATGAGATGATCGGTGTCTGGTAGTGGCACCTCGTTTCAAGTAACTTGAACTTCATGTATTAGCTGTGCCAGAGTCTGAGGAAGATGGAGCAAAGTGGATAGTCTCCTTCCTATCATATCTCATATATTTTCGATAGGATTTAAATACGGACCACGGGGCAGCCACGAAAAAACATTAACGCGAGCTTCTTGGAGAAAGTCCATAGTTTGACGAGCAATATGGGGACGCGCGTTGTCTTACTGAAAAAGGACGTCTCGACGGTTGTTGTGATAAGGCATTAAAGTGGTTTGTAAGATCATCAACATACCGCGCAGCTGTCATATTGCCTCGAATAAACACAAGTGGTAATCGGCTACCATAGGCAATAGCCCCCAAACCATTATTCCAACTGCATTCCTAAACAGAATCGTGATTAAATGCTCAATGCTACGTTACGCCATTCTGCCACCCAATGCTGCCGTTCTCTGCACGAATTCAACCGTTGATGACAGTGGTCCGCAGTCAAAGTAAGCACTAGTCGTGGGCGGAATGAAACCTCGAATGACACAGTATAGTGTACGCATACTAAGAGGTCTACCTACTACCAGACTACTACTCCAAACCATTGGTTGGCAATTTGACGCGTAATCGCAAAACGATCTCGCAGTGCCAATAATCTAAAGCGCCTATCTTGACCCTCTGTGGTACGCCTCGGTTGACCAGTTGGTCTTCATCGTATTCCTCCACTTTCATTTTTCCATACACGACAGACACGCATAACCGTCATTCCCGTACAATTAACACGACGGCCAATTTAGCGATACGACAAGCCCATATCTATATATGAATAAATCTACCCCTATCAAAATCGCTAAAATGGTGGTAATTTTGGTGTCTTCGAACTCGAGGCATTTTCCTACACTGAACACAATTCGACTGAGGAATAATAACTAAAAATTTTTATACGAACCGGTTTTCACAAATCGGTCTAAAAACCAGTTTAAAAAAAATTTAAAGATAAAACTTTATTTTTACAAAGAAGAGAAAATATAAAATATCGGTATTGTTATCATAGCATGTTTTAAATATAGACATTCTGTTGCCAAAAAATTAAGTTCAAGATATTATTCCCTCTGGATATAACACTACTAATGTCACTGAATATATTATTATGACTTCGTTAGTTTTTTACTACTCTTGTGTATAAGTAATAACTTTTCAGTTGCACCATATCAATTACCTTTTCAGTTAATTACAAATTTAAAGCAAATTATAACAATTCGACTGATAGTCTCAAAGCAATAATCTTTCTTTGCTCTTAAAAAAAACTAGTATAAAATGAATTTTCTTTGGAATTGCGCCAGGACCCGCTTGAATCAATATTGGACTCATGTGCATCATATGGGTTTGTTTTCTTTCGGCTCAATATTTAAAAGGAATTTTGGCATGAATACCAAGGCATTTGTGAGTAACTTTATTGAAATTGCTAAAGTAGCAGTAACTTCATGTAACGTTATGGGGATATACACTTCAGTAAGTTTCAAATCCGGATTAAGGAAAACTCTTTTAGTATTCGTTTTATATACTATATTTCATAAAATTAAGTGATATTATATCATATTTGTTATTTTTAAAATCGGAATATCAAGACATACTTTATTGAACAGTTTATAACGTTATGGTAACTGGTTCGCTATTATATTTAGAGAACTGATTCAGTCCTCTTCTAACGTCTAGAAGAAGCGAAAATTATGTGACTTGAGAATGGCAAGCCGAAACGTCATGAAACTATGAAAAACCAGAGATATGATATACCATACTCGACGGTTTATACCGTATATATTTATTCTATTCTCCTTTGTTGTTCCAGGTATCTTATCTTAAGTCTCTAATATTCATCGCGTTTTTGAATATTTTGTATCCAACGTATTCTTGATATTCCTCTCTCCTGGCGGCGTGATTAATTTACTCTAAAAGATTTTCTTGGCAGTCTATCAATGTCCTTATAACGTACCTGTACTAAAACAGTTAACAGCTGTCTGTATAACATTGTATCCACATTATTCCACGTTTCAGCTACATATAATACATTAATCTTTATTTTTGTTTCGTAAATTTGTATTTTTCTTTTTATTACAAAATACTCCATTAAGGCAACCTATAGTACTCTTAGCCTCTGATATTATTCATTTTATTTACTTTCCTGACACACATTCCATATTTTCTTTATCTCCAGATCAAACGACTTGGTCTTCCGCAAATTGTAGATTGTAAAGATCAGTGTTGTCATTAAACTCTATTCCCCTAAATATTGTTTTCCAGTTATTTGCGATGTAGATTTTAAAAAGTGAGCATATTTTAATTTTATGTTCCTAGAGGAACTAGGAGGAGAAGAAATAAGACTACTAGGAGTTGATTACAAAAGGCATGTACAAAGATGATGATGTTGGAAGGATATAACAGCCACTACAACCAAACAACTTCACCCGACCTTCAATTCACAATAACTTCTCAAATTTCTAGTCAATATTCGATGATCTATTCTTTATAGAACATTTCAATAATGTATCTTGGTGAAAAGCAAGCCTCTTGGTAGTTATTTTAAATATTGGGTTTAATAAAAGGTCTTTCATTTTGTCTTTGTGTCTTTTATTTTAAAATTTTATTTTGTACGAAATATTGTTTATTGCAAATATAATATTTGAAAAGCAATTGAACAAAATAAAAACATGAAGTACTTAAACCCACAGCTTGGAACCATACAAATTAATAGTATAAAGAACAAAAGAAGGTACAGAGACCAATAATGTAGAAGAAGTTATACAGATAACACAAGAATATTATAAAATCCTCACAATACAAAACAGAAACCAACCCAAGAAATCCTTAAGCAACTACAAATAAAAATAAAAAATGTTAATTCCGACTTACAACCAGAGATCAGTAAGAACGAGATAAGAAGAGCACTTAAAGAGATGAAGAACAATAAATCGCCAGGAAAAGACGGGGTGACTGTAGAAATGCTAAAACATGGTGGGAAAACAACTAGAGAAGTTTTGTACATACTTATGAATAAAATTTTAATGACAAAACAAATACCCAACAGTTGGAACGAAGCAATAACACTGTTACTATTTAAGAAAGGAGATAAAAAGGATCTAAAGAATTACAGACCCATAACTTTATTAAATGTGATGTACAAACTATTAACCAAAATATTAACAAATAGATTAACAACTAAATTAGATGGATACCAGGCAAGAGAACAAGCCGAATTTAGAAAGAGCTTCAGTACAAGTGACCACCTTTTAACGATGAAGATTTTAATCGAAAAAACCAACGAATATCATAACCTGCTATACATGGCATTTATTGACTTTGAGAAGGCATTTGATAGTGTGGAACACTGGGCAGTACAGAATTCTCTACAAAACAGCAGAATAGACTACCGATATACCGACTTAATTACAAATATATACAACAAGGCAACAACAACTATTAAGCTAATGAAACAAACGGAGCCTATTAAAATAAACCGAGGAGTAAGACAAGGAGATACCATCTCGCCCAAGTTATTTAACCAAGCGCTAGAATATGTTTTTAAACGACTACACTGGGATGACTTGGGAATTAATATAAACGGGCAAAATCTGAATCATTTACGATATGCTGATGATATTGTATTAATAACAGAAAAAAGTGAAGAATTACGAAGAATGATGGAAGAACTAGATAGAGAATCGACAAAAATTGGACTTAAGATGAATTATAGTAAAACACAAACCATGACTAATCAACCAGAAGAACTTATAATTACAGTGGCACAAACAAAAATAGAACAAGTAAAAGAGTATATATATCTAGGCCAAATCACTAAATTAAATAAAGAAAATCAGACCGAAGAAATAAAGAGAAGAATAAGATTGGCCTGGGCATCATTCGGAAAACTGTCTTATATTCTAAAGAATTCAAAATACCCCCAATACTTAAAAACGAGAGTCTTCAATCAATGTATACTCCCTGTCCTCACATATGGCTCTCAGACATGGACGTTTGCAAAGGAAAATATGAAAAAAATAGCAAAGACAGAAAGATCCATGGAAAGACAAATGCTGAACATTAAACTATCAGACAAAAAAAGAAACGAATGGATCCGTAATAAAACAAAAGTGAAAGATGTCTCAACCCAAGTAGCAAAGCTTAAATGGAAGTTCGCCGGACACACTCTAAGGCAGAAAGATGAAAGATGGACTAAAACAATTATACATTGGAGACCATGGAATCACAAACGTAAAAGGGGAAGGCCACAAATGCGATGGTCAGATGACCTAAAGAAACACGCCGGGTCAAAATGGATGCAAATTGCCCAAGATAGAGAGGCATGGAAGAAGGAGGAGGAGGCCTATATCCAAGGATGGATGTTAAGGGCTGTATAGATAGATAGATAGATAATATTTGAGTTGGGTTTTACAAGACGGTGCCCAGCCTCATTTTACGAATAACGTGCTGAATTATATCGTAAAATATTTCCAAATCTATGAATAGATAGAAGGTTTATTGAGTAACCAACTCGTTCTTCGCATTTAACATTCTTAGACTATTTGGTTGTGGGATTATGTGGCCTATGTATATAAGCCAGAAGGACCTGAAATTTTAAAATCATAAGTTCTCGTCTCTTTTTAATTTTTGTGTGGCATTATTTAATCTAGTTTTATCAACTGGTGCTCTAGACTGTTGCCACTTGCGTCTTAGTTTTCTTTT